>OZ012740.1:377360546-377795049 GCA_963859935.3 Lathyrus sativus
CTTGAGACATTTACCTGATAGCGAGTTTGGGCGATGATGCTAAACCATATTTGATGCTGTTGTGATTTGCACTTCGTTTTTCTGATACTTTGTTGAGGCCATTCAGTGCAGTTTGGTTTTATTTCATTTCTGTTCTGTTTTAGGCTTGGTTTTCATGAACTTGCCTATGTGGTTCAGAATTGATGCAGTTTGACGCCATGGTTTGGTTTGTATTTTCTGTCCTGTGGCAACTTATGACTTGTTTTGGGTTTTGAGTTCTGAATGCTGAACCTGGTATTGATGTGTTTGCGGATTTTCAGGTGTGGAAAAAAATGACTCAGACCTGCCGGCATCCGGGTCTGGGTCCAAATTCGCCTATGTTGCCTTACTCTCGTATCAGTTCGGAAATCCAATCGCGGCAAAACGAATCAGTCCCACTTCTTTTATTACTTCTATCTCTCGGATGTCCCGTAACGATAAGAACAAGTGTTACCTGATCTGACGCCAACGACGCGGATCGGTAACGGGGGGTAGGACGCAGCTTCGGTTGTGCCACTCCCGGCACTCGATGATGACACTGTTCTGAGAGTGTCAAAACAACTCCTAACATTTTTCTATACTGTTTGTTGTATTCTTTTTGTTGTGCAGGTTAATGGGAGATTCGTAAAGAGCATCGAAGGAGCATCATGAAGACCTACTTAGATGTTTAGAATTTCCTTAGGATAGATACTTATTGTAAATGAATCCTTTTGTAAACCAATGGCATTTCTTGAATAAAGTTCAAATTCACTTATCCATTTCAAATTGTAAACTATAAATATTTATGAAATGAGATTCAACAAATATTCATATTTACCTTCTCAATTGTAAATTCAAAGTATCCATGAATAATAATTCAGCACCATTTAAATTCCCCCTTGAGTTGTAACTTATAAATACTTATGAACAAAAGTTCAAAAATATTTAAAACTTTCTTCTCCTTTGCCTTTTATAAATGATATCCCGCCATATGATTATATCTGAACAAATTCAGATTAAAATCTTGTTGATCACATCACTTCTCAAAATAACCTTAACAGTATCCACTTCCTTTTCAATCCAACTTCATCTTATTAAGAAGAAACAGACTGTTTAAAAATGTTTCAAAATCAAACAAAGCACGGCCCCGAGTCCAATCATATTTCTGACAAAACATACCGGCACCTTGACCCAAGTGGCAAATAAATGCCTCAGAACTTAATAACAGCCCGTTTTCAAGGAACTAGCAGAATTTGCGTAAAATGACCAAAATACCCCTGGAACCAAATCTGCAAAACAAAACACCTCCATAACTTGTTAGTGGTTAGCAAATGTACATATGAGATGCTATGTGAAATGACTGACTAAATATAAGGGTAAAATTTGGGGTATTACAGTTGCCCCTATTTAAATAGCTACACCGGACGATTTGAGTGACAGGGACTCGAGGAATCGTGGTGGAGAGATTTAAATATAGATAACCGAAAATTTTGCCCTTATATGCGACGGTATGCAATGCTATTGGACAAAGCGAGGACAGCTTAATGCAGATGATGCCATGAATATGATATGATGCGTATGCTGGAATGGTGAATGCGAAAATGCTGACGAATACGACGACACAGGGACAGACGCTACGAGAAGAACACACTGGGGAAAACGACGCGCTGGGACACAGTACAACACTGGGGGATTCTAAAATGATGGTCAACTGGTGCGAACACGACCAATTGTCATTTTGGGAACGAGATTCTCAAATGGAGATGACACCTGTGAGACGGCCTCCACTGGGGAATCTAAAAAAATTAAAACTGGATCACGTACGATTGCAAGATCGATTACAGAATGCTGGAGCATTGAGCAAAGAATAACATCCAAGCTTCTGTAAACTACCCCTCGTGACAGGATCAAACGGACTTTTCGGAACTCCGTAACAAATATACAGGGTAAAGACCGGCTGTATGCCAAAATAAATGGACTTTGATGGGAAATGCCCTGATAAGCTTCTCGCGGGAGAACTGTCGCTTATCGTTGGAAGGGATTTACGTGCCAAAATGGATAAGCACTCAAATAAAGAGGTTGTTGCTTATCTGATAAATAAATCTTCTCGCATTTAAGGTCGGCGCCTGGAATACGATTCTGATTCTTCTCTTACTGAAGGATAAATAAACTTCTTCATGCCTCAAGATCGTGCTCTCCTGAACATGAAAAGGGTAAACTGAACTTCCTCATACCTCAGAATCGTGCTCTCCTGAATATGATTCGGCTTTTTCTTGTAAATGAAATTCTTCATACTTCAGAATCGTGCTCTCCTGAATATGAAAAAGGGCTAATTGAACTTCCTCATAACTCAGAATCGTGCTCTCCTGAATATGATTCGGCTCTTTCTTGTAAATGAAATTCTTCATACTTCAGAATCGTGCTCTCCTGAATATGAAAAGGGCTAATTGAACTTCCTCATAACTCAGAATCGTGCTCTCCTAAATATGATTCGGCTCTTTCTTGTAAATGAAATTCTTCATACTTCAGAATCGTGCTCTCCTGAATATGAAAAGGGCTAATTGAACTTCCTCATAACTCAGAATCGTGCTCTCTTGAATATGATTCCGCTCAAACCTCCCCGTACTTCAAGATCGTGCTCTCCTGAATACGATTTGGTTTCTTCTTTTACTAAAGGATAAATGAACTTCTTCATAATTCAGAATCGTGCTCTCCTGAATATGATTCCGCTCAAACCTCCCCGTACTTCAAGATCGTGCTCTCCTGAATACGATTTGGTTCAAACCTCCCATACTTCAAGACGACAGGTAAATGGAAGCCCAACTGCTCCATGGAGATGGCCATTTTCTGCGAGTCATAACGAAGATAGGATCGGTTTCTTAGGTGAGAAATGTTGTATACCGATGTTGTAAGATGTAAAGTGTTGTGAAGTGTTGTAACATGTAGGATTGTAAAGTATTGTATTGATAGATTTTCCAGGCGTGAACTGTCGTGTATCTGTAAAGGATTGTAGTTGATTTTTCTTGAAAGATAGTGCAAAATAAATGCACGTCCGGGTGCAGTGATAAACTTCTCAAGCGAGATAGTCGCGTATCTGTCATGGTATGGTGAAAACCTTTAGATGGTGCAAAATAAATGCACGTCCGGTTGGCTCGACGACCGACAAAACTGAGATTCAATCTAGGATCGAGCTAGAAAGAAGACTGGTAATCAAGACTCCATCGAGGGAAACGATCTCGAAGGGTAAATATCTTATCCTGGTAAGGAAAGATAGCTGAAGTAACCGTCATCCACGAGGATCGAGCTCCGTGGGGAAACTGGAAACACATATGTATTTTACGCTTAGGGCTGACAATCTATTTGGAGAGAATGGACAAACCCCAGTTACTCGGCGGTAACGACCAATGATGGAGACACAATGAACCTGTGCATGTTAACGCGTATGTTAATGAATATGTTAATATGAATGTATGTTAATGTCTATGTAGTTAAATATGCAAGATGTTATGAAATGAGTATGCCATGAGTATGTAATGAGTATGTAATGAATATGTAATGAGTATGTAATGAATATGTAACATGATGCTTATGCCCTTGCGTATACTGACGAAACAGACTAGAGACGAGGGATGAAATAAACATCCCGACGGAGATACCCTGCGTTCTCTGCAACCAATACGTCAATCATGGGTAAGAAAGATCAATGGTAGAACCACATCTAGTTTTAAAGTTCTGAACTCTCTGGGGAGAAGGTAATTTGTTCGGGTGCACAGTATCATGTCTTCACATGGGGAGAAGAAAACCTGAGGGACACTTTCGAGTTACCCAAGAAAAAGTTGTCAGCTTATAGTCTCTCTGGGGACTGTGATGAGGCAATAGTTTAGGAGCCTGTTGCAACACTGAGGTTTACTGGGGAATGAAGGCCGCTGTGAGTAAAATCCCTCGGGTGCACGAAGAAAAGTTGTGACCACATAGTTTTGATCTTGAAGGACCTTATAGTAGTCGCCATTTGTTTCTTTAAAAAACACGGTGCCTCGGGATACTTGTGTTGTGAGGTAGGGTCATCTCAAGAGGATTTTATAGAGAACACGGAGTCTGGTTGCCCCATTGTTCTCAAACTCTTTGAGATATTTGTTAGGTCTCGACGTAACTGGCACAAATTAATCGTGTTACGACGAAATCTTTGGGAAATAGCTCTTAAGAACGTCAGACTCGCGTTGGTAAGCGAATTGGGAAACTGCCTGCCCCTGTTCAGCAGGATCTTCAAGTTCCACGGGTTATGTTCATATGTAAATCTCTAAGATATCAAGCAAAGTTGTCATGCCTGAAATGCCTATCCTGAGCTTGTCAATGTACACATATATTTGTCTTGAATTTTTGTTTTGAAAAAAAGATATCGCAACAACTTGTGACCGAAATCACTAGTCCGGATATAAGTTTTAATTATAATGCCAACATGAATTTTTCTGAGCATAGTTCGTAGGAGTCAGGAAACGTGATCTTGTTGAGTATGCTTTCAACCGAAGTCTTACTTCAATTAGGTCTTTTAAAGGTTGTATCGTGGCTCGGTTCAAGGTTTGAGAAACAAAAGATAAAGGCTCAAAGTTATATTTGTACCCACCCATTCTTCGTGATGTTCTCCAATCCTAATTCAGTTAATCGGATACGAACGCTCATATCTCAAGCGGATTTGCTATGGTCGAGAACTTATCAAGGCTTTGGACATGGCAGTCACTCACCTATTTCTAATAGCAATTGGTCACACGATTTTGTTCTTTACTAGGGATTATTTATTGTACCCTCTTTTGATCTGACTTCGGAGTCCAGCGGGATGCCCCAGTTTTGCCTAAGTCTCCTTCATAGGTTTTGACTTAGCGGGCTCTTATTTTTTGAATATTCTTTTATGCACAAGTCGTGTAAATATTTTGAAAGGCTCGTGACTGCCCCACTCCTTAGGTAACCGAGGGATAGTCATTGTGTTGGACTTCTTAAGATTCTAAGGATAAATTCTCGAAGGTTGGCTCTTCCTTTTTAAGAGTCTAAGCGCTCGATCGGTTTAACTGAAACCTACCCTGCCCCAGGTTAGGATGAAGGTTCTTAAAAAGAAAGAAAAACTCCTACTTCAAGGCTCAAAGGGTTGACTAGGGATTAACATCCTTATATCTCCAGTGTTTGGGATTTGAAACAATGCCTTACATCATCAGCGGGTTTCAATCGAAAGCATACGACAAGAAATCTGACGTTTTAGGTTCGTCATCCTCCTCCCAATTCTCCATCAGAATAAGAGATCGGGTAAAGTTGGCATTATAATTTATGAAAAATATATTTTGAATGAGTGAAACGAATGGATTTATTCAAGACAAACATATGCGTTGCATTAATTAATCAAAGATAAACAAGTTCGTGCATGCTAAATATGCTTAATCAAAGAGAAATGCATATAAATAAACAAATGAACTGTCGAAAAAAATCCTTCTAAATGTTTATGAAATCTTGCATTCGAGAGTAACAGTTTCCTTTGACGGAGCCTCAATGGAAAGGGACGTCGGGTTTACGATCACTGTGGGTCGTCATGGCTTGCCCCAGTGACGCTGGTCACATCTTCAACAGTTTTCAGTCGTTGCTTCAAAATAAATTTCCCAGATTCTTTGTTGATCCCGGTCATATCATCTTGAGGGTTACTGAAATGAAGCGAGCTAGGCCTTTGAATAATTACTGGATTCGGCTGATTCGTCACAGGAGTAGCATGCTTTGCAGAATTCGAACCCGACAAGTGAGGGACCCCGAGAGGAGTCTCGATCTTCATCTGAGCATCGCTAAAAGACAACTTCTTCGCTTCTAGCAAATTTCTGACAACTTTCTTAAGAGCATAGCAATTCTCTAGATTATGGTCGGGCGCACCCTCATGAAATAAACAATGAGCGGCAGCGTTGTAACCTGCAGGTAACGGATTAGGTGGAGGACCCAAAGCACGGGTGATAATCAGACTCTGTTGTACCAAATGGGGGTATAACTCAGTGAAAGTCATCGGAATTGGAGGACAAGGCTTATACTGACTCTTACGGAGATAAGGAAACTGATCCTGTGATTGTTGGTAAACAGGAGCGTTGGGCACTCGTTGCCTGTTGACAGGAACTTGCATGGGCGGACAACCGGAAGGTTGTTGATGAGTCGGTGCTTGATATACCGGAGCTGACTGCACAGGCTGGTATGTAGGAAACTGCTAATCGAAAGGAGGTGCAACAGTAGCTACATAGGGTTGTTGGACATATGGAAACGGACAACCTTGAACATAACTCTGCTGATGTTGCCAAGGTTGAGGAGTAGCCATTTTGCGGTTCCTCGAACGCGCAGGTCCTTTATCATGGTCGGAGTTAGGAGTTTTGCACTTTGGAGGGGTAGCTCGTCGAACTGGTTGAGCACTAGGAGGCACCAAACCGGATTGAAGACCGTGAGGAAGTACATTCTCGACAGTAACAGCTTGTTGAGGTCGCATAATGGTATTAGTAGTCTCA
Source organism: Lathyrus sativus (assembly GCA_963859935.3). Lineage (NCBI taxonomy): Eukaryota > Viridiplantae > Streptophyta > Magnoliopsida > Fabales > Fabaceae > Lathyrus > Lathyrus sativus. Next base: position 377,367,059 of record OZ012740.1, read on the forward strand.
GAAACAACAGTAGACTGAGCATCCACCTTCACACTAAGAGCTCGTAACATCTCCAAAATCTGCCCCACACTTCCTCGAAGATCTTTGAGTTCATGGCTGACACGGTTGATCTCTTGGTTTTGATCTTCCATCCTTTTGAAGGGTCGTATTGATGCAGAGAACTCAGGGTGACAAAACTGGAAGGTGAGAAAACCGAGTATGAGAAATCGGGAGACACATGCAATGCAAAAGTATGATGCTAAAATGTGAATGCAAATGAAGATTTCATGGAATTCAAATATTTACGAATATTGCGGAATACCAAGGAAACTTTTAATTCACTGAAGACAAATTACAAATAATATTCTTGCAACCAAAATAGCTAAATAAAAGCCTAGAAAATCCTAGAGAAGCATCTTCCACAACTTCAGTGAGCCGACGGAGATCCGGAGGAAAATAAATACTCGTAGAGCCTTCTCTTCTTGTAGGATTGTATCTCATCATTCTTCGACTGAATCTGCTTTTGAAGTTCTTCGTACTTGCTGACCATCACATGGTATTTGTTCTTCCATGATTCTGTTTCGCGTTGTGATCTCTTCAAAGTGATCTTCAAAGTCTCAGCTTCAGTCATGAAATACTGGACAGGTTCTTCGCTTTGAGGTAAAGGATCTTGGCGAAAGTAGGGCATCTTCAACTCAATAGCTCTTCCTCGGACCCATTGAAGGTATGGTTCCATGGACACACAATTAGGTCTTCCCAAACTTTCTTTGTCTTTCCTATGCAGATGATTCCAAGAAGATAGAATCTGATCTTGAAGCTTTTTGTCGTCTCTGAAAAAGATTTTCTCCACATGAATACCTTTAGGCGGTTCCTTCAAGGGGTATCCCAACTGTCGGCGAGCTAAGACTGGATTGTAGCTAATTCCTCCATTGAAACTGAGCAAAGGCACATTGTTGAAGTTTCCACAACTATCAATGATCGATATCCCATCGTACATGCGATTATACCAATCAATATCATAGTGAGTTAAAGCCATAACTTTTTGCGACCAACGTTCTTGATTGGGTCTCCAGAACGGACCGGACTTGGGTAAGTGAGAAATAAACCACTTGTATAGTAATGGCACACAACATGTAATCATTCCTCCACCATGAAAATTTCAGAGATGTACTGAATGATAAGTATTACCCAATAGTGTTGGAACTGGATTTCTTCTCATGAAGGTCTTGATTGCATTAAGGTCCACAAACCCCTCAAAACTAGGAAAAAGCAGCAACCCATAAATAAGCAAAGCAAAAATTGTCTCGAAGGCAAACATGTCTTTATGATCGGCATAAAATTGGGCTTTCTTAATTAGGAAGTCCCTGGGAAAACCGGAGGTCCCCCCTTTGGTGATCATATAGTTTTTGACATCGGATATCCTTAGACAAATGGCTTTAGCAATATCTCGTTCTTTAGGGTCTTCCTCCAAGAAAGGGAATGGAGACTTATCCAAGATAGGTAATCCCACCAACTGAGAGTACTCTTCTAAGGTTGGTAAAAGCTGATAATCTGGAAAGGTGAAGCAGTGATAATCTGGATCATAAAACTGTAGCAAAGTCGCAAGAAGTCCTTCGTTTACTTGAACCTTCAACAAAGACAATAGCCTTCCATATCTGTTTTGGAACTTTTCTTGATCTTGAACCAAATCTCTTAGCTTCTCTAGGACTTCCAAATTAAAACCCTTAAAAGTAAATTTCAAAGTATGCTTCCTAGAGTGATCCATGGTATCCTGCAATGTTCATAAATAGAGTTTGAATTCCATGAAGTCTTAATGCAATATGATGTTTTATGGATGCAATGCATGAAAACACACAAAGTCCTAGGTTAAAGGAACGTGAGCGGAGTTAAGGTCTACCCATCCCAAAAAGGAGTGTACTATAGGTTAGTCGTACCTGCAGAACAAGGTTCTAAAAAGTGCCCAAAGTCATCAGCCCATCTTTCGAATATTATCAACCTTCCGACTGACTCGGGGGTTAATAATATTCTCAAGAGAACCTCTTTCGAGTGTAGTATCGCGTAGCAACCGTTGTAGGACTACTCCCACATAGTTCCCGCACTACGTCCTAAATAAGGCCAAGGTGGTGTAAAGGTACTACGGTTCCCAATATCACAGACTCCAATCGACCATGGAAAAAGTTTTCAACGATTACTCGTTCAACCGAACCATTTTCGAAAAGGTCTCAACTGAGCGGTGATTCTCAAATCATCTTGGTCGGGATTCAACTCCCTATAAGCCTCATCGAATATATCCCTATCCTATAATAATGTCACTAGTCCGGGCGTAGGACTTATCTCACAGCACAAGGACCAGTCCCCAAATCAGAGCACAAATATATACATGCAGATGAATAATAACACAGATAGTAATAAAGATGAACAAGTTAGGGATAACCCTCAAAAGTTAAGAATAAGTCCCCAGTGAAGTCGCCATTTTCTGTTGCGGTGGAAATAGGATCACAAACTATTAATGAGTTTGAATCGCAATTCAATTCACAACCGCTCTTTGATTTATCCGAAGGAAAAGGTCAAAAAGGGAAAACCTATTTTGCATCGTAAACACAATGCGGGGAAAGATCTAGGGTTCGGGGGTTGGTTAAATTTAGGGAAGGTATTAGCACCCTAAACTTCTGTAGTACTCTACAGGAACCTTTTATTCAAATGTTTACTATTTGCTTTATTTATTTGCTTAAGGTATATGTACAAAGGATTAAAAGTGAGAAAAGAGACCTAAGGGGTTAATTCTAAGTTTACTCGGCAAGACATCGCATCTTGTGCCTACGTATCCTTACGGGAGTGGAATCAGAGTAATCGTAGTTCCCCTCAAAAGGGAGGTTAGAGACTTCTTGACTGCGGTCAAGGTCTCACGGGGAATAAACATGTCTTAAGGACACGCTTACGTGGAGTGTAGAAACTCCAAATCTCTATGTTGAATTGTTAAGTTGTAATTAGGGTTAAATTAGGTTAGGGATTCCGCGGCGGGAAACCCTAAAATGAGCGCGGCGGCTCTTTGACCTAATGCTAGGGGTAAAATTGTAATTTTGCCTGCGGCGAGGCATTTGTGAAAATTAGGGTTTGTAAGAGTTGTAAGGGTTTGAAGTTGAGGACTATTGACACGGCGGTCAAAAGCTAGACCTAATTCCTTCGGCAGTGCGCAGTGTGACAGAAATATTGATGAAGGTGTGAGATAAATGAACTGTAAACAGGGAATAAAACAGAAGTTAAAGTCATGCAAACAGAAATTTAAAGGCAGAAATTTAAAGCGCGATTATTGGTTCGCGAGGTTACAACCGAGAAACATATACAATATGATAAGGAGATAAGATGAAATAAGTAATGGTAAATGTAATGGGCTGCAAAATGAACAAACAATATTAGTGGGCAGAGTTAGGCGGCAATCGAATTAATTACGAACAATAAAGAAAGAGATGTCAATTTGAGATTTTTATTGTTGCTTTATTTAAAAATTTTAATGTTAGCTTGTAAAAAGGTTTAATTTTAAAAATGTTTTACTCTTTTTAAAAAAAGTTTTATTTTTTAATATTTTGAAGAAAAGTTTTTCTTATTTTATTTTTTTTAAAAAAAAGTTTTTTATTTATTTTTTAAATGATAAAACAAAACAAAAAACAATATAACTAAAAATAATAAAAATGGTTTGGGCCAGAAGTTGGGTGGTCAAGCCCCAACCCGGCCCGTCAGTAACACACAAAGGAGATCAAGGGAGTCCCCAAAGGGAACCCTAGCTTTCAGCGGCCGCTTCCCTCATCTTTTTTTTGACTCGTCTCTCGCTTTTCTCTGTTCTCCCGGTTGTCCCGCCTCCAATGGCTCTTCACCGTTCGTTTTCCTGAAGAAAAAAACAAAAACTAATCCATGCGTGATGATGATGCCTTACAGAAATGCTTGATTGGTTGACGGATTCCGAACCCTTTCGACTTTTCTTTGCGATTCTGTTTCTTGTGATCTTGATGGACGATGATGAGGAAACGATGCTCTCGTTTCCCTGAGTCTAGTCACCGATGGTTCTTGGTTTGTGTCGCGGTTGCTGTTTTTTCGTCTGGTAAGTATGGTTCTCCAGGTTTTGTTGGTGCTTCCGTTGTGATAGTTCGCGGCCGCCTTGTGGTTAGGGTTTCATGGTTTTTTCGTTCGTTCGCCTCTTGCTCGCGGCTACCCGTTAGGGTTTTTACGAGGTGATACCTTTCCCCTTTTTATAACTTCTATTTCATCTTTTTGGGCCTTTAATCCGTGTTGGATTTGTGCTATTTTTGGCTGAGATTTGATTTCGTGTTGATTTTTGATGATTCGATTTGATTTGTTAGCATCTGTTTCTGATACAATCTGATACTGACTCAAAACTTTCCATTTCCAGAACTCCTTAATTGATTCGATTTTGTTTGATCATTTTCTGATATGCTGATTGGATTTTTGCAGATGTGGATTGAATTGCCTTTGAATTTCACTTGATCTGTTTGACATCTGACTTAATTCGTTTTTGATCTCGAACTGATTTGCTTGATTGAAACTGACTCGTTTTCGATTTGGCAATTTTGATGCAGTTAGCTTTTCCTCTTCTTCTTTCAGAGAGGGCTGGTATCGAGGCTTAGGTCGAGTCAAACGCCGGGAAAGGCATACGGCGATGATGTTCATCTGAGCCGTGACACTTGATACTCTTTGATGACGCTGCGATTGCCTCTGATGATCTTCGCTTGTGGTTTATCATTTGTTCCATTTGAGTTGTTTTAATCATTAGCCGGTGATGAACTTTTGCTGATGATATTTGCCTCTTGCGTTTCAGGGCTGATATTCTGGGCAATTATGTCCAACTATGAATTTGAATGTTGCTTTTTGTTGCCTTGAGACATTTACCTGATAGCGAGTTTGGGCGATGATGCTAAACCATGTTTGATGTTGTTGTGATTTGCACTTCGTTTTTCTGATACTTTGTTGAGGCCATTCAGTGCAGTTTGGTTTTATTTCATTTCTGTTCTGTTTTAGGCTTGGTTTTCATGAACTTGCCTATGTGGTTCAGAATTGATGCAGTTTGACGCCATGGTTTGGTTTGTATTTTCTGTCCTGTGGCAACTTATGACTTGTTTTGGGTTTTGAGTTCTGAATGCTGAACCTGGTATTGATGTGTTTGCGGATTTTTAGGTGTGGAAAAAAATGACTCAGACCTGCCGGCATCCGGGTCTGGGTCCAAATTTGCCTATGTTGCCTTACTCTCGTATCAGTTCGGAAATCCAATCGCGGCAAAACGAATCAGTCCCACTTCTTTTATTACTTCTATCTCTCGGATGTCCCGTAACGATAAGAACAAGTGTTACCTGATCTGACGCCAACGACGCGGATCGGTAACGGGGGGTAGGACGCAGCTTCGGTTGTGCCACTCCCGGCACTCGATGATGACACTGTTTTGAGAGTGTCAAAACAACTCCTAACATTTTTCTATACTGTTTGTTGTATTCTTTTTGTTGTGCAGGTTAATGGGAGATTCGTAAAGAGCATCGAAGGAGCATCATGAAGACCTACTTAGATGTTTAGAATTTCCTTAGGATAGATACTTATTGTAAATGAATCCTTTTGTAAACCAATGGCATTTCTTGAATAAAGTTCAAATTCACTTATCCATTTCAAATTGTAAACTATAAATATTTATGAAATGAGATTCAACAAATATTCATATTTACCTTCTCAATTGTAAATTCAAAGTATCCATGAATAATAATTCAGCACCATTTAAATTCCCCCTTGAGTTGTAACTTATAAATACTTATGAACAAAAGTTCAAAAATATTTAAAACTTTCTTCTCCTTTGCCTTTTATAAATGATATCCCGCCATATGATTATATCTGAACAAATTCAGATTAAAATCTTGTTGATCACATCACTTCTCAAAATAACCTTAACAGTATCCACTTCCTTTTCAATCCAACTTCATCTTATTAAGAAGAAACAGACTGTTTAAAAATGTTTCAAAATCAAACAAAGCACGGCCCCGAGTCCAATCATATTTCTGACAAAATATACCGGCACCTTGACCCAAGTGGCAAATAAATGCCTCAGAACTTAATAACAGCCCGTTTTCAAGGAACTAGCAGAATTTGCGTAAAATGACCAAAATACCCCTGGAACCAAATCTGCAAAACAAAACACCTCCATAACTTGTTAGTGGTTAGCAAATGTACATATGAGATGCTATGTGAAATGACTGACTAAATATAAGGGTAAAATTTGGGGTATTACACTTTTCTTCTTTTGTTTGTCTCCATAGAAATCTGGTTCAGGTTCGCCTACTCTCTGAATCAGATGTTCTGGTAAAGGAGTTCCATCTGCTAGGCAAGTTGCTATATAGGCCAAAATAATTTCCCTTGGTTCATTAATGTAGAACAGAGAGAAATCGTCTACAGGAATCCTTCTCTTGCTGACCTCTTCAGAGTTGATCTGATCTGGTGCAGAAGTAAGTTCTTCTACAATCCTCATCCTCTGGAGACTCTTGCTATTAAGAGGGTTTCCAACTACATAAGCTACTTCTCCTTTCATTCCAGCTTCTATCAGATGTCCAACCAAGACATTCTCAGTCAGAATATTTGAGATGAGTCGTCCCATAGGTATCCAATTTCCCATCTTCTGATGCTTGGTTCTGATTTCTTCCCTAGATTGCTTCACATGAGTCCACAGATGGGTGAAGAGCATGTAAGGCAGATCCACCTTGATAACTTGGCCCAGACAATACATGAAGCGCATCTGATTAGAGTTGATGTAATCAGGAGAGTTTGTAGACTTTCTATGATGAATGCAACCCAGAAAGATCTTAGCCCAGATCTTGTACTGAACTTTCAGATCCTTTATCTTGCTGGAGGCTTCCCCAGAAGTGAACACCTCACTGTAAATCTCATCCATATCCATACGATTAGCTGACAGATGATTAACACCGTCAGATTCTTGATACCCAATCAACTTGCGAATTAGATCCTCAGTGATGATGATTTCTTTGCCCAGAACTGAGGACATGATGAACTTGGGAAACACTCTTGCATGAATCCAGAATTCTTTGACCAAACAAGGGTAAACTGGTCCAACCGGTCTGTCAAAGTATTTTGTCCATCCTTGTGCTGACACAGTTGGACGTAATTCAAAACCATTTTGAGCAATACTTTCAAAATCAATCAAAAACTCACAAAGAACTTCCAGCTGATCAACGGGAGTAAGGAGAGTTCTTTCAGGTGCAGTGAATGGAATATGACCCATTGTGGAAGAAAAAACAGCAGCCATAGTTGATTCAAGTTGCTGAGAGGTTGATGAAGAAGTTGCCATTGTTGAAGATTTGAGATAACGAGAACTTCTTAGGGTTTTGGGTTTGGAGGAGAAGAGGAAACAGTGGAGCAAGCAAAAATGCATAAATGTGTGTGTGAGAGAGAGAGAGAGAGAGAGAGAGAGAGAGAGTGTGTAAAGTGTGAAATGGTGTTGTGTTGTGGCATTTATAGTGGAAACGATTAGGGCACACATTCAACAATTAATGCATTTAATTAAATCAAAAGAAAGCAAAAGGTCACATCAAAAAGAATAATAATTAAAAGCAATTAATGATTCTGACAAGCGTGGGGAGGAAAACGAGAAAATTGAGAATACAAACAGTACCTCAGAACAGCGTCTCATTGAGTACACTCCACCTTTTCAGATATCAAGTGACACGTGTTTGATGTTGATGTGCCTCTAAATCTCTTGAGAATAAGAAACGTTAAACAACGCTCAGATCTTCTGAGACTTGTTAGATCAGAGTTTCTCAAAGAAAAAATATTGTACTAAAATAAATAATCAGAAGAATTACTTCAGAACATAGACATTATTCATATTTCATCAGAATAAATTTTCTTCTGACTAATAGTTTTATTCTGGACAAAAATCCATACTAATATTCTTCAGAATAAATTTAAACCTATCTTCAGTAAGGGGTTTTGTGAAGATATCAGCCTATTGATGGTCTGTATCAACAAAGTTCAAACTAATAATTCCCTTCTGAACATAGTCTCTAATAAAATGATGCTTAATTTCTATGTGCTTTTCCTTAGAATGCAAAATTGGATTCTTAGAGAGGCAAATAGTAGAAGTATTATCACAGAAAATAGAAATGTTACTCTCATGAATCTGATAGTCTTCTAGTTGACTCTTTGTTGCACCCTAAAATTTGCTCAACCTTCTTCACTTGGTTTATGTTTCAATTACATTAGCATTTGCATATAGAGTCATGTACATAGTCTAATCACCTGCATAGCATAGCATAGCAAGTCATCCAACAAGGGACCAAGTACTATTCTCATCTCTATGAGCCTATCAAGAGGTTATTATTCAAATTCAAGCATATCCAAGTCATCAGAAAGAAATTGAAATCTAGGAAGTCATTGGATCAAGCAGTGGATCTCTCTCCTATCTTGAGGACATTTGAAGACCATCAGAGAAGTTGTGAGCTGTGGATTGAGCATGGAGGGTATACAGACATCATGGGAGACATAGAGAGTCATTTTGAAAGTGAGACAAGTCATTGATGTGATCACAAGAGTTGCAGTTGAAGACAATCAACTAGGGTTTCATCTGGGTCAACCCTAGGTCAAATGACTGATTGAAGGGCATCAAGGTCTATTTGAGAGATGTGGGATTCATCATTTGACATGTAGATATAGATATGGTGTTGTGCCAAGAAGAAATCAAGAGAAATCAAGAAGAAGAGGAGTTTCTAAATTAGGGTTTCTGTGTAAAATCCCCTGATTTAGGGCAAACTTCCCAGCAAGATAATTCAAAATGCAAGCTTCAAATGGATCCTTGGCCAACATGAAACTTTTATAGGATCTCAAGACCTTTAATTTGAGTGGTGGAAGACATCAAGGATATTTATAGAACTCAAGTTATGGTCCTTGCAAGTTACAGGTCATCTGAGGTATCTGAAATTTTGTCTGTGAAAGTTACTTGTCTTCCAAGCAACTTTTACCCTTCAAGGATATTTCAAATGAATTTATGGTCAACATAAGAGTTGTTCCTCATTGTCTTAGATTTCTAGAAAGGTATGGTATGCCTTCATATGATTTGTGGAACTCTACTTATGGTCTTGGCAAGAAAAGGGTATTTTGGTCATTTGAGAATTACAGGTCATTTCAAGCCTATGCCCAAAACTCATACAAGGAAGCTTCAAATGAAAAAATTCACAACATCAAACTTGCTCCAAATGACATTTTGAGTCTAGAAAAGTGATCATGAAAGTTTGGAAATGCTCATAGCTCAAGGTTTCAAATTTGGTGAATTTAATGAATAAAAAGTGACCTAAAATTGAGATTTTTCATAACATGGCCAAATGGGATAAAATTATAGGTCATTTTGATTGGAAAAAATGTTTTAAGAACATTGGCAAAAGTGTATTTTTGAGTTTGGTTCAAAATTTGGAAGTTATGCTAGTTGGCTTACAAAGGAAGTAACATAATCAAAATCCAAGGGAATTGTGCACAAGAAGTTTCTACAAAGTTCTAGAGCTTTCTAATTTCATCTATATATTGATTAGAGTGGCTTCATTCAAGGGTTGGTGATTCATTTTGTTCATAACACATAGTTTCATTCCATTCCTCAATTGTGCAAAACCATTCCAATCTCTTTGATTCTTCATCAATCCTTCAATTTCATGATCTAAACTCACTCAAGAATCATCCCTGAGTTCATTGCAAGCAAGATTTGGAGAGGAAATCACAAGAATCGTGCTACACCAAGTGCATCATCCAAATTGCAAAAGGAAGTGGTTATGGAAATCCAAGGAGTTTGAGCAAGAAATATTGCATACAGAACCAAGAATCAAGTGTATTGAGCAAGTCCAGAACATTGCAAGCCTTGGATCCCAAGAATTCTACACCTGTTTTCATCATTTACACCAGGTTAGTTTTCCTTTCGAATTGGCTAGATTAGTTAGCATGTTAGAGAATTATTAGGTTAGAATGGTTAGGATTGTTTAGATGAATGTTTCTGATGACTTTGAAGGCATTTCATGAAGATTACCATTGGAGCACCAAATCTGTTAGGGCTTAGAACTCCTAGGTTAGGGCTTGATAATATTGGTTAGATAGCTTAAAATGATCAGTATAGTGTGTAGATCGTGTTAGGGTAAGAATTAGAAGGAATTAGCATGATGGATATCAGTGCAAAATGGTGGAGTCAATACTTTCTACCTATCGGGTTTGAATTTTGATTGAGTTTTAGAGGAAGATATTGCCATGGCTGTGTAGAGGGAAGGATGTAGATCATTTTTGATCTTTACATCATGAGGTTTCATCAAGAATCGAGAGAGAACGATGAGGTATAAGATTCGTGCATGGGAGGTTTTTCTGAAACCTAGGGTTTGTCCAAGGAAGACGATGATGGATGATCGTTGGATTAAGTGGAAGACTTTGACTCTCAATCTGATCTAATGGCCACAATTCAATTGGAAAACGGAGGGAAATGTTATGAAGCAGAAACACTGCGTTTCATTAATAGAGCCTTCTGGGCTCAAGTTGCAATTGTTATCCGCACCCCTATCTGCAAGGCCCAATCCCAATTTAACTGAAATTTCTGCTAATTGCACCGTTTCCTTCTTTTTTTTATTTTGTTGTGTTTTCTGGTTAACTGGGCCCAGACGCGCTTTGCTATGCGCGCCCCCCAGTCTGGGCCCATCATCATGTTTTAACTGAAATTAATACTTACTGCACCCCTTAAGTCATTTAATTCATATTAATTTCTTTCAATTCTTTTAATTCTTCAAAAATTCATAACAAATAGAAAATTGCATATTCTTTAATGGTTGTTTTTGCATCCTTTTCACATTTTTGTTAAGAAAATTATCATATAAAAAAATTGGTATTTCATTTTATTTTTATATTTTTAGAATATTTTTCTTTTAAATAGCTTTTTAAGTGGTTTAATTTGATGCATGATATTGTTGGTTTTAGTTTAGTTAGATGCTTTTACATTTTGGATCCATTCTTTTTAGGTTGATTAGCTTAGGACTTTAGCTTCCTCATAAAATTTAATTCATGATTTTAGGACTTAATTTTAGAGGACTTGTTTAGGTGTGATTAGGAGAATCAATACTAGGGTTTAGGTATAACATAGGTGTAGTAAATCATTTCTTTTAGGAGTTATAGATTGAATCTTTGGGGTATGGGACTATAGGGATTATGGGTAGATAATAGACCCCTTAGAAATTACTAGGTTTCCCCTATTCTACTATTACTATTAGTATATTGCTTGTATTTGATTGATTGAGTGGTGTGCCCTCTCTAGGGTTATTATTTGACTGTGTGGGGTATTGGGCTTGCTTGGGACTTGGGGTTTGAGTTGAAGATTATGCTGATGAAGGCCATTGAAGATTAAGAGAATGAAGACCAACTTCCAGAGTGGATGAGGAGTATCTCTTGCTGGCAGCTGTTGAAGGTTATAGGATTTAGGAGCTAGGCAGAGCTCTAGAATAGAAAACTTGATTCACAAACATGGAAGGTCTTGTCTGCCTCCATTCTTTCTCTATGATTCAAAGTCTCTTTCAAATATCCACCTCCTTCCTTTGGAAGGATTAGTGAATGTATTTGAAAGATAGAACTTTTGAGAGAAAATTGTCTGTATCATGTTAACAGTCACTGAGCCACCCTTGGTAGGCAATTGACAGTTTAACATTAATTTCATCTTGTTGACTGATATTCATCTTGGAGATTGAGACTTGAAGAAAAGCCATTGCAGATTGAAGACTGATGATAAAGACCTTGCTTGAAGGCTGTGAAGATAAAGATTGATGCATGCTTGAAGCTTGTAGCTGTTTGGAGATGACTTGAAGACAGATGTTGATGCAGAGTTGCTGTTGCTGTTTCTCTTTTTAGCTGTTTATCTTTTGATGTATTGTCTGAATTTCCTTGACTGTATTGCTTGCTGTTTAACCTGTTAGGTTGAAAGTGAATTCTGTTCACTTTTGCCTGTTGTTTTCTGGGTTCGAGGTTGAGTGGGACTCCCTTGCCTCGCTTTTATTGCTGCATCCATGCATTTTACTGCTTTATTGTATATATGCTATTGTTTTTGTTTCCGTTTATCCCTTAGGATCTCTGTTTGTCTCTGCGCAAGAGAGGAGCATGATAGACATTAGGTCTTAACCCATGCATGATAACATTAGGTTAGTTTGATTCCCTTCGCAACCATAGGTTAGAGTTCTGTCTCTTCTTTCTCAAAACAACCAGAAAAACACAATAAATATTTCAAACGCAATAAGAGACACTTCTTCCGTAAAAGAATGTGAACTCATCAAAATGTCATTTTTTGTCCGCTTGGACCAGTAATCAGAAAAACCCTTTTTTAGAAGGAGATAAAAACAATCAAGACAGACTTGTGTCGTACGTGGCCCGAACTACGTTTGCTCTGATCTTTCATGCTGTATGAAAGTACGTAGGCATAGGATGCGATATCCTAGCGAGCAACCTTCCCCTCCTTTCCAGTAGGTAGGCGAACTACGTTGACTCTGATTTCTCGTTCCAGACGGGAATACGTAGGCATAAAGTGCGATACTTTGCCGAGTCATTTTCTTTTCTTTTAACCCCTGACCTGTAGAATAGATAGAATAACAATCCATACCTGAAAACAAGCGTGGATCCCGTCGAGTACGACGGACGTGAGGGGTGCTAATACCTTTCCCTTGCGTAACCGACTCCCGAATCCAGGATTTGGTTGTGATGACCATTCCTTTCCTGTCTTTGCGGTAGGTTTACTCTGAGCGTTTCCTTTCCCTCCGTCGGGATAAATAACGCACGGTGGCGACTCTTCTGTTCAGCCGACACCGATTTTCGCAGTAGCGACAGCTGGCGACTCTGCTGGGGATCCAACGTCCCCGGGCTGCTAAGGACTGCGATAGTTCCTTATGCATTTGGGATCCAACGTCCCTTAAGCGAGTCAATCCTAGCGCTTGTTTTCCCGTCAAGGATTTTGTATGGATTTATTTTTTCTGTCATTACTTTCAGCATTATATTATTGTTATTGCTGTGTTGGAGTTGTGACGGGTGATTCTATGATTGAGAGATAAGCCGGACCTGGGCTTGAGTGCACTTAGAATTAGAGTAGAAAGTAGTGGGCGCGTGCCGGCTTTGCTTGCATTAGTGTCTCACGAAATCTACACTCGGACGAGGTTCTTCTGGTTGACTTCTTTTTCTACCCTTTGGGTCGAAGGGGTTGTTGGTCAGCTGAATTGTCGACTCCGGGAACCGATCATTTGGAAGTTGGCTAAGTGAGGCCTCTTCAGGATTTGATGATGCCACTCCTTCTGGGAATCGTATCATCAACCCTGAAAGTCTGTGACGCCGACGACCGCATAGGATGCCATACCTTTGTCAGTTACTAGGACACCTACCTGTGAGAGGGTTTTGGGGTTATGCAGGTAACTAGACCTTCAGATACCGGTTATTTCTTGATCTGAGATCCTGGGTATTTATGGAGAGTTATGAGGTCTGTCAGAGACCAGTTGGAGTTATGATATGAGGTCTATCAGAGACCAGTCAGAGTTATGTTGTGGGGTCTATCAGAGACCAGTGTTGGAGCTTTGTTTTGGGTCTATCTGAGACTAGGGTTTGAGGAATTCTGGAGGGTCTATCTGAGACTTTTGATATGGTTCAGGCTTCTCAGCCACGGCATTTGGTCCCTGTTGCATGTTACTTGCATTGCATTGTTTGCATAACCATTATCATTGCATCCCATTAACGTGTGTCTGTGCTGCAGGTGCATTTGCATATTCCCTGGTTCTAGTGCCCGGACTTCTGCTTATTGATCATGGCTGGTTTGAGAAAGACAGTTGCGTACAAGTTACCTACACCTGACATTACTCCCTTACTTGGTCTGATGTCCCTTGCTGATGAGGAGGTTAGGAGAAGTTTCAGGATGAGTCATGGAAGATTGTTGAGACTGGTCTGCAAGCCAACCGCTGTTGAGATGAATGGGTTGTACACCTTGATGCAATTCTATGACCCGGCGTTGAGATGTTTCACGTTTGCTGACTTTATTTTGGGGCCTACCATTGAAGAGTATGTGGAGTTTACTGAGCTACCAGTACAGAAGAAGGTTCCCTTTATTCACTCTGCTGCTGAGCCCAAGTTGGAGGACTTAGCTAAGGCCTTGCACATGAACGCTGCTGAACTATTAGTGACTTCTTGGCTAGGGGTTCCAGGTTTCTCCCTTGATTTTCTGGTTGGCAAAGCTCAAGAGTATGCCAAGAACGGGTGCTGGATAGTCTTTAATGCTATCTTGGCTCTATGCATCTACAGAATAGTGTTGTTCCCCAACTTACCCAATTTTGTGGACTTGGACGCTTTCCATCTGTTTGCTGCTGGCAACCCGGTACCCACTTTGATCGGATATCTCTATCATTCATTGCACTAAAAAAATGAAAATAGAAGAGGAAATACTGTTTACTGTTGTGCGCCGCTGTTGAACATGTGGTTTAAGAGCCATCTTCCCCTAAAGGGACCTTTTGTGGATTGTGCAACTACAGCTAACTGGCCAGAGCGCCTGATGAGGCTATCTTCCGAAGACATTGAGTGGTTTGACCGAGACTTGCTGGGGTCGGAGATTATTTTCAGTTGTTCTGGGTATCCTAATGTTCCGTTGAGAGGAAGAAAAGGGTGTATCAATTACAACCCATCTCTGTTTATTCACCAGTTCGGATATGCGTTGAAGAACCCACCAAAGGAGGAAGAAGTACAGGAATCTCTGTACTTCACCGGTGATTTGAATGGAGAGTTACTAGCTAAGCTTCAGCACGCATGGATGCGTATTAACAGAAGAGGGAAGCCACTGTTGGGGAATAATGATTGTCAGGCTTATGCACCCTACAAAGTTTGGATCCAAGAGAGAGCAAGACGGTTGCTGATGCCATTTCCAGCTGCACCAATCCCTGTTCATATTACAGTGGAAGAACCAACTACTGTTACTAGGGAGGCCTACGAGCAAGTTGTAAAAGAAAAAGAAGCCTTGATGAAAATCAATGAGGGGTTAGAAAAGGAGCTGGCTCAGATACGTAGTGAGAAAAACAAGGTTGTGCATGCTTTCCAACAGCAGATCGAGCTAGTAAATAGGCTAGGGGCTGAATTGACTGAAGAGAGAAAGAAGCGGGAACGTCTGGGTCAAGAGTTCAGAAGCTCCCATGACATGTTGGAGTCCAAAAAGAAAGCACTCGATGCCGCTCACCGAGAAATCTCTTCTTGTAACAAGACGTGGAATGCTACGCTAACCAACAACAAAAAGAGGGAAGATAAATTGAAGCAGCAAATTTCTGACCTCGAAGAGCATTTGAAGGCTAGCATTAAGAAGCATGAAGAGGAGGTAATGGCCAGATATAGTCTCCAGAATGCATTGAACAAAGCTATCGAAGGCAGGAACGAAGCTGTGTCTCAAAAGCGGAAGCTAGAGGATCGCTTCAGAGAAGGGGCATGGGAAGAAACCGCTGGTGACGTGCGACGTGTTCTCAAGAGAAGAAACCAACTTGTCGAGGGTCTGCTTACCCGACCAAGTCATCCAGAGACTAAGAAGTTAATAGAAGAGTACCAGGCTTATGAGTGTACTTGACCATTTCATGTATTGATGCTTTATTTGCATAGTGCTGACCATCACCAGGATTGTTGGTTGAGGTCAGGCCTTCTTATTGTACACTCAGTGATATTGTATTCTTGGCTTAATGGATTTCTCTGCAATATATGAGGCTTTCTATGATTCGGCTGCGATCTTAGTATTGCTAGCACTGTCACTGCACTGGCTCCTTCGCACTAGAATCAGGGAATGACATTCCCTAATGCACAGACACATATTGCATTGCATTCCTATTCATATTGCATTATAGGTGATTATTGCATGGTATCTCATTGCTTGCACTGTACCAGGTCTTTTCAGGATTGAAGATCAGCGCCCGCACCGATACTCCACTCGCACCAACTGCCGAAGAATTATGGATCAAATGCAGAATGAGATACAAGATATGCGTGAGAAGCTGGCGCTCTTCATGCAGACAATGGAGACCATTGCGAAAGGACAGGAGAATTTGCAAGCTTTGGTGCAGCCTCTGCTGGTAAGGAATGTTGGGCACGGAAATGAGGATCATCAGTCTGTGCGAGTCGACACTATTCAAGGGGATGGTACTCCCACACCAGTGGCTCCACCTGTAGTCAACATGCCTGCTGTCAATGTCAACAACGGCGCTGCTGCCAGGAATGGTAACGTTGGAATGGGGAACGAGACTATCGTTAACAATGTTGGGCTTGGAGATGTTAACCTGGGTGATAATATGGGAGGCAATGGCTTCGGTAATGCTGGATTCGGGTTCAATGACCAAGGATTCGATAATACTGGGAAGTATGGTTTCAATGCTCAAGGCTTCGGGCAGGACGAATTTGGTATGACTAATCAGGGTTATGGCGGATTCGGAAATGGAAATAGCGCTGGGTTAATGACTTTTGGACCTGCTGGGGTCGCTCCGGGGTACGGCAACAGAGGGCGAGGCCCGGTGATGAATCAGACCAGAGTTGGCCGCAACAACGGATACGATGGGTATGGAACTGGGAATGATAATTGGCAAGAAGACCAGCAAGAGGATGCCTTCTCCGGTGGAGGTTTCGAAGGACCTATGGATGACTCGCAGAGAATCAGGATGCTCGAGGAGCAGATGAAGGGGGTCGTGAACCAAAGTGCTGTCGGCTTAGACATGTCAACAATGGGTCTGGTGCCTGGCTTGAGGGTGCCAATCAAATTCAAAGCTCCTACATTTGACAAGTATAAGGGGGACACCTGTCCCAAGGTGCACGTGCGGTCATATTACAGAAGGATGTCAGCGTACTCGAACGATGAGAGGATGCTAATGCATTTCTTTTAAGATAGCTTGTCTGGTCCTTCCCTCGAGTGGTATATGGGATTGGAACCAACTCATATAAAGACATGGAAGCAGCTGGCTAAAGCATTTGTAGCTCACTATAAGTATAACAGTGACTTGGCACCCAATCGGGTCCAATTGCAGGGGTTTTCCCAGAAGAAGGGCGAGAGCTTCAAAGAGTATGCGCAGAGATGGCGCGACATGGCTGCTAGGGTCCATCCTCCTCTAGAGGACAAGGAAATGAATGACATGTTCATAGGAACATTCACCGGCATGTTTTATGACAAGTTGTTTCACACTTCGTTGGGCAGTTTCTCAGACTTAATCCTGATGGGAGAGAAGATTGAAAGTAACATTAAACAGGGAAGATTCCAAGCTGAGGAATCCACTTCGGCTGGCAATAATAGAAGGGCTTTCGGTGGGCGCCGTCAGGGCGATGCAAGCGCAGTGTTTGGGGGTCGAGGCCGAAGCCGGGGAAGAGGTCGAAACCAGTACAATCAGCCGTAGCAGGTGGCAAGCGTTACTATTCCGTTTCAGCAACAACCATTTCAACAACAACAACAACAACAGTAACAGCAGCCACAACAGGGGGCACAGCCTGCCCAGCGCAGATTCCAGGGGGGTAAGCCAAGGAGGGTGTTTGAAAAACCTCCTTCAACGTATGCAGATTTGCTACAGACGTTACTAGGGTTGAACTTGGTGGAGAAGAGAACTCTGACACCAATAACAGGCACTCCTCCGTATGGTTACGATGCAAGCAGGCACTGTGAATTCCACTCCGGGGCTCCGGGCCACGATATTGAGGGTTGCCACGCGTTTAAGCATGTGGTGCAGGATTTATTGGATAGTAAGGCTATCAATTTTGGAACAGCAGGACCGAACATAGTGCAGAAGCCCATGCCCAACCATGGGGCAAACGCCATTTTCACTGAGGAGGGTTTGAACCTGATTATGAATGTCGACGATCTAAAGACACCGTTGTGCGAGATAAAGAGCAGATTAATTCAAGGGGGTGTGTATCCTGGATGTGACGAGTATTGTTTAGAGTGCTGGACCCTAGCTGGGGGTTGTGCTGACTTAAAGAAAGGTATTCAGTCCCTAATAGATGGAGGCACACTGCAATTTGACCGAGCAGCAATTGAAGAACCTGCAGGGGTATTAGCAGACAAGCAAAGTGATGTGGCTACTGTAACGATTCCTCGAAAAACGATCACTATAACGGCACCGGCCAAGCGACCACCAATCACCATCACCAAAGCAGGACCAATCCCGTACGAAAGCACTAAGGCAGTCCCCTGGTCCTATGGGTTGGAAGTGTATTGTGATGGGGTAAAAATTGATGTTAATAAGCAGCCAGCTGAGACTGTAGACAACATTGTCGGTACCGGAGGTATGACAAGAAGTGGGAGGATCTTCATATCGCCTGAGGTAGAGGCTGAAAGACTGGCGAAGGGAAAAGGAAAGATGATTGAGAATGTCCCAGTACAGGGGAATGAAAAAGAAGCGGCATCGAAGGATGTGGAAGAGTTCATGCGTTTGATTCGTAAAAGTGATTATAAAATTGTTGAGCATCTGCAACAGACGCCGTCAAAGATGTCTATACTATCGTTGCTATTGTGTTCTGAAGCTCACAGAAATGCATTGTTGAAAGTCCTGGATACTTCCTTCGTACCCCAAGATGTTTCCGTGAATCAGCTGGAGGGGGTGTTGGCACATGTTAACGCAGGCCATAGCTTGGGCTTTACAGACTTTGATTTGATCCCGAAGGGGAGAGAGCATAATATGGCGTTGCACGTCTCTGTGGAGTGTAGGGGATCAGTCATGTCGCATGTGCTGGTAGACACCGGATCGTCCTTAAATGTGCTGCCTAAGAAGGCGATGATGAAACTAGATGTCAGAGGAATCCTGTGTACGCCCAGCGACTTGGTGGTCAGGGCATTTGATGGCACGCGAAGAGCAGTTTTTGGATCCATAACATTACCTTTACAGGTGGGGCCGGAGGTTTTCGCAACTGAATTTTATATCATGGACATCCAGCCAGCATACAGCTGCCTTCTCGGACGACCCTGGATCCATGGTGCTGGGGCAGTCACGTCTACCTTGCATCAAAAGCTGAAATACATGGTGGGGGATAGCGTGGTCACTGTATGTGGAGAAGAAGATATACTGGTCAGCCATCTGTCATCATTTAAGTATGTGGAGGTCGACGGCGAGATTCACGAAACACCCTGTCAGGCATTTGAAGGGTTGCGCATCAAAGACAAAGGTCCCAGGCCGAGCAAAGTGTCAGAGGTAGCCGTCTCGTCATATAAGGAAGCTCAAGCTCTAGTAGAGACTGGTGAGACAAAGGGTTGGGGAAAAGTGCTGGATATTCCCGTGAAGATGGACCGGTTTGAGCTGGGATATCGACCGTCATCATCAACACCTGCTGTGGGAGCACCCCGTTTCAGAGGACCAATAACCATCACTGCTAGTGGAGTGTGTCATGAGACCGTCAACGCTGCTTCAGAGTCTGACGAAGGAGACAGTGATTGCGATATGGACGCCTGGATTCAACTGAGCGTGCCAGGACAGGGAATGTGCAATTGGTCTATTCAGGAGATTGTTCCTGTGACTCTTAAACAGTAATGCTTTGTTTTGTTAATTGTTGAACAATCTGGTGTCTTGCCCGGGGCATCATGATTTGCTTAGGGCTGTGCTGTTATGAACATTGCGTGTTTAATCATTAAATAAAAGGCGTTTTTCATGTACAAATATTGCGATCTCTGTTTTTCCTGTTTTATGTTTTACAATAAAATGGCAACGCGGTTATTCGCTTTATACTCATTTTGAAGCATTTAACCATTCCTTTTGCAGGATAACATTTTCAGATGACATCATTGAACCACCTATGACTCGCCTCGACTTTGAACACCCGGTATTTGAGGCCGAAGAAGAGATTGTCGAAGATGGTGACGTTCCCGAAGAATTGTCTTGGTTGGTAAAGCAGGAAGAAAGAGTCATTCTGCCTCATGAGGAGGTCATCGAAATGATTAACCTGGGGTCGGAAGGGGTTGAAAAGAACATTCGTATAGGAGCCGCGCCGCAAAGCGACATCAAGCGAAGACTGGTTGAAATGCTCAGAGAGTATAGTGATGTGTTCGCTTGGTCGTATGAAGACATGTTTGGGCTTGATACAGATATGGTTGTGCACCGCCTGCCGTTGAAAGAAGAATGCCCACCGGTCAAGCAGAAGCTTCGCAGAACCAGACCCGATATGGCAGTGAAAATTAAGGAGGAGGTTCAAAAACAGTGGGATGCTGGTTTCCTAGCTGTGACAAAATATCCCTCATGGGTCGCTAACATTGTACCAGTGCCAAAGAAAGACGGTAAAGTGAGAATGTGCGTAGATTACCGTGATTTAAATAAAGCGAGCCCGAAAGATGATTTTCCACTTCCTCACATCGATGTGCTAGTTGACAACACTGCTCAATACTCCGTATTCTCCTTCATGGATGGCTTCTCAGGCTATAATCAGATTAAGATGGCGCCAGAGGACATGGAGAAGACTACTTTCATAACGCCTTGGGGAACATTTTGTTACAAAGTGATGCCCTTCGGATTGAAGAATGCTGGGGCAACGTATCAGCGTGCAATGACGACTCTTTTTCATGATATGATGCATAAGGAGATCGAAGTTTATGTTGATGATATGATTGCCAAATCCCAGACGGAGGAAGAGCATTTGGTGAATCTGCTGAAGTTATTCAAAAGGCTTAGGAAGTTCAGGCTGAGACTGAACCCTAACAAGTGCACCTTCGGGGTGAGATCGGGTAAACTGCTGGGGTTTATCGTGAGCGAAAAAGGGATAGAGGTTGATCCTGCAAAAATAAAAGCAATACAAGAGATGCCGACGCAAAGAACAGAGAAAGAGGTGCGCGGGTTTTTAGGGAGGTTGAACTACATCGCTCGGTTCATATCTCACCTAACAGCTACGTGTGAACCATTATTCAAGCTGTTGAAAAAAGACCAAGCTGTAACGTGGAACGAAAATTGTCAAAAGGCGTTCGATAAAATAAAGCAGTATTTACAGGAGCCTCCTATTTTGATACCTCCAGTGGCAGGGAGACCCTTGATTATGTATTTGACAGTTCTTGAGGGAAGTATGGGTTGTGTCCTCGGTCAACACGACGAGACAGGAAGAAAAGAGCATGCGATCTACTACTTGAGTAAGAAGTTTACGGAATGTGAATCTCGATATTCAATGCTTGAGAAAACTTGTTGCGCACTAGCCTGGGCCGCCAAGCGTTTGAGGCAATACATGCTGAATCATACAACCATGCTCATCTCGAAGATGGATCCTATCAAATATGTATTCGAAAAGCAAGCATTATCGGGGAGAATTGCCCGTTGGCAGATGGTCTTGACTGAATATGACATCCAGTATGTCTCGCAAAAGGCTATAAATGGGAGTGTACTATCTGAGTACTTAGCAGAGCAGCCTATTGAGGATTACCAATCGATGAGGTTTGATTTTCCTGATGAGGATATCATGTACCTAAAGATGAAAGATTGTGAAGATCCGTTGCCAGACGAAGGACCAGAATTGGGTTCCAAATGGAAGTTGATATTTGATGGAGCTGTAAACGCCTACAGTAGCGGAATAGGGGCAATCATCACTACTCCACACGGGTCGCACATCCCGTTTACTGCTCGATTGACCTTTCCAGTTACTAACAATGAAGCCGAATACGAAGCTTGTATCATGGGGCTTGAAGAAGCCATTGATTTGCGAATCAAAAATCTGGATGTATACGGAGACTCAGCTCTGGTGGTGAATCAAATCAAAGGAGAATGGGAGACACGTCAGCCCAATTTGATACCATACATGAATTATGCGAGGAGATTGTTGCCTTTCTTTGACAAGGTTGAATTGCATCATGTACCGCGAGCGGAGAATCAGATGGCTGACGCCCTAGCCACTTTGTCTTCTATGTATAAAGTCAACTTCTGGAACGAGGCTCCCAGAATTGTTATCTCTCGGCTTGACAGACCCGCCTTCGTATTTGCTATTGATGAAGCATCTGACGAAAAACCGTGGTATTTCGATATCCTTAATTTCCTGAAGAACAAAGAGTATCCGGCTGGGGCATCCAGTCAAGATCAGAAGACTCTCAGGAGATTGGCGGGTAATTTCTATCTGAATCCGGATGGTGTCCTGTACAGAAGAAATCACGATTTGGTGTTGTTGCGTTGTGTAGACGAAAAAGAGGCGAGGCTGCTCATGGAGGAAATACATGAGGGTACATTTGGTACGCATGCTGGTGGGCATGCTATGACGAGGAAGCTGCTGCGGGCAGGTTATTTTTGGCTGACTATGGAAACTGATTGTTTCAAGTTTACGAGGAAGTGCCACAAGTGCCAAATCTATGCAGATAAGATTCATGTGCCTCTGAGTCCTCTGAATGTGATGTCATCGCCATGGCCATTCTCGATGTGGGGAATCGATATATTGGAAAGATCGAGCCGACAACTTCTAATGGACACCGGTTCATTCTAGTAGCAATCGATTATTTCACCAAGTGGGTGGAAGCGGCATCTTACGCAAATGTGACTAAGCAGGTGGTAGCCAGGTTCATCAAGAGAGATATCATTTGCAGATATGGAATCCCCGAGCGGATAATCACCGACAACGGTTCAAACCTGAATAATAAAATGATGAAGGAGCTCTGTCAGAATTTCAAGATCGAACATCACAACTCCTCCCCTTACCGACCCAAGATGAATGGCGCTGTTGAAGCGGCCAATAAGAATATTAAGAAGATCGTTCAGAAGATGGTGGTGAACTATAAGGATTGGCATGAGATGCTACCTTTTGCTTTGCACGGTTATCGTACGACGGTACGCACATCAACCGGGGCAACCCCGTTCTCGTTGGTATACGGAATGGAAGCAGTGCTACCACTGGAAGTCGAGATTCCTTCTCTGAGAGTATTACGAGACGTCCAACTAGACGAGGCAGAATGGGTAAAAGACAGGTTGAACCAGCTAAGTTTAATGGATGAGAAGAGGCTCGCTTCTCTAGCATACGGTCGTTTGTACCAGAGCCGAATGAAGAAAGCATATGATAAGAAGATACATCCTCGGAGCTTTCAGACGGGCGACCTTGTGCTGAAGAGGATTCTCCCGCCGCAGGCAGATCACAGAGGCAAGTGGACCCCCAACTACGAAGGGCCATACGTTGTCAGAAAAGTCTTTTCAGGAGGAGCTTTATTATTGTCCACCATGGACGGTGAAGACTTTACGTCGCCTGTGAATTCGGACGCAGTTAAAAAATACTTTGCTTAAAATTGACCCGCTGGACAGAAAAAAGAGAGTCCAGGCAAAAATGGGGCATCCTGGCGAACCAAAAACAGAATGAAAGGTTCGGGAAAAAGTTAGGGATAAAATTGAAAAAAATGTACACCCGCGAAGCTGAAAACCTACACTGGGCGGCTTCGGCAAAAAGGGGTATCCCGGTGAACTGAAAACCCGTAAAGGGCGGTTCACGCAAAAGTTAGGGATGTGAAAAGCAAATGACTACGGTCCGAATTTGATACTACATGGAGCATTGGTGCGGGAGAATATACCTGAGGGGTCGATTATCAGATACAATCTCTTCGGAAGTGTGGATACCGGGAAAGCATTAGAGTCGGGCGAGTCATAGGAGGATCAGCTCGTGGTGTTCGTCTGCATCCCGTTGCCGACATGTGTACAAATTTGATTTGTCAATATATTTATGCTTCTTGTGCATACTTGTATATTTGTTGTGCGTAGCTTCCTCTTTTCAGGAGTTACATCCCGTGTACAAAACTCCGCCCATTTAGGGGCCCAATCAATAAAACATGTTATTCAGTACTTGATGCTAGTTCTTTACTATTTTGTGCATGATAAACGCCTAGGTTTAATGAAACTAGCAAGTGTATAACGTCACTGGCCCTTGCCAATAACTGCTAAAACTTTGAATTGACTGAAAATAACGTCACTAACACTAATTTGAATAGATTTGGTTGTGTAAACTTGTCTTGTCTTGTTTGAGGTGTTGCAGGGTTCATAGCCGTACAAAGTGTACGATCAAAGGATTGCAGTATAGAAAGAAGCTTGTAACAAAAGACTCGATCCCCACGCAGGTCGCGCTTCCAAGGAGGCAATGTGCCTTACTGAAGAAGGATCAAATTCCCCAGCTAGTCGTAGCTTATCCAAAGGACATTCTCCGGCAAAGTCATTTATCCTCAGCAGAGTTTGGCGATTCCAAGATTGTAGACTGTATTCAGACGGTGTGGTGTCCCCCAGAAGGATTCCCCTATCTCAAGCAAAGCGGTTTAGTCTCAGAAGATTAATATTTCCAACTTGTGAGCTGTACTCAGGCAGTCTACCCTTCCCAGTAGGGTCATTTACTCTCCCCCAGCGGAGTCAGTTGATTTTCCCCAAGAGAGTCGTTTCGTCCCCAGTGGAGTTCTCTTTCCAGCAAGTGTTTTCTTTCCTCCCAGGGGAACTCGAAGATTAAGACTCTCCCCGGCAGAGTTGGTTGTGTATCCTGGCATTTATTTTGTCAGAATACCGTGGGATACCTGTTCACTCCCCAGCAGAAGCCCAATCATATTGGGCACATCTGCTATTCCCCAGCAGAGTTATATTCCCCAGCAGGGTGTTACTTCAACGAGGTGCTTGGTTAAGTTCCCAATTTCCCAGCAAAGTTGGCTTCACTTTTTCAGCATTTATTTTGCTGGAATAATTCTGTGACGCCTGGCTATCCCCAGCGGAGTTGGCGTTGTCTTCAGCATTTATTTTGCTGAAGCGGTTTCTGTATCCCAGCAGTTCGAGTCTGCATTAGCATTGGCATATAGTGTCATACCTGCATCCACCAAATAAAAATGCGTAGCATTTCCATGTCGAATAGAGCATGGTGTCATTGTCAAGCATAGGCATTTTGAAACATGAACCAGGTTGGCTAACCGTTTGTTTCAAGTATTGTTTCCCTTGCAGGTGGAGAGAGCTCTTGCTCAAATTAATTTCCAGACATTCAGGATATCAGCGTGAGACGTATAACGAAAATGTCAGTTTGGCATTAGTCCCCACAAAGTTATCAGGCAAAGTTTCTCTTTGTCCCCGAGCGAAGTTATCTCTTGTTTTCCCCGCCAGAGTTGTTTGTTGAAGTGTTTCTAGTCCGGCCAGCGGATTACTTTCTTCAAATTTGTTGTTACGTCAGCATCAAAGGGTTTCATGAATCAGAATTTTAGAGGCTACCGCCGGTTATCAGAACAGGCGTCCGGTAGTTTGGTTTCCAAATATCCCCAGTAGAGTCCGCCCCAAATTCACTGTCACGTCAGTGCTAATAAGTTTGTGGGTTGGGACCAATGGAGAAATGGGTCCTGACGTGGACAATCTATTCCTATATTGATGGGATTTCTCCGTGCTAGAGAAATGGGTGTCCTGACGTGGACAGATTTATTTCCCCGGGTTGATAAGAAGTGCTAGTCCTAATGTGGACAGATTTGATTTCTCCGTATTGATTGAATGTGAAGTCATGACGTTGACAAAATTGATTACTCTCTGTGTTGGTGTCCTGACGTGGACCATTTATTCCCAGCAGATATCTTCCTTCGCAATGGTGGAATGCATGTCCTGACGTGGACAAGTTTATAGTTCTTCGTGATGACAAGATGCGAGAGTCCTGATGTGGACAAGTTTATCTCTCTTCGTGTTGGCGAGGCGTGAGTCCTGACGTGGACAAGTTTTATTTCCTCAGCGGGTTGAAGATGTGAGTCCTGACGTGGACAAATCAAGACGATATTTTATTCCTTACGTGGAAAGATGTATTCCTTACGTGGAAAGTTTAGTCCTGACGTGGACAGATCCAGAGGAGAGTTATTCCTGACGTGGAAATTTTATTCCTGACGTGGACGAATTTTATTCCTTACGTGGAAAGAAGTTTATTCCTTATGTGGAAAGAAGTTTATTCCTAACGTGGAAAGGTGAGTCCTAACGTGGACGATGTATTACTGGCATGAAAAAGTTTAGTCCTAACGTGGACAGGTTATTCCTAACGTGGACAGTTTATTCCTAACGTGGATGATTTATTCCTAACGTAGACAATTCATTCCTATGTTGGTAGGATCCCCTCGTGCTGATGAAATGCAGACGAGTCATCTCCAGCGAAGTCGCCGAGATTTTTCCGGGTTGACGGCAAATGTGAGTCCTGACGTGGACAAGTTTTAGTTGAGATTTCTTCGTGTTGACGAAACAGGCATCCTAACATGGACAAAGTTTTATCCTTGCGATGATAGAATCTTTTTCAGGCTGATGAAAATAATCCCCAGCACGGTCGCTAAAGGATCAGTGGGTTGCCGTAACAACCAGATTCAGTTGGTGGATGTCGTTCCCTAAGCAGTGTTGCAGTTTATTTCTGCGGTTGGCAAATTTCCGGGTTCTTAGTATTCAACCGTCTCGTACCTCGAATGTTTGAACGTCGTTCGCTCTTCACCCAATCGGGTCCAAGTCGCTTGAATAGGGGCAGCTGTTGCACCCTAAAATTTGCTCAACCTTCTTCACTTGGTTTATGTTTCAATTACATTAGCATTTGCATATAGAGTCATGTACATAGTCTAATCATCTGCATAGCATAGCATAACAAGTCATCCAACAAGGGACCAAGTACTATTCTCATCTCTATGAGCCTATCAAGAGGTTATTATTCAAATTCAAGCATATCCAAGTCATCAGAAAGAAATTGAAATCTAGGAAGTCAGTGGATCAAGCAGTGGATCTCTCTCCTATCTTGAGGACATTTGAAGACCATCAGAGAAGTTGTGAGCTGTGGATTGAGCATGGAGGGTATACAGACATCATGGGAGACATAGAGAGTCATTTTGAAAGTGAGACAAGTCATTGATGTGATCACAAGAGTTGCAGTTGAAGACAGTCAACTAGGGTTTCATCTGGGTCAACCCTAGGTCAAATGAATGATTGAAGGGCATCAAGGTCTATTTGAGAGATGTGGGATTCATCATTTGACATGTAGATATGGATATGGTGTTGTTCCAAGAAGAAATCAAGAGAAATCAAGAAGAAGAGGAGTTTCTAAATTAGGGTTTCTGTGTAAAATCCCCTGATTTAGGGCAAACTTCCCAGCAAGATGATTCAAAATGCAAGCTTCAAATGGATCCTTGGCCAACATGAAACTTATATAGGATCTCAAGACCTTTAATTTGAGTGGTGGAAGACATCAAGGAGATTTATATAACTCAAGCTATGGTCCTTGCAAGTTACAGGTCATCTGAGGTATCTGAAATTTTGTCTGTGAAAGTTACTTGTCTTCCAAACAACTTTTACCCTTCAAGGAGATTTCAAATGAATTTCTGGTCAACATAAGAGTTGTTCCTCATTGTCTTAGATTTATAGAAAGGTATGGTATGCCTTCATATGATTTGTGTAACTCTACTTATGGTCTTGGCAAGCAAAGGGTATTTTAGTCATTTGAGAATTACAGGTCATTTCAAGCCTATGCCCAAAACGCATACAAGGAAGCTTCAAATGAAAAAATTCACAACATCAAACTTGCTCCAAATGACATTTTGAGTCTAGAAAAGTGATCATGAAAGTTTGGAAATGCTCATAGCTCAAGGTTTCAAATTTGGTGAATTTAATGAATAAAAAGTGACCTAAACTTGAGATTTTTCATAACATGGCCAAATGGGATGAAATTATAGGTTATTTTGATTGGAAAAAATGTTTTAAGAACATTGGCAAAAGTGGATTTTTGAGTTTGGTTCAAAATTTGGAAGTTATGCTAGTTGGCTTACAAAGGAAGTAACATAATCAAAATCCAAGGGAATTGTGCACAAGAAGTTTCTACCAAGTTCTAGAGCTTTCTAATTTCATCTATATATTGATTAGAGTGGCTTCATTCAAGGGTTGGTGATTCATTTTGTTCATAACACATAGTTTCATTCCATTCCTCAATTGTGCAAAACCATTCCAATCTCTTTGATTCTTCATCAATCCTTCAATTTCATGATCTAAACTCACTCAAGAATCATCCCTGAGTTCATTGCAAGCAAGATTTGGAGAGGAAATCACAAGAATCATGCTACACCAAGTGCATCATCCAAATTGCAAAAGGAAGTGGTTATGGCAATCTAAGGAGTTTGAGCAAGAAATATTGCATACAGAACCAAGAATCAAGTGTATTGAGCAAGTCCAGAACATTGCAAGCCTTGGATCCCAAGAATTCTACACCTGTTTTCATCATTTACACCAGGTTATTTTTCCTTTTGAATTGGCTAGATTAGTTAGCATGTTAGAGAATTATTAGGTTAGAATGGTTAGGATTGTTTAGATGAATGTTTCTGATGACTTTGAAGGCATTTCATGAAGATTACCATTGGAGCACCAAATCTGTTAGGGCTTAGAACTCCTAGGTTAGGGCTTGATAATATTGGTTAGATAGCTTAAAATGATCAGTATAGTGTGTAGATCGTGTTAGGGTAAGAATTAGAAGGAATTAGCATGATGGATATCAGTGCAAAATGGTGGAGTCAATACTTTCTACCTATCGGGTTTGAATTTTGATTGAGTTTTAGAGGAAGATATTGCCATGGCTGTGTAGAGGGAAGGATGTAGATCATTTTTGATCTTTACATCGTGAGGTTTCATCAAGAATCGAGAGAGAACGATGAGGTATAAGATTCGTGCATGGGAGGTTTTTCTGAAACCTAGGGTTTGTCCAAGGAAGACGATGATGGATGATCGTTGGATTAAGTGGAAGACTTTGACTCTCAATCTGATCTAATGGCCACAATTCAATTGGAAAACGGAGGGAAATGTTATGAACGCTGCGTTTCATTAATAGAGCCTTCTGGGCTCAAGTTGCAATTGTTATCCGCACCCCTATCTGCAAGGCCCAATCCCAATTTAACTGAAATTTCTACTAATTGCACCGTTTCCTTCTTTTTTTTATTTTGTTGTGTTTTCTGGTTAACTGGGCCCAAACGCGATTTGCTATGCGCACCCCCCAGTCTGGGCCCATCATCATGTTTTAACTGAAATTAATACTTACTGCACCCCTTAAGTCATTTAATTCATATTAATTTCTTTCAATTCTTTTAATTCTTCAAAAATTCATAACAAATAGAAAATTGCATATTGTTTAATGGTTGTTTTTGCATCCTTTTCACATTTTTGTTAAGAAAATTATCATATAAAAAAATTGGTATTTCATTTTATTTTTATATTTTTAGAATATTTTTCTTTTAAATAGCTTTTTAAGTGGTTTAATTTGATGCATGATATTGTTGGTTTTAGTTTAGTTAGATGCTTTTACATTTTGGATCCATTCTTTTTAGGTTGATTAGCTTAGGACTTTAGCTTCCTCATAAAATTTAATTCATGATTTTAGGACTTAATTTTAGAGGACTTGTTTAGGTGTGATTAGGAGAATCAATACTAGGGTTTAGGTATAACATAGGTGTAGTAAATCATTTCTTTTAGGAGTTATAGATTGAATCTTTGGGGTATGGGACTATAGGGATTATGGGTAGATAATAGACCCCTTAGAAATTACTAGGTTTCCCCTATTCTACTATTACTATTAGTATATTGCTTGTATTTGATTGATTGAGTGGTGTGCCCTCTCTAGGGTTATTATTTGACTGTGTGGGGTATTGGGCTTGCTTGGGACTTGGGGTTTGAGTTGAAGACTGTGCTAATGAAGGCCATTGAAGATTAAGAGAATGAAGACCAACTTCCAGAGTGGATGAGGAGTATCTCTTGCTAGCAGCTGTTGAAGGTTATAGGATTTAGGAGCTAGGCAGAGCTCTAGAATAGAAAACTTGATTCACAAACATGGAAGGTCTTGTCTGCCTCCATTCTTTCTCTATGATTCAAAGTCTCTTTCAAATATCCACCTCCTTCCTTTGGAAGGATTAGTGAATGTATTTGAAAGATAGAACTTTTGAGAGAAAATTGTATGTATCATGTTAACAGTCAGTGAGCCACCCTTGGTAGGCAATTGACGGTTTAACATTCATTTCATCTTGTTGACTGATATTCATCTTGGAGATTGAGACTTGAAGAAAAGCCATTGCAGATTGAAGACTGATGATAAAGACCTTGCTTGAAGGCTGTGAAGATAAAGATTGATGCATGCTTGAAGCTTGTAGCTGTTTAGAGATGACTTGAAGACAGATGTTGATGCAGAGTTGCTGTTGCTGTTTCTCTTTTTAGCTGTTTATCTTTTGATGTATTGTCTGAATTTCCCTGACTGTATTGCTTGCTGTTTAACCTGTTAGGTTGAAAGTGAATTCTGTTCACTTTTGCCTGTTGTTTTCTAGGTTCGAGGTTGAGTGGGACTCCCTTGCCTCGCTTTTATTGCTGCATCCATGCATTTTACTGCTTTATTGCATATATGCTATTGTTTCTGTTTCCGTTTATCCCTTAGGATCTCTGTTTCTCTCTGCGCAAGAGAGGAGCATGATAGACATTAGGTCTTAACCCATGCATGATAACATTAGGTTAGTTTGATTCCCTTTGCAACCGTAGGTTAGAGTTCTGTCTCTTCTTTCTCAAAACAACCAGAAAAACACAATAAATATTTCAAACGCAATAAGAGACACTTCTTCCGTAAAAGAATGTGAACTCATCAAAACGTCATTTTTTGTCCGCTTGGACCAGTAATCAGAAAAACCCTTTTTTAGAAGGAGATAAAAACAATCAAGACAGACTTGTGTCTTACGTGGCCCGAACTACGTTTGCTTTGATCTTTCATGCTGTATGAAAGTACGTAGGCATAGGATGTGATATCCTAGCGAGCAACCTTCCCCTCCTTTCCAGTAGGTAGGCGAACTACGTTGACTCTGATTTCTCGTTCCAGACGGGAATACGTAGGCATAAAGTGCGATACTTTGCCGAGTCATTTTCTTTTCTTTTAACCCCTGACCTGTAGAATAGATAGAATAACAATCCATACCCGAAAACAAGCGTGGATCCCGTCGAGTACGACGGACGTGAGGGGTGCTAATACCTTCCCCTTGTGTAACCGACTCCCGAATCCAGGATATGGTTGCGATGACCATTCCTTT
The DNA here is from genome assembly GCA_963859935.3 of Lathyrus sativus. Classification (NCBI taxonomy): domain Eukaryota; kingdom Viridiplantae; phylum Streptophyta; class Magnoliopsida; order Fabales; family Fabaceae; genus Lathyrus; species Lathyrus sativus. Next base: position 377,398,065 of record OZ012740.1, read on the forward strand.
CCCGTCTTTGCGGTAGGTTTACTCTGAGCGTTTCCTTTCCCTCCGTCGGGATAAATAACGCACGGTGGCGACTCTTCTGTTCATCCGGCGCCGATTTTCGTAGTAGCGACAGCTGGCGACTCTGCTGGGGATCCAACGTCCCCGGGCTGCTAAGGACTGCGATAGTTCCTTATGCATTTGGGATCCAACGTCCCTTAAGCGAGTCAATCCTAGCGCTTGTTTTCCCGTCAAGGATTTTGTATGGATTTATTTTTTCTGTCATTTACTTTCAGCATTATATTATTGTTATTGTTGTGTTGGGGTTGTGATGGGTGATTCTATGATTGAGAGATAAGCCGGACCTGGGCTTGAGTGCACTTAGAATTAGAGTAGAAAGTAGTGGGCGCGTGCCGGCTTTGCTTGCATTAGTGTCTCACGAAATCTACACTCGGACGAGGTTCTTCTGGTTGACTTCTTTTTCTACCCTTTGGGTCGAAGGGGTTGTTGGTTAGCTGAATTGTCGACTTCGGGAACCGATCATTTGGAAGTTGGCTAAGTGAGGCCTCTTCAGGATTTGATGATGCCACTCCTTCTGGGAATCGTATCATCAACCCTGAAAGTCTGTGACGCCGACGACCGCATAGGATGCCATACCTTTGTCAGTTACTAGGACACCTACCTGTGAGAGGGTTTTGGGGTTATGCAGGTAACTAGACCTTCAGATACCGGTTATTTCTTGATCGGAGATCCTGGGTATTTATGGAGAGTTATGAGGTCTGTCAGAGAACAGTTGGAGTTATGATATAAGGTCTATCAGAGACCAGTCAGAGTTATGTTGTGGGGTCTATCAGAGACCAGTGTTGGAGCTTTGTTTTGGGTCTATCTGAGACTAGGGTTTGAGGAATTCTGGAGGGTCTATCTGAGACTTTTGATATGGTTCAGGCTTCTCAGCCACGGCATTTGGTCCCTGTTGCATGTTACTTACATTGCATTGTTTGCATAACCATTATCATTGCATCCCATTAACGTGTGTCTGTGCTGCAGGTGCATTTGCATATTCCCTGGTTCTAGTGCCCGGACTTCTGCTTATTGATCATGGCTGGTTTGAGGAAGACAGTTGCGTACAAGTTACCTACACCTGACATTACTCCCTTACTTGGTCTGATGTCCCTTGCTGATGAGGAGGTTAGGAGAAGTTTCAGGATGAGTCATGGAAGATTGTTGAGACTGGTCTGCAAGCCAACCGCTGTTGAGATGAATGGGCTGTACACCTTGATGCAATTCTATGACCCGGCGTTGAGATGTTTCACGTTTGCTGACTTTATTTTGGTGCCTACCATTGAAGAGTATGTGGAGTTTACTGAGCTACCAGTACAGAAGAAGGTTCCCTTTATTCACTCTGCTGCTGAGCCCAAGTTGGAGGACTTAGCTAAGGCCTTGCACATGAACGCTGCTGAACTATTAGTGACTTCTTGGCTAGGGGTTCCAGGTTTCTCCCTTGATTTTCTGGTTGGCAAAGCTCAAGAGTATGCCAAGAACGGGTGCTGGATAGTCTTTAATGCTATCTTGGCTCTATGCATCTACGGAATAGTGTTGTTCCCCAACTTACCCAATTTTGTGGACTACGGAATAATGTTGTTCCCCAACATAGTCAGCATCACAGAATCCAACTAATTTGTATTCATCAGATCTTCTGTAACACAAACCCATGTTAGTAGTACTTTTCAGATACCTCAGAATCCTTTTAACAGTTGTTAAGTGGGATTCTCTAGGATCTGATTGGAATCTAGCACAAAGACAGACACTAAAGAGAATATCAGGCCTAGAAGTAGTCAAGTACAGAAGAGAACCAATCATACCTCTGTAGAGCTTCTGATCTACCTTTTTACTTACCTCTTATTTACCTAGTGTGCTTGTAGGATGCATTAGAGTCTTTGCTACCTTGCTTTCTGACATGTTGAATTTCTTCAGAAGTTCCTTTACATACTTTGTCTGATGTATGTAGGTTCCTTCTAGAGTCTGATTCACATGAATTCCCAGAAAGAATCTGAGTTCTCCCATCATGCTCATCTCGAATTCTGCTTGCATAGATTGAGCAAACTTTTTTCCAAGCGTAATATTGGTAGTTCGAAATATAATATCATCAACATAAATCTGACAGACTAAAATGTCTTTCTTAATTGATTTATGGAAGAGTGTAGTGTCAACTTTTCCTCTGACAAAGTTGTTTTCCAGAAGGAAATTACTCAGCCTCTCATACCAAGCTCTGGGAGCTTGTTTTAAGCCATAAAGTGATTTCTTAAGTTTAAAAACGTGTTCTGGAAATTTTTCATTTTCAAAACCTGGAGGTTGATGAACATACACTTCCTCTTCTATGAAACCATTTAAGAAGGCACTTTCAACATCCATCTGATACAGAGTGATGTTATTTTGTGCAGCAAAAGAAATAAGCAAGCAAATAGATTCTAACCTTGCCACAGGAGCATAAGTCTCTGTGTAATCTATACCTTCTTGCTGATTGTATCCTTGAGCCACCAGTCTAGCCTTGTTTCTGATTACTTCTCATTGCTCGTTCAGCTTGTTTCTGAAGACCCATTTAGTTCCAATAATGTTGAAACCGTTTGGTCTTGGAACCAGATCCCAGAAGTCATTTCTGGTGAATTGATCAAGCTCTTCTTGCATAGCAAGTATCTAATCATTATCGTTCAGAGCCCTATCCAGAGAAGTAGGTTCAAGGATGGATACCAAACCAAACAGTGACGTTCCAAAAGATCTGAGAAATGACCTTGCTCTGATAGGGTCATCCTTCTTTCCGATTATCATTTCCTCTGGATGAGAGGCTTTGATTCTGGATGATCCTTTAACATTTGGTTCTTCAGAGATTGTCAAGCTATCCATCTGAGCAGTCAAGGGAGTAGCATCTGACGTTGCTTTTGCTTTTGCTTTGTTTGCCTATGATTCTTCAGAGTCTGTGAGAAGGACTTCTCTATCTGCAGAAATTTCAAGCTGCTTTGGCTTTTGATTGCCAAGCTTATCATCAAATCTAACATGAATTGATTCCTCTACAATCTGTATCTCAGTATTTTATACTCTGTAGCCTTTATAGCATTCATAATATCCAAGTATGAAACACTTCTAAGCTTTAGAATCAAACTTGTTCAGATTTTCCTTAGTGCTCAACATAAAACATACACATCCAAAAGGATGGAAATAAGAAATGTTGGGCTTTCTATTCCTCCACAGTTCATAAGGAGTTTTCTCTAGAAGAGGTCTTATAGACACTCTGTTCTGAATATAACAAGTTGTATTCACTGCTTCTTCCCAAAAATGTTTTGCCATGTTAGTCTCGTTGATCATGGTTCTGGCCATTTCTTGCAATGTTCTATTTTTCCTTTCTACAACTCCATTCTGTTGAGGAGTTCTAGGACAAGAAAAATCATGTGCAATGCCATTTTCTTTAAAAAATTTCAAAGTATTTGTTTTCAAATTCTCCACCGTAATCACTTCTGACGTTAACAATTTTAAATTCTTTTTCGTTTTGGACTTGTTTGCAAAAGTCAATGAATTCATAATGAGACTCATCCTTGTGTTTCAGGAATTTTACCCATGTCCATCTGCTGTTGTCATCAACAATGACTAATCCATACTTCTTGCCTCTGATGGATGCAGTTTTCACTGGTCCAAACAGATCAATATGAAGCAGCTCTAATGGTCTAGAGGTTGAAACAACATTTTTTGTTTTAAAAAAAGATTTTGAAAATTTTCCTTTCTGACATGCTTCACAAAAAGCATCTGAGTTGAACTTCAACTGAGGAAGTCCTCTTACCAGATTGAGCTTATTGATCTGAGATATACGTCTCATACTAATATGGCCCAATCTTCTGTGCCAGACCCATTGCTCATCGTTAACAGGAAGAAGGCATTTTACATTCTGAACTTTAAGTTCTGAAAGATTGATTTTGTAAATGTTGTTCTTCCTTTTTCCATTAAAGAGGATTGAGCCATCTTTTTGACTGACAGCTTTACAACATTTTTGATTGAAGATTATGTCATAACCATTGTCACTTAATTGACTTACGGACAATAGATTATGTGTTAATCCTTCAACAAATAAGACATTAGATATGGAAGGAAGGTTACCATTACCAATAGTTCCAGAGCCTATTATTTTGCCCTTCTGGTTCCCTCCAAAATTCACGTCACCTCCAGATCTAAGTTCCAGGCTTTGGAACATAGACCTTCTTCTCGTCATGTGACGCGAGCAGCCAGAGTCCAGGTACCATGATTAGTGTTTCAACTTTGCTGCTAAGGATGTCTTCAACAAAAATCATTTTGTCCTTAGTACTCATATTTTCTTGGGTCATCTGGGGTTAGTAGGTTTGAAATTCTTTCTGAATTTCTTTCCCTTAAGAGCATCTTTGTTCTGATGGAATTTTGGTTTATTAAACACAGGTTTGTTCTGATCAAAACGTGTATGCTTAATATCATTTAAATGACCAAATTTGAAATGAGTATATAGAGGAGAATACTTGATGATCAATTTATCAACAGGTTTGGGATTTAAATCCTTCCCAGAAGGTGATTCATATCCAATTCCCTTTTTGTTATTTTTGCTTACACCATAGATCATTGAAGCCATCTTGCTTCTATCTAGGCCTCTGGCCAGAAACTTCTGAAAGCTATAATCATACTCTTCTAAAATGTTTTTAGAGCATGATATAGGATCTGAGTCAGATTTCTGAGCTTTTTCTAAATCATTTTTTATTTTAAGATTGTTTGCTTTAAGCTCAGCAACTTCAGATCTCAGCTGATTATTCTCAGATACAAGACAACTTTGAAGCTTCTTGTATTTGAGTTTGATTTTGTTGTAGCTTTCAAGAATTTCAGATGAACTCTTAACAAGTTCAGCTCTAGAAAGTTCAGAAAATACCTCCTCAGAATCCGATTCTTATCCAGATTCAGCAGTTTCTTCGTGGTCCTCCATGTCAGCCATCAGTGCTACATTAGCACATTCATCTTCTGATTCTGATGAAGATTGAGAAGCATCTGAATCGTCCCACATGGCCATTAGCACTTTCTTCTTCTTTTCAAACTTCCTACTGGGTTTCTCCTTCAGAATTTTGGGACATTCATTTTTATAGTGGCCAGGCTCCTTGCACTCATAGCATACTATATCTTTCTTCCCATATTTCTTATGTCCAGAAGAATCACCACGCTGATCAGATCTCTTGAAGTTTCTGAACTTCTTCTGCTTATGCTTCCAGAGTTGGTTTATCCTCTTGGACAGCAAAGATAGTTCATCTTCTTCTTCTGAAGATTCTTCAAGACTTTCTTCAATAACCTACAAAGCTTTAGCATATTTGTTAGATTTTAAAGCAACAGACTTACCTTTCTTCTGAGGTTCGTCTTCCTCCAGCTCAATCTTGTTACTCCTTACGGAACTGATCAGTTCCTCCAGAGTGATCTTATTTAGATCCTTTGCAAGCTTCAGAGTTGTCACCATTGGTCTCCACCTTGTTGGCAAGCTTCTGATGATCTTCTTGACATGGTCAAAAGTGGAGTAACCTTTATCCAGAACCTTTAACCGAACAGTTAGGATCTGAAATCTTGAGAACATAGTTTCCAAAGATTCAGACTCCTCCATTTTGAAGGCTTCGTACTTCTGGATGAGGCTAGATCCTTTGTCTCCTTTACTTGAGAGTTTCCTTCATGTGTCATTTTGAGAGACTCAAACATATTAAATGCAGTATCTCTATTTGTTATTTTCTCATACTCAATATGAGATATTGCATTTAACAGGATGATTCTTGCCTTATGGTGGTTTCTAAACTCCTTCTTCTGTTGATCAGACATAGATTTTCTGTCAACCTTTTCCCTTCATCATTAGTAGGATGAATATAACCATCAGTTACCAAATCCCACAAATCAGCGTCATAGCCTAGAAAGAAGCTTTCTATTCTATCTTTCCCGTAATCAAACATGGGAGGTTTGGTGCTGATTTTGTCTCTATCATCATATCTGTTGTTGTATGAAGTTGAAGTAGAAGCTTCAGCAGCCATGATGAATAAAGAACAAGAGATTAAGAGTTTTTCCCAACTGGATCTTTTTGTGTCACGGTTAAGTGAGAGCACTTACAGAACTGGAGCTCTGATGCCAATTGAACACAATGATGAGTAGAACGTTTTTTGTGAAGGGCACAATGATGAGTAGAACGCGGACTGCGTATGAACACAAGTTCTAAAATAATACAATTGAACAAAAAGTCATAGGGGTTTTGGTTTGTTTCTTACAATTTTAAAGGCCAAAAGGCAAAAGCAGTAAAATAAAGGTTTTAGACAGTTATGTGAAGCATGCTAGAGTAGGGTGTATGAAAAAACCTTGTAATAACCTTAATCCTTATTTTTCAGAAATCACTGCTCAATTCAATCGTTACCGGTTTTAAAGATTAGTTGACTCTAATTCCTTTGTAGAAAACCCTTTGGTATTCTTCCTATGCCCCAATTCCTTGGCGGTATAGGAACAATCCCAAGCAACATATTTTATCTAAAACATTACGGTTACTATAGGGTATCCCCATTCTTAGGCAATATCTACTATAGTATTATCGTATAAACGCGTTAATGATCGTTTTTCCAAACCTAAGGTTAACCGTAAAACAAATCCTTATTTGTCAAATAAGAAAAGCCATAAGAAAATTATACAATAACAACGATGATTAGAAAGTAGTGAAATCCATTATTCAAAGGAAACAAGGTTATTACAGAGTCAATTGAGGGACACCCCCTAGCATTGGCGGGTTTACCTACTCATAATAATAAAGATAAAATCAACAATAAGACTAAACATTACAAGATAATTGGTTGCCTTGATCTTCAATCGCTTCCGCTCATGAGGACCTTCAGTTTTCCAAATCCTTGATCGCTCCAATCTTTCTCGTCAAAATTCTTTTCCGTTCAAAAGTTCAATCCTTATTCTTTCTCCAAACACGTATCAAATAGTCTCAATTCAAACTAATCACTAGGGAAATACCCACAATACCCTCGGGGATCACAAGAGTCAAAAATACAAGAAAAATAGGGAAAAAAGCGCTTCTTGCAACACGGGCCGTGTCAGGCAACACGGGCGCCCGTGTTGGCTTCCTGAAAGATTTTTCGCGTGAAATTTGCAAGTCCCAGGTGTCACAACATGGGCCGTGTCACACAACACGGGCACCCATGTTGTGCCACTGTTTTTTCTTCAAAAATCGCCTTTTCTGAGCAAATCCTGCAACACGGGCCGTGTCACACAACACGGGCACCCGTGTTGCACCCTTGTTTCGAATCTGAATTCGACTCCAACATGAAAGTCGTAGCTCTCTCTCTTAGCTTTCCGGCGGTTTTTAGAACGCCTCAAACGGATTCCCGGAACTCCAGTTATGATCGTTTTCGTGCAGACTGCTAAAGATTTCACAACAAAACTCTTCCGAAATCTTGCCATTTTTTCCCAGTTTTCGCTCTGCTTCTCCTTTATTGTATACCTGAACCTAGAAACAGTAAAAATACCAAATCGACGCGTAAAATGTAATAAAAACAACCAAAATGCGACAAGACAAAACAAATGATTAACTGACATAAACGGTAAAACAACGTGTAAAAGCCACCGATCAAACTCCCCCAAACTTAAACCATTGCTTGACCTCAAGCAAAAAGCTTGGATAAATAATTTTCAAGTCAAACAACACATCAAGTGAAGGGTTCAGGGTGTAACGCGTGTCGATACTCATACGTGAGTCTTAGTTCCGATCGGCTCAAATCAGCTCTTTCGGTAGTCATTCGTTAACGAAGGCATTACATAAACACATACCGCAGTAAACTTACGGACCTAAATCTCCCTTTCGGCCACCTCTCCAACTATGCTTTGGGCTTAAGTCTTTTCTTCGATTTTCTACCCCTTTCATTCGGATAATCAGATTAAGGCATGCACATTTGCTCGAGATTTTTTTCTGTGGCACCTTTATTCTTTTTCTCGCTCACAGGCGTTTATTAGTCCACTTTGGGACGACTATAGAGATTCAACCGCCGTTAGGATAAATAACCGGGTGAGGGTTACCCAACTTAGAAGGACAGGTTGTCTTTACCGTCATTATTCAACTCTTTTTTTTTGTTGTTGCCACACATCATTCTCAAAACAATTTTTTTTTATTATGCAGGACTATCACAATGAACTAATCGGGGTATACTTTTCAAATCCAAGTACTATGGCACAAATCTACACGTTGGACTCGTTTCCTTACTCTGGGGAACCTAGGGTGTTCAAGTTATACCTCAATTTCCAAACTTTCCCAAGTTCCTTAGTTCAAACTCCACTTCCCTTGAACTCTAAATACTTTCTTGACTACCTTACACACCTACCAATCACAAGAAAAATGTTACGGTCTCCGTAGGGGCGAATTCGATGTGATTTTTACCGAACTTAAAAATAAAAGGTATTTAAATGGACAATATAAAACAGTAAAACCTCCCCCAAACATGAACTAAATATTGTCTCAATGTTCAAGAATCAAGAGAAGAAGAGGTGTACTCACAGAGATCCTCATAGAGGGGTCGACAGGTAATGCAGTACCTCTTCGCTGCTTCCACGTTTTCCCTTGTAAAATATCGTTTATTCCTGCAAAAACAATAACAACAAAAGAAACAACATCAATTCATAAAACCGTGGGTTGCCTCCCACACAACGCTTCGTTTAACGTCGCATGGCTCGACGATCGACTCCCCATTATTATGGGGGGTACTTCAACTTCCAAACTCTATTGCTCGACTTCTTCGCAACAGAATATTGTGCCGGTTCAGATATATGAGCAACTTGAAATGGTTTTGATCGTTCTCCCTTCTTAGTTGTGTTAATCTTCCCAACTGAAGGTTTGACATCTTTCTCCTTACCTTTCTTTCGACCCTCTTGAGTTTTTAAAGTGATTTCCTCATCAAAAAATTTCAAAGTGAGTGTACCTTTTTCCACATCAATATTGCACCGACTAGTAAGCAAGAACGGTCAGCCAAGTATGATCGAAGTTTCTTCATCCTCGGGTATATCCATGATTTGAAAATCAACAGGGTAAGTGAAGTTATTGATTGTCACTAGAACATCCTCTGCTAGCCCATATGCCATCTTGGTTGTGTGGTCGGCAAACTTCAAGCTTGTTCCCGTATCGCTCACTTTTCCAATATCCAGCTTTTTGAAAATTGATAACGGCATAAGACTCACACTAGCACCTGAATCGATCAGGACTTTCTTAAAAGTTCGATCCTTTATAGTACATGGAATTACAACTGGTCCAGGATCCTTCATCTTGATTGGTATTTTTCTTTCTTGTGCTATTTCCTTGCATTGCTCAGTTGTGGTTTTCGATTCTTCACCCATTGGTCTCTTTTTACCTATAACCTCTTTCATGAATTTCTTGTACAAAGGCATCTGCTCAAGTGCTTCAAAGAAGGGCATGTTGATTTCCAATTTGTTGAACATTGCACTGAACTTTCCGAAGTCTTTCTCGTTCTGATCCTTCTTTGTAACTCTTTGAGGGAATGGTAATTTGATTTTTGGTTTGACCTCCTCTTTCTTTTTCTCTCCAATTGACTTTTCAGTTAGTACAGCTTCTTCTGGTTCTTATATTTTTTCTCTTACCTCACGTTCCACCTCTATACATTCTTCCCCCTTTGTTTCCTCCTCTTCTATCGCTTTCTGATTTCTTGTTTTGACAGCATTAATACTCTCTTGATTTTTCGGATTCGGTACTGTCGCGCTCGGGAGGGTTCCTTGAGCGTGTGTTGAGAGGTGTTGGGCTATCTGTCCCATCTGCGACTCAAGGTTTTTGATGGAAGTTGTGATGTTCCTTTGAATGTTTCGGGTTTCTTCTTGGAATTGCATACTTTGGGCTGCCATTCTTTCAATAACTAACTCCCATTCTGCTTTTTGAGGAGCCTGTTGTTGTTGCGGATATGGAGATTGGTTTTGGTCTTTCCAGGAAAAATTAGGATGATTCTTCCATCCTGGATTATAGGTATGAGAATACGGATTGTTTTGCCTCAAAACTTTTATCTCTTCAATTTGTTGAGCAGTAGCAAGACAATGCACAGTAAAATGGGGACCATTACATACCTCACAACTCACAACTTGGACAGGTTGTACCTGAGCTACAGTTTAAATACCCACATTCATTCCCTTAAGCCTTCTTTCCACTTCAGCTTTGATTTGATCTTCCATTTTCACAACTTGTGCGGCCAACTTCAAGTCAACTATTTCTTCCGGCTTACTCACACTCCGGTCATATAATTCCAGATGTTCGTTTGCAGCGATCGCTTCAATAATTTTTCTGATTCCAGTGGTTGTTGTAAAGTTGGATGAACCACCGGCTGCTGTATCGATTAGCTGCTTAGTCTTCATCTTAAGACCATTCACAAACATCTGCATCTGTTCAGTTTGATCTAGATTGTGAGTAGGACATGCAACCAATAACCGTTTGAACCTTTTATACGAGTCCTCGAGTGATTCTCCCTCCCCCTGTTTAAAATTCATAATATCATATTGTTTGCAAATATAAACAGAGGCAGGAAAATACTCATTCAGAAAGGCTTTTTCCATTTCTTCCCACGTAGTAATACTTCCGGCTGGTAAGGAGTAAAACCATTCTTCAGCTTCTTCAGATAAAGTGAACGGGAACATTCTTAACCTTTTAGCTTCATCTGTGTGTCCTTCAATCTTTAGAGTAGTGCTCATCGTCAGAAATCTCTGTAGATGCTTATTTGCGTCTTCGCTAACCTTTCCGGTGAAAGGTCTCCTCTCAAGGTGAGTGATTGTGCTCGGATGCAGTTTGAAATTTGCGACATTCACTGGTTTATTCACAATGGTCATCCGGTTTGGTTGAGCATTTTCCCCTCCATAGTCTCCCAAAAGTCTCTCCGCTGGTGGGAGATCCGCCATAGCTTCAGTATCTCTTTCTGATTCTGAACTTGAATCTGAATGAACAGAAACTCTTTCCTCTTCTGAAACTAATAGTCTAGCTTGACTACGTCTTTCGCATAGAGTCCTTTCAATTTCTGCGTCCAAAGAAAAATTAGCTGAGGGATCTCCTCGTATGAAAGTGTTAGACGTAGATTAGTAGTAACAAAATAAAAATAATAAAAATTACAATTAAAAACTGAAAATAAAATTTTGGTCGCAGAGCAACAAAATTTCAATTGAATTAGAATTAAACTTATATTCTGGCAGTCCCCGGCAACGGCGCCAAAAACTTGACCGGTAAATTAGCAAGTGTACTAATTGTACCGATGTAGTAATAAGGGGAAATTCCCCGAATATCGATCTCGCGGACTGCGTATGAACACAAGTTCTAAAATAATACAATTGAATAAAAAGTCATAGGGGTTTTGGTTTGTTTCTTACAATTTTAAAGGCCAAAAGGCAAAAGCAGTAAAATAAAGGTTTTAGACAGTTATGAGAAGCATGCTAGAGTAGGGTGTATGAAAAAACCTTGTAATAACCTTAATCCTTATTTTTCAGAAATCACTGCTCAATTCAATCGTTACCGGTTTTAAAGATTAGTTGACTCTAATTCCTTAGTAGAAAACCCTTTGGTATTCTTCCTATGCCCCAATTCCTTGGCGGTATAGGAACAATCTCAAGCAACATATTTTATCTAAAACATTACGGTTACTATAGGGTATCCCCATTCCTAGGCAATATCTACTATAGTATTATCGTATAAACGCGTTAACGATCGTTTTTCCAAACCTAAGGTTAACCGTAAAACAAATCCTTATTTGTCAAATAAGAAAAACCATAAGAAAATCATACAATAACAACGATGATTAGAAAGTAGTGAAATCCATTATTCAAAGGAAACAAGGTTATTACAGAGTCAATTCAGGGACACCCCCTAGCATTGGGGGGTTTAGCTACTCATAATAATAAAGATAAAATCAACAATAAGACTAAACATTACAAGATAATTGGTTGCCTTGATCTTCAATCGCTTCCGCTCATGAGGACCTTCAGTTTTCCAAATCCTTGATCGCTCCAATCTTTCTCGTCAAAATTCTTTTCCGTTCAAAAGTTCAATCCTTATTCTTTCTCCAAACACGTATCAAATAGTCTCAATTCAAACTAATCACTAGGGAAATACCCACAATACCCTCGGGGATCACAAGAGTAAAAAATACAAGAAAAATAGGGAAAAAAGCGCTTCTTGCAACACGGGAGCCCGTGTTGGCTTCCTGAAAGATTTTTCGTGTGAAATTTGCAAGTCCCAGGTGTCACAACATGGGCCGTGTCACACAACACGGGCACCCATGTTGTGCCACTGTTTTTTCTTCAAAAATCGCCTTTTCTGAGCAAATCCTGCAACACGGGCCGTGTCACACAACACGGGCACCCGTGTGCACCCCTGTTTCGAATCTGACTTCGACTCCAACACGAAAGTCGTAGCTCTCTCTCTTAGCTTTCCGGCAGTTTTTAGAACGCCTCAAACGGATTCCCGGAACTCCAGTTATGATTGTTTTCGTGCAGACTGCTAAAGATTTCACAACAAAACTCTTCCGAAATCTTGCCATTTTTTCCCAGTTTTCGCTCTGCTTCTCCTTTATTGTATACCTGAACCTAGAAACAGTAAAAATACCAAATCGACGCGTAAAATGTAATAAAAACAACTAAAATGCGACAAGACAAAACAAATGATTAACTGACATAAACGGTAAAATAACGTGTAAAAGCCACCGATCAAACTCCCCCAAACTTAAACCATTGCTTGACCTCAAGCAAAAAGCTTGGATAAATAATTTTCAAGTCAAACAACACATCAAGTGAAGGGTTCAGGGTGTAACGCGTGTCGATACTCATACGTGAGTCTTAGTTCCGATCGGGTCAAATCAGCTCTTTCGGTAGTCATTCGTTAACGAAGGCATTACATAAACACATACCGCAGTAAACTTACGGACCTAAATCTCCCTTTCGGCCACCTCTCCAACTATGCTTTGGGCTTAAGTCTTTTCTTCGATTTTCTACCCCTTTCATTCGGATAATCAGATTAAGGCATGCACATTTGCTCGAGATTTTTTTCTGTGGCACCTTTATTCTTTTTCTCGCTCACACGCGTTTATTAGTCCACTTTGGGACGACTATAGAGATTCAACCGCCGTTAGGCTAAATAACCGGGTGAGGGTTACCCAACTTAGAAGGACAGGTTGTCTTTACCGTCATTATTCAACTCTTTTTTGTTGTTGTTGCCACACATCATTCTCAAAACAAATTTTTTTTTATTATGCAGGACTATCACAATGAACTAATCGGGGTATACTTTTCAAATCCAAGTACTATGGCACAAATCTACACGTTGGACTCGTTTCCTTACTCTGGGGAACCTAGGGTGTTCAAGTTATACCTCAATTTCCAAACTTTCCCAAGTTCCTTAGTTCAAACTCCACTTCCCTTGAACTCTAAATACTTTCTTGACTACCTTACACACCTACCAATCACAAGAAAAATGTTACGGTCTCCGTAGGGGCGAATTCGATGTGATTTTTACCGAACTTAAAAATAAAAGGTATTTAAATGGACAATACAAAACGGTAAAACCTCCCCCAAACATGAACTAAACATTGTCTCAATGTTCAAGAATCAAGAGAAGAAGAGGTGTACTCACAGAGATCCTCATAGAGGGGTCGACAGGTAATGCAGTACCTCTTCGCTGCTTCCACGTTTTCCCTTGTAAAATATCGTTTATTCCTGCAAAAACAATAACAACAAAAGAAACAACATCAATTCATAAAACCGTGGGTTGCCTCCCACACAACGCTTCGTTTAATGTCGCATGGCTCGACGATCGACTCCCCATTATTATGGGGGGTACTTCAACTTCCAAACTCTATTGCTCGACTTCTTCGCAACAGAATATTGTGCCGGTTCAGAGATATGAGCAACTTGAAATGGTTTTGATCGTTCTCCCTTCTTAGTTGTGTTAATCTTCCCAACTGAAGGTTTGACATCTTTCTCCTTACCTTTCGTTCGACCCTCTTGAGTTTTTAAAGTGATTTCCTCATCAAAAAATTTCAAAGTGAGCGTACCTTTTTCCACATCAATATTGCACCGACTAGTAAGCAAGAACGGTCAGGAAAGTATGATCGAAGTTTCTTCATCCTCGGGTATATCCATGATTTGAAAATCAACGGGGTAAGTGAAGTTATTGATTGTCACTAGAACATCCTCTGCTAGCCCATATGCCATCTTGGTTGTGTGGTAGGCAAACTTCAAGCTTGTTCCCGTATCGCTCACTTTTCCAATATCCAGCTTTTTGAAAATTGATAACGGCATAAGACTCACACTAGCACCTGAATCGATCAGGACTTTCTTAAAAGTTCGATCCTTTGTAGTACATGGAATTACAACTGGTCCAGGATCCTTCATCTTGATTGGTATTTTCCTTTCTTGTGCTATTTCCTTGCATTGCTCAGTTGTGGTCTTCGATTCTTCACCCATTGGTCTCTTTTTACCTATAACCTCTTTCATGAATTTCTTGTACAAAGGCATCTGCTCAAGTGCTTCAAAGAAGGGCATGTTGATTTCCAATTTGTTGAACATTGCACTGAACTTTCCGAAGTCTTTCTCGTTCTGATCCTTCTTTGTAACTCTTTGAGGGAATGGTAATTTGATTTTTGGTTTGACCTCCTCTTTCTTTTTCTCTCCAATTGACTTTTCAGTTAGTACAGCTTCTTCTGGTTCTTATATTTTTTCTCTTACCTCACGTTCCACCTCTATACATTCTTCCCCCTTTGTTTCCTCCTCTTCTATCGCTTTCTGATTTCTTGTTTTGACAGCATTAATACTCTCTTGATTTTTCGGATTCGGTACTGTCGCGCTCGGGAGGGTTCCTTGAGCGTGTGTTGAGAGGTGTTGGGCTATCTGTCCCATCTGCGACTCAAGGTTTTTGATGGAAGTTGTGATGTTCCTTTGAATGTTTCAGGTTTCTTCTTGGAATTGCATACTTTGGGCTGCCATTCTTTCAATAGCTAACTCCCATTCTGCTTTTTGAGGAGCCTGTTGTTGTTGCGGATATGGAGATTGGTTTTGGTCTTTCTAGGAAAAATTGGGATGATTCTTCCATCCTGGATTATAGGTATGAGAATACAGATTGTTTTGCCTCAAAACTTTTATCTCTTCAATTTGTTGAGCAGTAGCAAGACAATGCACAGTAAAATGGGGACCATTACATACCTCACAACTCACAACTTGGACAGGTTGTACCTGAGCTACAGTTTCAATACCCACATTCATTCCCTTAAGCCTTCTTTCCACTTCATCTTTGATTTGATCTTCCATTTTCACAACTTGTGCGGCCAACTTCAAGTCAACTATTTCTTCCGGCTTACTCACACTCCGGTCATATAAGTCCAGATGTTCGTTTGCAGCGATCGCTTCAATAATTTTTCTGATTCCAGTGGCTGTTGTAAAGTTGGATGAACCACCGACTGCTGTATCGATTAGCTGCTTAGTCTTCATCTTAAGACCATTCACAAACATCTGCATCTGTTCAGTTTGATCTAGATTGTGAGTAAGACATGCAACCAATAACCGTTTGAACCTTTTATACGAGTCCTCGAGTGATTCTCCCTCCCCCTGTTTAAAATTCATAATATCATATTGTTTGCAAATATAAACAGAGGCAGGAAAATACTCATTCAGAAAGGCTTTTTCCATTTCTTCCCACGTAGTAATACTTCCGGCTGGTAAGGAGTAAAACCATTCTTCAGCTTCTTCAGATAAAGTGAACGGGAACATTCTTAACCTTTTAGCTTCATCTGTGTGTCCTTCAATCTTTAGAGTAGTGCTCATCGTCAGAAATCTCTGTAGATGCTTATTTGCGTCTTCGCTAACCTTTCCGGTGAAAGGTCTCCTCTCAAGGTGAGTGATTGTGCTCGGATGCAGTTTGAAATTTGCGACATTCACTGGTTTATTCACAATGGTCATCCGGTTTGGTTGAGCATTTTCCCCTCCATAGTCTCCCAAAAGTCTCTCCGCTGGTGGGAGATCCGCCATAGCTTCAGTATCTCTTTCTGATTCTGAACTTGAATCTGAATGAACAGAAACTCTTTCCTCTTCTGAAACTAATAGTCTAGCTTGACTACGTCTTTCGCATAGAGTCCTTTCAATTTCTGCGTCCAAAGAAAAATTAGCTGAGGGATCTCCTCGTATGAAAGTGTTAGACGTAGATTAGTAGTAACAAAATAAAAATAATAAAAATTACAATTAAAAACTGAAAATAAAATTTTGGTCGCAGAGCAACAAAATTTCAATTGAATTAGAATTAAACTTATATTCTGGCAGTCCCCGGCAACGGCGCCAAAAACTTGACCGGTAAATTAGCAAGTGTACTAATTGTACCGATGTAGTAATAAGGGGAAATTCCCCGAATATCGATCTCGCGGACTGCGTATGAACACAAGTTCTAAAATAATACAATTGAATAAAAAGTCATAGGGGTTTTGGTTTGTTTCTTACAATTTTAAAGGCCAAAAGGCAAAAGCAGTAAAATAAAGGTTTTAGACAGTTATGAGAAGCATGCTAGAGTAGGGTGTATGAAAAAACCTTGTAATAACCTTAATCCTTATTTTTCAGAAATCACTGCTCAATTCAATCGTTACCGGTTTTAAAGATTAGTTGACTCTAATTCCTTAGTAGAAAACCCTTTGGTATTCTTCCTATGCCCCAATTCCTTGGCGGTATAGGAACAATCTCAAGCAACATATTTTATCTAAAACATTACGGTTACTATAGGGTATCCCCATTCCTAGGCAATATCTACTATAGTATTATCGTATAAACGCGTTAACGATCGTTTTTCCAAACCTAAGGTTAACCGTAAAACAAATCCTTATTTGTCAAATAAGAAAAACCATAAGAAAATCATACAATAACAACGATGATTAGAAAGTAGTGAAATCCATTATTCAAAGGAAACAAGGTTATTACAGAGTCAATTCAGGGACACCCCCTAGCATTGGGGGGTTTAGCTACTCATAATAATAAAGATAAAATCAACAATAAGACTAAACATTACAAGATAATTGGTTGCCTTGATCTTCAATCGCTTCCGCTCATGAGGACCTTCAGTTTTCCAAATCCTTGATCGCTCCAATCTTTCTCGTCAAAATTCTTTTCCGTTCAAAAGTTCAATCCTTATTCTTTCTCCAAACACGTATCAAATAGTCTCAATTCAAACTAATCACTAGGGAAATACCCACAATACCCTCGGGGATCACAAGAGTAAAAAATACAAGAAAAATAGGGAAAAAAGCGCTTCTTGCAACACGGGAGCCCGTGTTGGCTTCCTGAAAGATTTTTCGTGTGAAATTTGCAAGTCCCAGGTGTCACAACATGGGCCGTGTCACACAACACGGGCACCCATGTTGTGCCACTGTTTTTTCTTCAAAAATCGCCTTTTCTGAGCAAATCCTGCAACACGGGCCGTGTCACACAACACGGGCACCCGTGTGCACCCCTGTTTCGAATCTGACTTCGACTCCAACACGAAAGTCGTAGCTCTCTCTCTTAGCTTTCCGGCAGTTTTTAGAACGCCTCAAACGGATTCCCGGAACTCCAGTTATGATTGTTTTCGTGCAGACTGCTAAAGATTTCACAACAAAACTCTTCCGAAATCTTGCCATTTTTTCCCAGTTTTCGCTCTGCTTCTCCTTTATTGTATACCTGAACCTAGAAACAGTAAAAATACCAAATCGACGCGTAAAATGTAATAAAAACAACTAAAATGCGACAAGACAAAACAAATGATTAACTGACATAAACGGTAAAATAACGTGTAAAAGCCACCGATCAAACTCCCCCAAACTTAAACCATTGCTTGACCTCAAGCAAAAAGCTTGGATAAATAATTTTCAAGTCAAACAACACATCAAGTGAAGGGTTCAGGGTGTAACGCGTGTCGATACTCATACGTGAGTCTTAGTTCCGATCGGGTCAAATCAGCTCTTTCGGTAGTCATTCGTTAACGAAGGCATTACATAAACACATACCGCAGTAAACTTACGGACCTAAATCTCCCTTTCGGCCACCTCTCCAACTATGCTTTGGGCTTAAGTCTTTTCTTCGATTTTCTACCCCTTTCATTCGGATAATCAGATTAAGGCATGCACATTTGCTCGAGATTTTTTTCTGTGGCACCTTTATTCTTTTTCTCGCTCACACGCGTTTATTAGTCCACTTTGGGACGACTATAGAGATTCAACCGCCGTTAGGCTAAATAACCGGGTGAGGGTTACCCAACTTAGAAGGACAGGTTGTCTTTACCGTCATTATTCAACTCTTTTTTGTTGTTGTTGCCACACATCATTCTCAAAACAAATTTTTTTTTATTATGCAGGACTATCACAATGAACTAATCGGGGTATACTTTTCAAATCCAAGTACTATGGCACAAATCTACACGTTGGACTCGTTTCCTTACTCTGGGGAACCTAGGGTGTTCAAGTTATACCTCAATTTCCAAACTTTCCCAAGTTCCTTAGTTCAAACTCCACTTCCCTTGAACTCTAAATACTTTCTTGACTACCTTACACACCTACCAATCACAAGAAAAATGTTACGGTCTCCGTAGGGGCGAATTCGATGTGATTTTTACCGAACTTAAAAATAAAAGGTATTTAAATGGACAATACAAAACGGTAAAACCTCCCCCAAACATGAACTAAACATTGTCTCAATGTTCAAGAATCAAGAGAAGAAGAGGTGTACTCACAGAGATCCTCATAGAGGGGTCGACAGGTAATGCAGTACCTCTTCGCTGCTTCCACGTTTTCCCTTGTAAAATATCGTTTATTCCTGCAAAAACAATAACAACAAAAGAAACAACATCAATTCATAAAACCGTGGGTTGCCTCCCACACAACGCTTCGTTTAATGTCGCATGGCTCGACGATCGACTCCCCATTATTATGGGGGGTACTTCAACTTCCAAACTCTATTGCTCGACTTCTTCGCAACAGAATATTGTGCCGGTTCAGAGATATGAGCAACTTGAAATGGTTTTGATCGTTCTCCCTTCTTAGTTGTGTTAATCTTCCCAACTGAAGGTTTGACATCTTTCTCCTTACCTTTCGTTCGACCCTCTTGAGTTTTTAAAGTGATTTCCTCATCAAAAAATTTCAAAGTGAGCGTACCTTTTTCCACATCAATATTGCACCGACTAGTAAGCAAGAACGGTCAGGAAAGTATGATCGAAGTTTCTTCATCCTCGGGTATATCCATGATTTGAAAATCAACGGGGTAAGTGAAGTTATTGATTGTCACTAGAACATCCTCTGCTAGCCCATATGCCATCTTGGTTGTGTGGTAGGCAAACTTCAAGCTTGTTCCCGTATCGCTCACTTTTCCAATATCCAGCTTTTTGAAAATTGATAACGGCATAAGACTCACACTAGCACCTGAATCGATCAGGACTTTCTTAAAAGTTCGATCCTTTGTAGTACATGGAATTACAACTGGTCCAGGATCCTTCATCTTGATTGGTATTTTCCTTTCTTGTGCTATTTCCTTGCATTGCTCAGTTGTGGTCTTCGATTCTTCACCCATTGGTCTCTTTTTACCTATAACCTCTTTCATGAATTTCTTGTACAAAGGCATCTGCTCAAGTGCTTCAAAGAAGGGCATGTTGATTTCCAATTTGTTGAACATTGCACTGAACTTTCCGAAGTCTTTCTCGTTCTGATCCTTCTTTGTAACTCTTTGAGGGAATGGTAATTTGATTTTTGGTTTGACCTCCTCTTTCTTTTTCTCTCCAATTGACTTTTCAGTTAGTACAGCTTCTTCTGGTTCTTATATTTTTTCTCTTACCTCACGTTCCACCTCTATACATTCTTCCCCCTTTGTTTCCTCCTCTTCTATCGCTTTCTGATTTCTTGTTTTGACAGCATTAATACTCTCTTGATTTTTCGGATTCGGTACTGTCGCGCTCGGGAGGGTTCCTTGAGCGTGTGTTGAGAGGTGTTGGGCTATCTGTCCCATCTGCGACTCAAGGTTTTTGATGGAAGTTGTGATGTTCCTTTGAATGTTTCAGGTTTCTTCTTGGAATTGCATACTTTGGGCTGCCATTCTTTCAATAGCTAACTCCCATTCTGCTTTTTGAGGAGCCTGTTGTTGTTGCGGATATGGAGATTGGTTTTGGTCTTTCTAGGAAAAATTGGGATGATTCTTCCATCCTGGATTATAGGTATGAGAATACGGATTGTTTTGCCTCAAAACTTTTATCTCTTCAATTTGTTGAGCAGTAGCAAGACAATGCACAGTAAAATGGGGACCATTACATACCTCACAACTCACAACTTGGACAGGTTGTACCTGAGCTACAGTTTCAATACCCACATTCATTCCCTTAAGCCTTCTTTCCACTTCATCTTTGATTTGATCTTCCATTTTCACAACTTGTGCGGCCAACTTCAAGTCAACTATTTCTTCCGGCTTACTCACACTCCGGTCATATAAGTCCAGATGTTCGTTTGTAGCGATCGCTTCAATAATTTTTCTGATTCCAGTGGCTGTTGTAAAGTTGGATGAACCACCGGCTGCTGTATCGATTAGCTGCTTAGTCTTCATCTTAAGACCATTCACAAACATCTGCATCTGTTCAGTTTGATCTAGATTGTGAGTAAGACATGCAACTAATAACCGTTTGAACCTTTTATACGAGTCCTCGAGTGATTCTCCCTCCCCCTGTTTAAAATTCATAATATCATATTGTTTGCAAATATAAACAGAGGCAGGAAAATACTCATTCAGAAAGGCTTTTTCCATTTCTTCCCACGTAGTAATACTTCCGGCTGGTAAGGAGTAAAACCATTCTTCAGCTTCTTCAGATAAAGTGAACGGGAACATTCTTAACCTTTTAGCTTCATCTGTGTGTCCTTCAATCTTTAGAGTAGTGCTCATCGTCAGAAATCTCTGTAGATGCTTATTTGCGTCTTCGCTAACCTTTCTGGTGAAAGGTCTCCTCTCAAGGTGAGTGATTGTGCTCGGATGCAGTTTGAAATTTGCGACATTCACTGGTTTATTCACAATGGTCATCCGGTTTGGTTGAGCATTTTCCCCTCCATAGTCTCCCAAAAGTCTCTCCGCTGGTGGGAGATCCGCCATAGCTTCAGTATCTCTTTCTGATTCTGAACTTGAATCTGAATGAACAGAAACTCTTTCCTCTTCTGAAACTAATAGTCTAGCTTGACTACGTCTTTTGCATAGAGTCCTTTCAATTTCTGCGTCCAAAGAAAAATTAGCTGAGGGATCTCCTCGTATGAAAGTGTTAAACGTAGATTAGTAGTAACAAAATAAAAATAATAAAAATTACAATTAAAAACTGAAAATAAAATTTTGGTCGCAGAGCAACAAAATTTCAATTGAATTAGAATTAAACTTATATTCTGGCAGTCCCCGGCAACGGCGCCAAAAACTTGACCGGTAAATTAGCAAGTGTACTAATTGTACCGATGTAGTAATAAGGGGAAATTCCCCGAATATCGATCTCGCGGACTGCGTATGAACACAAGTTCTAAAATAATACAATTGAATAAAAAGTCATAGGGGTTTTGGTTTGTTTCTTACAATTTTAAAGGCCAAAAGGCAAAAGCAGTAAAATAAAGGTTTTAGACAGTTATGAGAAGCATGCTAGAGTAGGGTGTATGAAAAAACCTTGTAATAACCTTAATCCTTATTTTTCAGAAATCACTGCTTAATTCAATCGTTACCGGTTTTAAAGATTAGTTGACTCTAATTCCTTAGTAGAAAACCCTTTGGTATTCTTCCTATGCCCCAATTCCTTGGCGGTATAGGAACAATCCCAAGCAACATATTTTATCTAAAACATTACGGTTACTATAGGGTATCCCCATTCCTAGGCAATATCTACTATAGTATTATCGTATAAACGCGTTAGCGATCGTTTTTCCAAACCTAAGGTTAACCGTAAAACAAATCCTTATTTGTCAAATAAGAAAAGCCATAAGAAAATCATACAATAACAACGATGATTAGAAAGTAGTGAAATCCATTATTCAAAGGAAACAAGGTTATTACAGAGTCAATTCAGGGACACCCCCTAGCATTGGGGGGTTTAGCTACTCATAATAATAAAGATAAAATCAACAATAAGACTAAACATTACAAGATAATTGGTTGCCTTGATCTTCAATCGCTTCCGCTCATGAGGACCTTCAGTTTTCCAAATCCTTGATCGCTCGATCTTTCTCGTCAAAATTCTTTTCCGTTCAAAAGTTCAATCCTTATTCTTTCTCCAAACACGTATCAAATAGTCTCAATTCAAACTAATCACTAGGGAAATACCCACAATACCCTCGGGGATCACAAGAGTCAAAAATACAAGAAAAATAGGGAAAAAAGCGCTTCTTGCAACACGGGCCGTGTCAGGCAACACGGGCGCCCGTGTTGGCTTCCTGAAGGATTTTTCGTGTGAAATTTGCAAGTCCCAGGTGTCACAACACGGGCCATGTCACACAACACGGGCACCCATGTTGTGCCACTGTTTTTTCTTCAAAAATCGCCTTTTCTGAGCAAATCCTGCAACACGGGCCGTGTCACACAACACGGGCACCCGTGTTGCACCCCTGTTTTGAATCTGACTTCGACTCCAACACGAAAGTCGTAGCTCTCTCTCTTAACTTTCCGGCGGTTTTTAGAACGCCTCAAACGAATTCCCGGAACTCCAGTTATGATCGTTTTCGTGCAGACTGCTAAAGATTTCACAATAAAACTCTTCCGAAATCTTGCCATTTTTTCCCAGTTTTCGCTCTGCTTCTCCTTTATTGTATACCTGAACCTAGAAACAGTAAAAATACCAAATCGACGCGTAAAATGTAATAAAAACAACTAAAATGCGACAAGACAAAATAAATGATTAACTGACATAAACGGTAAAATAACGTGTAAAAACCACCGATCAATGAATATAACCATCAGTTACCAAATCCCACAAATCAGCGTCATAGCCTAGAAAGAAGCTTTCTATTCTATCTTTCCAGTAATCAAACATGGGAGGTTTGGTGCTGATTCTGTCTCTATCATCGTATCTGTTGTTGTATGAAGTTGAAGTAGAGGCTTCAGCAACCATGATGAATAAAGAACAAGAGATTAAGAGTTTTTCCCAACTGGATCTTTTTCTGTCACGGTTAAGTGAGAGCACTTACAGAACTGGAGCTCTGATGCCAATTGAAGGTGAGAAAAACACTTAGAAGGGGGGGTTGAATAAGGGTTTTATGAGAGTTGGTTGAATATTATGCCAAGAATTTGATTCAAGTTTGTTTACCTTTGAAGTGATGCTAAGAATTGCTTTAATAGTCCTTTGAAATCCTTTCTCAAAGACTATGCATTCTGATCCTTTTGTCTTCTAATGACTTTTCCTTTCTCAGAAAAGGAATGTTCTGACACATCCTTTTTGTCTGAATTCTTGTGTCAAGCACGAATGAGGAAAGAGCCGTTTAGGATAAGACAAGGAATATACTAACGTGTATTTATTTGAACAACATCTTCTTCAACAACTTTGGAATGCCTTGCATCAGAACTTCTGATGATGTTCTTAGTTGTTCAGGTCAGAGTTAACTCAATCAGAGTTTCTCAATCAGAGTTTACTGCAAAGTGCTTTAAGCATGAAATCCTTATCAGAGCATACTTGCATATCAGAACTTCGGTACTTGCAGCGTTGAGTACTTTCAGAATCTTCTGAAGCTTTACGTATGTCCTTTGCTCATGTTCTTCTTAGCTTCGCTCAGAGTCATTGTAGCAGATCAGAGTCTTCTGATGTGTTGCTTTTGACACTCAGAGCTTTTTTGTTCTTTGATGTTCAAATGCGTTCTTGCTTCCAGAATAATATTAATTTTGATATCTGAAACAAATAAACACTTGAACAGAATTAGGGTATATAAATTCTCTATACAAAACTTCATTAATGTTATCATCAGAACAATGAGATATATTGAACAACAATCTGTGTTCTAACAGTTTCCAACATCCTTGTGAGCTGTTTGCATTTTATTTGGATTTATTTTAATCATTTCCCTATTTTTGGTATACCTTGCAAGTCAAGTCACCCTAAGGATGGCTCACACATACTAGTTGCCCTAGTTTGGATGGGAGATGACCCTTGTGGACCCCATATGCTTCCAAATCCTCTTGATTCACATTTCTAACATGTTGAAGTTGCTGGTTGAAAATTTTTAGGTCATAAAGTTGGTTGGTTCTTGTTGTAAGTTGCATTTGTTTAAGGCGTTCCATTTGATGTTGAATGTTGAAAGTGTTTAGAACCTAGGTTCTTTATCATGCCTTATCTTGAAATTTGCTTTAGCTTGATTCCTTCTTTCATTTGCCTACTCACTTATCTTGTTCTCACATCTGTCCCAGGACCTTGGGGACTCATCCAAGTTGATTTGGTGCTTTGATTTGCACTTTGAGTTTGACTTGGATGAGATGCCACTTTGAGAATTTTCTTTTGGTGATTTCTTTTGCATGATCATTTTGATGTTTATGGTTGAAATTTTATTTGATGTTGCTTGCTGCCCAAGCCTATTCTCCCATCCTCATCTTGATCATGTCTTCTTATTTTTGCCTTTTGCTTTCCCTTTGGTAGTGATTGATGCATAAATGGTTGTAGGAATTCCATTTCTCCCATTTCATCTCACTTTTGGCTTGAACTTATTTAAGTTCTTTTGTTTGCATCTTCCATTTGTTTTGCATATTTTTATTTGCTTGAAGAGGTTGAGATGTGCTTGTGGTGACTACTGCCCCACACCTTTTTCCTCCCTTTTCTTTTTTGTGTTGCATTGCATGTTTGCTTACTTTTCTTCTCCCATTTATGCTTGCTTTCTTCTTCTTTTGTCTTCCTTTGCCATGTGCCCTTAGTACCTCTAATCTTTCTTGTTCAAGATGGATTATGATAGACATTAGGTTTGAATCCAAGCATGATAACATTAGGTTAGTTTTCCCTTTTCATCTCAATCATAGGTGTACATTGCATGACAACATTAGGTTGAGTTTAGTCTCCCTTTTAGAGTGTGTCTTCTCTTCTCATCTCAAAACTTCTTCAAGTCATCTAATAAAGGATAATGAATATTGTACGCTATGAGCCTTAAGCATTTGGGAAATTATGCATGGGGGGCCTCCTCTCAATTGTGTAGAGTGTTTAGTGTATGTCCTTTGGACGATATGCGGCGCATTCGCTCCTAAGTCATATTCTTTAGTGCAACATGAATTACAAACACAATTCAATTCACTTCTTCTTAAAAGACTTCAAAAACAAACATTAAACTTTTTCATCCTTCGGGATTAATGGAAAAGCATTTTCATAAAGATAGTTTCGTTAACTCTTGGTTCTACCGCAAACAGGTAAAGCCTAAGTCTCCAATGGTCGAGCAGCAAACACCTAACTGCTAGAACTAAGTTTTAACCCTACTCGGGTGAAACATTTGAACCAACCTGTGGTCGTGATAGCCCGAACTATGTTTGCTATGATTTCTCATACTAGATGAGGATATGTAGGCACAAGACAGCGATGTCTTGGCGAGCAACCTTCCCCACCTTCACCCGTAGTTTTCCGAACTATGTTGACTCTGACTTTCCCATTGCACAAGGGAATACGTAGGCATAGAGCGGCGATGCTCTATCGAGTCTCTTTTCTTTTGTTTTGTCCCTGTGGCCTGTAGCTTAAATAGTTTAGCACCCTTATAGATAGATAACAAGCATGGATCCCATCGAGTACGACGAACGTGATGGGTGCTAATACTTTCCCCTTGCGTAACCGACTCCCTTTTCCGTAGGTTTTCTCTGATTGTTTCCTTTCCCTCTTTTGGGATAAATAACGAACGGTAGAGACTCTTCTGTCCTTGCTGGACCTCTTCGTAGCGATGCGACACTAACCAAGAGTTAGGATCACCCAGACGCCGACCGAAGCTGAATACACAAATAACCAAGACTACCAACCAAAAGTTGGGATCGCCAAAAGATTACCAACCAAAAGTCGGAATAAAAGCTACTTGCCAAAAGATAGGATTGCCAAGAAAAGAAACCAACGACCAAAATCCAGGATTGTTAATAAATAAACGGATAGCTACCAACTAAAATTCGAAATCACCAAGACGTCTATTGAATGCGAACTTGACCGAAAACGATGCCTACCAACCAAAAGTCGGGATAGCGATGTTAGAACACAGATTGGTTCTTAGTTATATCTCTATGTTTTGATGATAACACTAATGAAATTTTGTATTAAGAAATTACATATTCTAAATTTGTTCAAGTATTTTGCTGCAGATATTAAATTTAATATTCTTCTGAAAGCAAAAATGGATCTGAACGTTGAACTACGCAAGGCTCTAAGCGTCAGAAGCATCTCGTTAGAAGGCTCTGAGCGCTGCCTATAGAAGACTCTGAAGCAAAAGCTACAGAAGCATCTGAAGCGTAACTGAAGACTTTGTATGAAGAGTTTCAAGCACTGTTTTTCAGAAGACTCTGATAGTACTGTTCGCTGCAAGTACTGAGGATCTGATCTCCAAACTCTACTCTGATTTATTTCACGCTGAAGCATACTTGCTGTAACACTCTGATACAGCAAACTCTGAAGACATCAAGACTCTGATCACTCAAGGTTCTGATGTTGATTGATGTGAAATAGAAGCTTGTTGAAGAAGATTATTCAAAGTTATATTAGTTGGTTATGCCAAACGACTCTTTCCTCTTTCATGCTAGACACAAGAACTCAGGCAAAAAGGATTTCTCTGAACGTTCTACTTCTAGGAAAGGTCAAGTGATGTGAAGACAAAAGGCTACAGCTACTTTGCAGTTCACGGTCTTCAAGCTTGCAACGTCTTGGACTTCTTTGTCTATATAAGCAAGCCTTCAACAACTTTCTTCAGTAGACGTATTTTGAAAAATTCATTGAAAACTCTCTCAAAGCTCTCATACAAATTATACTTCTTTGCTGAATAGTTTCATACGTTCTTAAACTTATGTGTAAAAATCATAGTTGTGATATAGCTTTCTTAGAAGCAATTTTAACACTTGTTTAGTTTACATTTGATTGTAAAGGTTCCTTAAGAAGACCATGTTGTGGTCAGTAGTTCTTGAGAAGACTAAGACAGTTGTTCTTAGTGGTTGATATTGTAATCAGTTTGATTATAGTGGATTAAGTCCTTGTGGAGAAAGGCAAATCACTCTTGATAGGATGGACTGGATTAGTTGAGTTCAACGAACCAGGATAAAAATATTTGTGTTTTTATTGCCATAATTTTTTTTGAAAACCCTTATTCAACCCCTTCCCTTCTAAGTATTTTCTGACATTCAGTTGGCATCAGAGCTCCGGTTCTGTGTGTGCTATCACTTCACCGTGAACAGAAAAGATCCAGTTGAGAAAACTCTTGATATATTTTCTTGGTTGATATTATGGCTGAAGCTTCAACATCCAACAGCAACAACAGATATGAAGAAAGGGATAGAATCAGCACAAAACCCCCTATGTTTGATGGGGAGAAGTTTGACTATTGGAAGGACAGAATAGAGAGTTTCTTCCTTGGTTATGATGCTGATCTTTGGGACTTAGTCATTGATGGTTATGTTCACCCCACTGATGGGGATGGCAAGAAAATTGATAGAAAATCTATGACTGAAGCTCAGAGGAAGGAGTTCATAAATCATCACAAAGCAAGAACAATCTTATTAAATACTATATCTCATACTGAGTATGAGAAGATTACCAACAGAGAAACAACATTTGATTTGTTTGAGTCTTTGAAGATAACTCATGAAGGGAACTCACAAGTTAAAGAGACCAAGGCTCTGGCGCTGATCCAGAAATATGAAGCCTTTAAAATGGAAGAATCTGAATCTATAGAAACTATGTTCTCTAGATTCTAGATCCTCATAACTGGATGAAAAGTGCTAGACAAAGGCTATTCAACTGCTGATCATGTGAAAAAGATCATCAGAAGCTTGCCAATCAGATGGAGACCTATGGTCACTGCTCTGAAGTTTAATAGGTCTCCATCAAGAAAAGGTGCCGAGAAGAACGGCAAGCAAACTTGTTGAAGAATATGCCCTGAACGGCCTTCCGGAACATAACTCTTCTGGGGACAATTCTATTCTGCTGGGAATTGAGAATAACATCCATCGGGAAGTTGTCCCAAAGATCTTACTTTGAAGAATACCAATGACCATCGGACTCTGCTGCGGATGTCTATCACTTATGGTTTAATCGCTGAGGGAATCAACATGAATCACTGCTTGGGGGGAGAAGTCAATAACATAGATCCTGTCGGGGGACAATGCTGAGCTACCCCTACTGCTGAGGAACAAACTCAATCTTACCTTGTTGGGGATACGTACCCATCACTGCTAGTGAGACATCTCTGATCTGGAAACAGTACTCAGTGGAGAGAAACCTGTTGGGAAAAGGATCGGTCATCCTGTAAATGACAAACAAATATCGTTTCATGTATGCAACAATGGTTATTTTGGTCACTATCCATGACACCGTTCAAGTAAGTCATTGTTTTAAATATGATTAGCAAAGCCCCAAAGTTTTCGTATGCAAAGTTTATCAAAAATATCATACGTCTTTTCGCAAACAAAACAATAAAAGAAAAAACAAGAAATGGAAAGCTTTTTAAGGAAAATACTTCATTGATTAAAAAGGGCCTGTAAATAGGCAAATTACAACGGTTGCAACACCTAAAAAGAGAAAATTGGGAAAAAAGTACAAATGATAAAGATATACAAATGTCGGCAGTATGGAAACAGACAACCACCATGTGTCGATTCAGCTATGACTCGCATGACTTTGATGCTTCACCAATGTCTTGCCTTTTGATGAGACTGATTTATCAAACCTCGAGATCTCCAGAATCCAACTGTGTTCATAGGTCAGATGCAGACCGTAGTCGTTTGCTTTTAAATCCCTAACTTTTTCCTAAATCGCCCTTGCGGGTTTTCGATCTACCGGGATACCCATTTTTGCCAAAGTCGTCTTTTCAAGTTTTCAACTTTGCGGGTTTATTCATTTTTCTTTTATCCCTAATTTTTTTTTGAACCTATTCTTTTTCTGGTTCGCCGGGATGCCCCATTTTTTCCTGGACTTTCTTTTTATGTCCAGCGGGTCTCTTTTTAAGCAAAATATTTCTTGACT
Organism: Lathyrus sativus; assembly: GCA_963859935.3. Taxonomy (NCBI): domain Eukaryota; kingdom Viridiplantae; phylum Streptophyta; class Magnoliopsida; order Fabales; family Fabaceae; genus Lathyrus; species Lathyrus sativus. The sequence goes on from OZ012740.1 coordinate 377,427,250, forward strand.
ACGTCTGTGTTTACGGGGGACGTAAAATCTTCACCGTCCATGGTTGATAGTAATAAGGCTCCTCTAAAGAAAACCTTTCTTACTACGTATGGACCTTCATAATTGGGAGTCCATTTTCCCCTGTGATATGTTTGTGGAGGGAGGATCCTCTTCAACACCAAGTCACCTACCTGGAAGTGCCAAGGGCGTACCTTCTGATCAAATGCCTTCTTCATTCTCCTCTAATCAAGCTTCACATCAGACAATTCCCTTAGAGAAGGAATCTCGACTTCTAATGGTAGGACAACTTCTGTACCATATACCAACGAGAAAGGTGTTGCCCTAGTAGATGTATGCACTGAAGTACGACAACCATGTAAAGCAAAGGGCAACATCTCATGCCAGTCCCTATAAGTCACCACCATTTTCTGCACAATCTTCTTGATATTCTTATTTGCTGCCTCAACAACACCATTCATCTTTGGACGGTACGGAAAAGAGTTGTGGTGTTCAATTTTAAAATTCTGGCACAATTCTTTCATCATCTTATTGTTCAAATTCGAACCATTGTCAATAATGATTCGTTCCAGCACTCCATATTGGCAGATGATGTCCTATTTTTATAAAACGAGCAACTACTTGTTTGGTCACGTTAGCGAAAGAAGCTGCTTCTACCCACTTGGTGAAATAATCAATTGCTACCAAAATAAAGCGATGCCCATTGGAGGCGTTCGACTCAATCTTGCCAATCATGTCGATGCCCCACATTGTAAAGGGCCAAGGAGATGTCAATACATTCAGAGGACTCGGTGGTACATGCATTTTGTCAGCATAAATTTGACACTTATGGCATTTTCTGGCATACTTAAAACAGTCAGACTCCATGGTCATCCAGTAATACCCTGCTCTGAATAGTTTTGTAGACATTGCATGTCCTCCAGCTTGAGTACCAAAAGAACCTTCGTGGACCTCTTCCATCAGCAAACTTGCTTCATTCTCATCCATACAACGCAACAAAACCAAGTCGAAGTTTCTCTTATATAACACGTCATCCTTGTTCAAGTAAAAGTTTCCCGACAGCCTCCTCAGAGTTTTCTTGTCTCTACTTGACACCCCAGGCGGATACTCTTGAGTTTTAAGGAAATGTATGATGTCAAAATACCACGACTTCCCATCCGACGCTTCTTCTACCACAAATATAAAAGCTGGCCTATCAAGGCGCATGATAGTGATTATTGGAGCTTCATTCCAGAAATTCACTTTATACATTGATGATAACGTTGTCAAAGCATCCGCCATCTGATTTTCAACCCTCGGTACATGATGAAATTCAACCGTGTCGAAGAAAGGCAACAGTCTTCTTGCATAGTCCTTATAAGGCACCAGATTGGTTTGACGGGTTTCCATCTCTCCTTTGATCTGATTGACGACTAAGGCCGAATCACCATACGCATCTAGATTCTTGATTCTCAAATCAATAGCCTCTTCCAGACCCATGATGCATGCTTCATATTCAACTTCATTATTGGTGCAGGCGAACGTTAACCAAGCAGTGAACGGTATGTGAGAACCGTGAGGCATTGTAATAATTTCCCCAATCTCGTTGCCGTATGAGTTAACAACACCGTCGAAAACCAACTTCCACTGAGACCCAATTTCGGGACCTTCATCTGGAAGAGGCTCGTCACAGTCCTTCATCTTCAAAAAGATTATATCTTCGTCGGGAAACCCAAACCTCATTGGTTGATAATCCTCAATTGGTTGTTTAGCGAGGTATTCTGACAGAACACTCCCTTTGATGGCTTTTTGAGAAACATATTGAATGTCATACTCCGTCAAAACCATCTTCCATCTAACAACCCTTCCAGAAAGTGCTTGCTTCTCAAATACATGTTTGATTGGATCCATCTTTGAAATCAACATGGTTGTATGGTTTAACATGTACTTCCTTAAGTGTTTGGCTGCCCAAGCAAGTGCACAATATGTCTTCTCTAGCATCGAGTATCTTGACTCACACTCTGTGAACTTTTTACTCAAGTAATAAATAGCATGCTCTTTTTTACCTGTCTCGTCGTGTATACCGAGCACACAACCCGTTGAATTCTCAAGAACCGTCAAATACATAATCAAAGATCTCCCTGCAACTGAAGGCATCAGTATCGGAGGTTCCTACAAATATTCTTTTATCTTCTCGAAAGCCTTCTGTTGCGGTGAAAATTGGATATCAAGCTATTAAATTAACTTGAATCTTAATTCTTTTACAACCGAACTTTATTTTATCCAAAGGACAGGTCTAAAGAAAGAAAAACCTTTTTCGCGATGTAACGACAATTCTTAAGAGATTCGGGGATCGGGGGTTGGTTATACCTAGGGAAGGTGTTAGCACCCTAAGCATCTGTAGTACTCTACAAGAACCTTTCGTTTGATTGCTTGCTAAGTGTGAAATATGTACTATGGATTTGGGAAAAGATATGAGTTGAAACCTAAAGTTATATACACTAAGTTTGCTCGCAAAGACGTTGCATCTTCTGCCTATATATCCTGACTAGGATAGAATCAGAGCAATTGTAGTTCACCTCACAAGGGATAAAGAATACTTGATTATGACCAAGGTTCAATGGGGAACAAACATGACAATGTTTGTGTGGAGTTTGACAAAACTCCCTAATCTAAGTTGTAATATTCAAAAGGGGAAGTAAGAAATCATGACGATGATTCTTACACAGAGTTGACAAACTCTTTCCTAGGGTTCTAGTTGAAGAACACTCCTAGTACAGGTGGGTCTTTTAGACTTGAAGCAAAGTATAATGGCTTCTAATCTATGGTTAAATTAACTTAACAAAGTCAAGATAGGGATAAGAGATGTATCCATGACATGAGGGTCAAATGGACAGACTTTTCCTTTGGAAGTAGACGGGGAGGCAACTAGATGAAAGCTAACAAGCTTCATCATTTGGGGAAAGAAAACAAAAAGAAAATTAACAACATGATAAAGGCATATTCATGGTGACAACCTTTAAACAAACATATGGAATGATAAATATTAAAATGCATTGATGACAATCAACGCAGATGAAATCACAGGAACTGTGACGACAGATCGAGTTCAATTACATTCAACAGAGGGAACAAAACAAACATGGTGACAACCAAAAATAAAATCCTAGAATGTTAAATAGCATATAAGGATATGAATACAAGCGAGTATCACAAACAAATTCAAGTGTAACCAAAGAAAAATTCATCTGCACATTCGTAAACAAACGTAAAAAGCACTTTAACTTGCACGAAGTCAAAAGAGATGAAAAATTTGTCAAACATGAAAATAAAAAATATGACATGAAAGTATACATCAATATGAATCCAACAAAAAAAGAACAGGTGAAAAACGATTAAAATTGAGAGAGATACGAATTTTTGAAAGTAGAGTGAAAAATGACAAAAAATGATAAAAGAGTTGCCCTCCTCAGGGGTCGAACTCAGGTACAAGGCGTGCAAGGCGTTTTTGGCATAATGGTCTTACCACTGGGGTGGCTATACATCCGTTGATTGATGCCACCCCTTTAATTAATAAGGGTAAAATGCTTGGTTTGTCTTGGCAAAATAAACACACAAAAGGTGATTTACGTTTTATATCGTAACTTTCCCGTTTCTCAACCAAACGCGGCAAACTTTATATGCAATTGGACCAGAAAAACATAAGGAAGATGATGGTGTGATTATTTTTCTGAGATTTTCATCCCTTTCAAAAATTAGGTAGCAGGTGTGTTTTGATGCCATGAGATGCATCTTGCTATGAACAACGTAATCCAACCATTTTTAATCCAAACCAAGTATACACACAGTTCTCATAAATGGTAAAGAATGATTCCAACACTTAATCCAAGCTCAATGCAAACAAATTATGAAAGTGACATATCAAATGGCAATGTCCTTGGAAAAATGCATTTTGAAGTGAATGACTTGTTTCAAACCTTTTTCAATCCAAACCAAAGCTACACACAGCTCACATAAATGATGATGAATGATTCTAAGTCCAAAAGGAGGTGCAAGGCAAACAGTTTGTGAAAATGATATGTCCAGTTGTAATTTTCTTGGAAAAATGCACTTTGAAATGAGTAGCTCATGGCAGCTAGTTTTGGATCAAGAAAAACATGTTCACACAACATATATATGAATGCAAAGCTTTTCCACATGAATTTGATGCAATACCAGTCTGATATGGGAAATTGGCATAATGGTTGCAAGATGAGTTTTGATGTGAACATGAGAAATGTGCAAACTAATATTTTATGCAAAATAAACAAAAGTAAGCACTCATACCCTTTTCAAATATGAAATCAAACATGTTCAAGTAGAAAAAACCAACTTTCCATAGTCTATGCTCCAAATGATTTTTCAACATGTTTTGATCTCTTTGAAAGCACTGTTGAAACAGCATGAAAAATGCAACTACCATAATGGTTTGAAAATGGTTTTCTTATGTCTAAAGCATGGTGATGATGTTAATATTTCAAAGCTCAAATGGTTAAAAACACAACATAAGAGAAGGATACCAAGGCTGGTGTATGGCTGCTAGCAGACTGTGTTCAATTTCAAAGAGGTGTAATATGCAACAAAAATGCAAGAATCATGATTTAAATCTACCCCTGGCTCAGATGTTTCACATAACAAACATCATTAAAAACAAAATGGAAAATTGATGAAACATATTGAACAGCAGTTAAGGTCATCCAAACAAACCAACTGATACAGCTAACTGAAAAAAAACATAAACTCAGGTCAGCCCCTATATGATCCTCCACAACAGCTATTGATGCAAACAAATTGACAGCCAACATCACCCAAAACACTTGACAGTCCCAAGACCAAGGATACCTCCAACATAAAACCAACAGAATTCTACCTTAAACATCACAGCAGTCCACAAATTAATTCAAATGAAAGCTCAGCCACAACTTGGTATCAGCCTCAGACCACAAATCAAAGTAACATACTCACAGCTATGAATTCCTCTCATGACAAAGTCAAAGTCAACAACAGCTGACAACTCACCAGCTTATGACAGCAGCAAACTTTCAATACAAATATGAACTTCTTGGCATAACAATATCAAATATCCAAACAGCCATAACACCATGCTTTAAAGACTGACATTGTTAAAATCCTAGCATACAAAACTAAACCTTAGCATGATTAACAAGCTTTGACAGCAAGAAGACCAACTTCATATCAAATGGTCATTCAAAACTAGCCTGGATTAATATTCCTAGGTACCATTTACCAAACATCTAAAAAAGGGGGACCTAGCCCTGGCACCAGCTAAACCTGAACATCTCCTAAAACCAACAACAACCTAATGGATGATAGGATCCCAACCACATCAGAAATCAAACACATCATCAAATCCAACCAGACTTATATTCTAGCAGAAAAACAAAGTTTAACAATTCCTCCAAAACTATCTTGACAGTAAAACAACCATTTTCAACATACTAACATTTGAAACTTGACAAGAACCAGTCAAACACACATGTTAAGACTCACCAAATCTTTACATTCATCAAAATATCAAATGTCATGAAAATCATTGAGAGTCCATAGTTCATATTTCTCAATATTGCACAAAAATGCCAAAGTATGGAAAATGATGCAAAGGGCAATGTTTATAAGCTACATACCTCTTGTAGACTTTGTTGAACAAGTTAAAACAATCAAGAAACCCAGAGAGCTTCAATCTACCTTTTTGCCTTGAGTCTTTTCTTCACTTTGGAGCAATATGCAAATATGATGAAAGTTGGAGAAATAGGTCTCACCAATGAATTCTAACACTTTGGACAGTTGAAAAACAATATATAAGAGGTGTTAGGATGATTAAAACACTAGGAAAGTGCTTAGAACAAGATTTGGTAGAATTTGTAGCTTTGGTCAAAGTAACTTGGTGATGAAGTTGAGTTTTTGATTGGTGAAGTTTTTGGATGTTTTAATGGTTTAGACACCTTCTATACTATATTTAGGAATTGCATGGATGATTGTTGGGGTGTTTTAGTATAGAGAAATGGTTTTGGCAGCCCTAGTAGCAAGGCAGATTTTTGGCACTTTTGACAAGTTTGTGATTTTGTGATTTTTGGAGCAAGGAGTGGAAACAGCAAGGATTCTCAACTTCTTTGGTTTTTAGAAGGTTGTTCCTAGTCAAAATGAGGTGAGGGAGGTCTCTATTTATAGGCAAAGGAGTGAGGGGGTAGTTTTGAAGATTTCTTCACTTTGAAGAAAGGTTTTTCACTTTTTGGAGCAAACCTCTACAAGAGGGTTTCCTTGGCTGCAAGGCAGGCCTCAATGGTCAAGAAAAATGATGGTTTAGTGTGGCTAATTGCAGGCTAGAAGCATAGCTTGAGGGCTGGTTCAGAATTTGTTTTACACCTCATGCTTCACTTTTTCACTTTTGGTGCAAGTTGCAAACCAACTTGCAAAGCAATTTGCAAAGCTTGGAGAATTCATTCCCTCTGCATATTTTTCATATTTTCAGGCTTCAAACTCTCTACATATCAGGGTCAATAATATCCAAGGGCTGAGATTGGTCCTCTTGATGAAAGAAGGAGTTTTTTGAATTTTGACAATGTGGGACTAAAGTGAAAAATCACCAACTTGCCATGACCATAACATTCAGCTCACCAAGCCTTTTGAGATGAGCTAGTACTTTTTAGAAAGCCCTCAAATAGCTATAAAACATTCATGTTTTCATGAGTTTCAATTTCCCAAAGGAACTGGGCCAAAAAGCCTTCCAAAGTTGCTAAAAAATGAACTTAAAAGTGAAATTTCTCTTAGTCTTTTTCCCCTTTAGAAATGAATTTGATCATAATTCCAAATCGATGCATTTTCTGATCATGGACCACTTAGGTACTTTTGTAGGAATTGTCAAGAGCTTCCAAATTAGCTTTGAACCAACTCAATTGGATGTGTGGTTAAGGAGTTATGGTTTAGCCCCTTTCAAAACCCTAATTTCCCGATTTTTCGATTACTCCTTCATTCTTGATCCAATGGTCATGAAAATTCATATGCAAGTCTAATATGACATAAGGAACAACTTTGTTTTACAACTTGAAGTCCAATTCCCAAAATTTGGAGAGTTGACTTTTTGGTCAACCGTACGACCGATCCGTGATTACCGAGTCGCCTGTTGACATTCTAGGCCTACTGAGACTTTGAAACTTCTTAGATGAACTTTATTAAGCTATATGAACTTCATGGATCATAATATCACCATTAAAACACATTCCAACATCAAAGTCAAACTACAGTTGACTTTTACTGGTGAAAAACCCTAATTGGGTGCCCTGAAATACACTATTCTGAATTCTGGGGTAACAACCTCACATTGGCTTCTCAATTGACATTATATAATACCCTTGACCTTTTTTCCTATTTGAATGAGCTCAAAACATTGACTAATCACAAACCCTGAAGTTTCAATTTTGACTGCACAAAACCTTGATTCATCTGCAATTTGACAAAGACAGACTTGCACTGGGTTAAGGTTAGAAAATTCATGAGTATGGTCCTAAAATGATAATGAGAATCTAAGGGGTCAAAATTTGGGGGGTAACAGTTGCCCCTATTTAAATATCTTCACTAGATGGAACTGATGGATGATGATCCTCGTAGAATCGCAGTGAAAGGTATTTAAATATAGAAAACCAAAACTTTTGCCCCTTAGATCTGATGATATGCAAAAGGACAGGTCATGATATGTCATGAATTCTAAATGATACTTTATGATGCTTGGATGCAAGACATATGCAGAAGATAGAAAAACAAAACAACGAGTAACTACTCGCGAGGACCTGGCATTGTGGATCCGACATTGGGGAATACCGAGGTATAACAATCAATAGTTCAAACATGACTAGTGATAGCGGAGAGAAAAATTTACATGAGGATGCATAAAATCCAATGAATATGACAGTCTTACTGGGGAAAAGCAAACACTTCACCGGGGAACGAGGTAGATTTCCACCGGGGACACGAGCGACTTTTTACTGGGGAAATTACAACACGAACCTCACTGGGGATGATCAGATGAGGAGCTTCTTATAGTCAAGAGTTCAAACGGGATCTTCAGGAATGGACTAGAAACAAAGACAAAACATAATGGGGATGCTAGTGATGACTAGATCTCTGAGGCTTGTCTGGGGAGGAAGATTTTACTGGGGGATAATGATGTCACCCAGTTTTAACAAATGGCTCAGGCAGTGCTAGTAACCACTAGACTTCCTGGAGGTAATGGTAATGACCAACCTGAGATAATAACAAATGAAATTTCAAATCCAATCGGTAATACAGGACTTCAACTGGGGAAATTGGTGACGACCAAATTTCAAGCAATGCCAGTAACCAACTGGACTTAAAGGAGATTGGTAACGATCAGGTCCGGGTACTAATGACGATTGGATTTTACACAATGTCAGTTACGACTGGACTTCGGAAGAAATACATGGTGACGACCAAATCAGGGTATACCAACACATGTGGTTACGAGAATGCTAGAAAGCTACTAGGCTTTAGCTGGGGAGGTTGGTAACGACCAAACCAGAAAATACCAATAACGATTGGATTCCATGTGATGCCAGTTACGACTGGACTTTCATGGGGACGGTTGGTAACGACCAACAAGATACCAATGACAATTGGGTTTCGAACATCTTCCAGTTACGACTGGACTTAAACGGAAATCAATTAGTAACGACTAGATTTCACAGGGGATTTGCTAGTGACGACTAGACTTCGAGGGAAAAGGTTGGTAACAACCGAACCAAAAGGTAATAACGAGTGAAGTTAAGACAACGTCAGTTACGACTGGACTTCAAAGGAAAATATGGTGACGACCAAAAGAATACCAATGACGATTGGATTTCGAACACTACCAGTTTCGACTGGGGAATTAAAGGAAAAAGGTGGTGACAACCAAAAGAATACCAATGACGATTAGATTTCGAACATTACCAGTTACGACTGGACTTTAAAGGAAAAAGGTGGTGACGACCGAAACAAGGATACCTACGAGTGGAATTTAAGGCAATGCCAGTTACGACCGGTTTCAAAGGAAAATATGGTGACGACCAAAAGAATACCAATGACGATTGGCTTTTTAAAACAATGCCCGTTACAACTGGACTTTTAGGCGGAAGTTTACTAGTAGTGATCGGCCATTCATGGGGAATAGCCAGATAGCACACTGAACTCGACAGGTAGAATGAATTACACTGAACCCTGGTTGGAAGGTGTGTGTAGTCTTGATAAATAGATCCACTCTAAATAGGGGAACAGAGCTTTAAACAAGCTATTAAGAGATGACAAAGTAAATTCAAAACACAATGCTTAGAAATCTTCTACTGGGGACCAGTCCTTATATCATCATAAGAGGTTCCTTGAGAAAACAGTCTTCAAGTTCTGATACCCACACATGATCAAAGGGGAGTCGGCAGTTCGACTTGCTTATGCTTCATCGGGGAATGTAATTGGATTACATATCAAAGCTTCTGCTACCCTGAGGTCTCGGGGAAGTGTGATTTTCCTTGACTTTTTCCATGAGTTGAAGTTTTTAAGTTTGTTAGTCTTTTCAAGTTTTATTCAAATAATTTGACCCTAATGCTTTCAAAATTATCGTTGATCAACGAACAATATTTTGCATAACAAAGAAAATACAGGAAATGGTAAAGTTGCAAAGGAAAGAATGGCTCAAAACTGATTTTATTCAAGGATGAAATCTTGCAAATGACAAAATTCCATAGAAATTTTACAAGTGAAAAATGGCAAAGTGGACAAGGTTACATTGAATCCCATGACCATCCATTCCTAAAGACTAAAATCCCCCAAATCCTTGCTTCTGATGAGAGCAGTTGGAAGTGGATCTCCTGTACAATCTTCCGCAATGGTGACAACCTTTTGAAGTAGTGACAACTCTTCTGATGCAGTGAAACGCCTTTGTCCCTAACTTTTGCCTGGACCGCCCTTTCGGATTTTCAATCCACCGGGACACTCATTTTTGCCTAAGCCGCCCTTTCGGGTTTTCAGCTTAGCGAGCTCTTTTTTTTTCTTTTTCTCTTTTCTTTTCTTTTCCTTCAACCCTAACTTTTGCATAAGCCGTTCCTTTGAGTTTTCGACTTATCGGGTTCTTTTTAGGCGTGATATTTTCGTACTGCATCAAAATTCACTGGATGAGTAAGTTGTTCTCCATCCATGGTCGTGAGAATTAATGAGCCTCCTGAGAAGACCGTTTTCACAATAAACGGGCCGTCATAGTTGGGCGTCCACTTTCCCCGTGCGTCTTTATGAACTGGTAAAATCTTTTTGAGTACAAGTTCCCCTTCGCGGAATTCTCGGACACGAACTTTCTTGTCAAAAGCTCTCCTGATCCTCTTCTGATATAACTGACCATGACACATTGCAGACATGCGCTTTTCGTCGATAAGATTCAGCTGATCAAACCTTTCTCTTACCCATTCTGCTTCCTCAAGCTTAGTTTCCATTATGACTCTCAAAGAAGGTATCTCGACCTCAATGGGAAGTACCGCATCCATTCCGTATACCAAAGAAAAAGGGGTTGCCCCTGTTGAAGTGCGGACGAACGTTATGTATCCATGCAGGGCGAATGGCAGCATCTCATGCCAATCTTTGTAAGTTTTCACCATTTTTTGCAGAATCTTTTTGATGTTTTTATTTGCAGCTTCTACAGCTCCATTCATTTTGGGACGATAAGGAGAAGAATTGTGATGTTCAATTTTGAAGTCATTGCACAACTCTTTCATGACTTTGTTGTCAAATTGGTACCATTGTCCATTATGATTCGGCTCGGAATTCCGTAACGACAGATAATCTCCTTTTTTATGAAATGGGCCACTACCTGCCGAGTAACATTAGTGTAGGATGCAGCTTCAACCCACTTTGTGAAATAGTCAACAGCAACCAGAATAAATCGGTGTCCGTTAGAAGCTTTTGGTTCAATTGCCCCTATCATATTGATGCCCTACATAGATAAAGGCCACGGTGATGACAACACATTCAGCAACGTCGGAGGTACATGCATTTTGTCCGCATAAATCTGAAACTTGTGACACTTTCTGACATATTGAATACAATCAGTTTCTAAGGTCAACCAGTAATAACCAGCCCTTAAAATCTTTTTAGACATAGCATAACCATTTGCATGAGTACCAAACATTCCTTCGTGAACGTCTTGCATTAACAATTCTGCTTCCCGTCTGTCAACACATCTAAGCAGGACCATATCATGATTTCTTTTGTAAAGCACATCATTGCTGAGAAAGAATTTGGAGTCTAACCGTCTCAGAGTTTTCTTGTCAAGTGACGTAGCATCTGCTGGATACTCTTGTTTCAAAAGGTAATTCTTTATGTCATGGAACCATGGTTTATCATCAGTTTCTTCTTCAACCATTTGACAGTAGGCGGGCTCAGTCTTGCGTTTGATTCGAATGACAGTGGCATCATTGACATCCCTGACTTTCCACATTGAGGCTAACATGGCTAGGGCACCGGCAATGTGATTTTCAGATCTCGGGACATGCTTGAAAGAGATTTCATCAAAATACTCCATCATTTTGACAATATAGGCTCTATAAGGAATCAAATTTTCATGTCTAGTTTCCCATTCTCCAGTAACCTGATAAATAACCAAAGCTGAATCCCCACTGACCTCAAGAAGTTTGATTTTGAGGTCGATAGCTGCCTCGAGGCCGAGAATGCAGGCTTCATATTCGGCGATATTGTTCGTACAGTCAAAATCCAACCTGGCTGTGAATGGAGTGTAACCACCTTTCGGATTCATTAACACGACGCCTACACCATGCCCACTGTAGTTGAAGGAACCATCGAACATCATTTTCAACCAAAGACCTTCCTGCGGCATTTCATCGGAACCTGGCTCTTTGCAATCTCTTACCAACATAATGTCCTCATCTGGGAAATCAAATTTGAGAGACTCATAATCTTCCACTGGTTGATCCGCAAGATATTCTGACAAAACACTACCCTTGATGGACTTCTGGGCTACGTACTGGATGTCGTATTCTGATAACAACATATGCCAACGGGCGAGTCTTCCAGTCTGAGCAGGCTTCTCAAAAATATATTTTATTGGATCCATTTTTGAAATCAACAAAGTAGTATGACAAATCATGTACTGCCTCAAACGTTTGGCCGCCCATGCCAAAGCACAACAAGTTTTCTCCAGAAGTGAATGTCGGCCTTCACAAGTAGTAAACTTCTTACTTAAATAATAGATAGCATGTTCTTTTCGTCCGGACTCATCCTGCTGACCTAACACGCAACCCATTGAATTCTCCAGCACTGTCAAATACATGAAGAGAGGTCTTCCCGGGACCGGAGGTATTAAGATTGGAGGTTCTTGTAGGTAGCCCTTGATCTTATCAAAGGCTTGCTGACAATCTGAATTCCAAACAACCGTCTGGTCCTTGCGTAATAATTTGAAGATCGGCTCACAAGTAGGAGTCATATTGGAAATAAATCTGGATATGTAGTTCAGTCTTCCAAGAAAACCTCTGACTTGCTTTTCCGTTTGTGGAGCTGGCATGTCTTGAATGGCTCGAACTTTGTCTGGATCTACTTCAATCCCTCGGTGGCTGACAATGAAACCGATTAATTTCCCAGATCTTACCCCAAAGGTACACTTGGCTGGATTCAGTCTCAACTGATATTTTCTGAGTCTCTTAAACAATTTCAAAAGATGTTCCAAATGGTCCTCCTCACTTTGAGATTTGGCTATCATATCATCAACATATACCTCTATCTCCTTGTGCATCATATCATGAAATAAAGTTACCATGGCCCTTTGATAAGTAGCACCTGCGTTCTTCAGACCGAAAGGCATAACTTTGTAACAGTAAGTCCCCCACGGAGTAATGAAAGTAGTTTTTTCCATGTCATCGAGATCTATCTTAATCTGATTGTAATCAGAGAACCCATCCATAATTGAGAAAACTGCAAAACGAGCCGTATTATCCACCAACGTGTCGATATGCGGCAAAGGGAAATCATCCTTCGGACTGGCCCTGTTTAGGTCCCTGTAATCCACACACATTCTGACTTTCCCATCTTTTTTCGGCACAGGTACAATATTGGCTACCCATTCGGGGTATTTGGACACCGCTAAGAAACCCGCATCAATCTGTTTTTTCACCTCATCTCGAATCTTGAGAGCCATGTCAGGTCTTGTTCTTCGGAGCTTTTGCTTAACCGGTGGGCATTCTAGTCGAAGCGGTAATTTGTGAACCACTATGTCAGTGTCTAGACCCGGCATATCCTGGTATGACCAAGCAAATACATCTACATATTCTTTCAAAAGTTCCTCTAGTTGATGCTTGACTTCTGCCCCTAGAGCTGCCCCAATCTTGACTTCTTTCTTGTTTTCTTTGGTGCCAAGATTAATGACTTCTACCTGTTCTTTGTAGGGTTGAAGCTCTACATACTCATGGTGTGCCAACTTTACCAGTTCATCAGGTATTTCAAAATCTTCATCCTCATATTCAGCTTGGTATATTGGTGAATCAAAATCCGGAGGGAATGCAAAGTCATAGGATTCAATGGGTTTTAGGACATTGTAATACCCCAAATTTTACCCTTATATTTAGTCAGTCATTTCGCATAGCATCTCATCTGTGCATCTGCTAACCACTAACCAGTCATAAAGTGCGTTTTGTTTTGCAGGAACTACCCCAGGGGCGTTTTGGTCATTTTGAAGCATAATTCGTAATTTTGGGCCCAATGAGGTTTTGTTCCTGAGGCATTTATTTACGTGGGGTTGATTATGTTAAGATATCAATTTGGGTTGGAAAATCTGATCTGTGGAACAGGGTTTTAACAAGAAATCATTCTTCTATCTTCCAGTTCATTCTTAGAGGGAAAACAGTGAAAACTCCGACTGATTAAGGGAACTTATTCATGTTGAAGGTATTAAGCTTATTATGCAAGATTGGATCGAATTAATTCAAGGATATTTGACTAGTGAGGTTTAATCGGATGTTGAGGTGTTTGCAAATTTAAATCATGGAAAAGAAATTGGGAAATGATTTTAATAGAATATGTGAATTTTATTCATAATATTTTATTATTATTATTACAATTTGTGAAGTGAATTTGGATAGAAATTTGAAGTTTATTCATAATATTTTATCATGATCTACAAAGAGGAAATGATTTGGATAAAAAAAAAATGTTATTGAATTTATTCATAATATTTTTGTTACAAGTTACAAAAGAGAAAATCAAAATTGTAAAAATCCTAAGTCCTAAACCTCCCCAAGTGTTCTTCATTATGCTCTTTTCTCCGCAAAGTCTCCGATTAACCTGCACGTCAAAGGGAACAAAACGAAACAAAACAGAATAGAAAAGAAAGGGTTAGAAATTGTTTTCGACACTCTCAGAACAGCGTCATCATCGAGTGCCGGGAGTGGCACAACCGAAGCTGCGTCCTACCCCCGTTACCAATCCGCACCGTTGGCGTCAGATCAAGTGGTCATTTGTTCTTATCATGCGGGACATCCGAGAGATAAAAGAGATAAAAGAAGCGGGACTGATTCGCTTTTTCCGCATTTGGACTTCCAAACTGATACAACAACATAGTCAATCTGGATTCAGACCCGGATGCCGGCAGGTCTGAATCACTTTGTGTTCAAAGTTTTTCCCACACCTGAAATTCCACAACAGCATCAGTACCAGATTCAGAATTCAGAACTCAAAACCAAAGCAATGCATAAGCTGCATCAACTCTGTAACACATAAGTGAGCCCATAAAAATCAAGTTCAAACAGAACAGAAAAATGAATACAAACCAGGCTGCATCAAATTGCATCAAACACTGTATCCAAAAGTTCAGAAGAATCAGAATTAAGGTCAAGTTTCAGTTTGATATCACAGCAGGTAGTCAGTTCGCAAGTCACAAAAAACGTGAACGATATCGAGTGAAGTTATCAAACCATACCCACGAGCGAAATTATACCAGAGAAAGAACAAAGATAAGCTCACGTGCCGTAGACCGCTCAACTGCACAAGAAAGTCAAAAGTTAAAAGGTTGATAGTATCAGTAAACAGGTGGTTCGAGAGCCAGAGGGGTCAAAATAACATCCACGGTAACTAAACAATGCCCTTGTTACCACAGAGAATCGAGTTCGCATAAGATCAGAAAAGAATCAGACTATCAAAAACAACTGGTCAGCATCTGAAAAAATCAATAATCAAACTGCATCAGAACAGCACAAATCATATCACGAAATCAAGTGCAATGTGGTTCGAATCAGAATCAACAACACCAAGCTGATGTGTTTAATCACGCCCTCAGAAAACTCATCACTGGGCGGAGACTCGAGTTGCCGGGAGGGAAACAATTAGAGTGTCTCCAGCTCCCAACCAAGCGTCGAAAATAAGGACCAATCTCGAAGACAAGCCAACAATCAGTGAAAGTGAAACAAGATCACAAAACCATATCAGCTCATAAGCCCAGAAACCCTGTTCAAAAACCAAGTTCACACAAGCAAAGAACCTAGCACGAATTATCAAAGGCAACAGCAGTGTCATAGGCTCAGGACATCATCATCATCGCCGTATACCGTCCTCGGCGACACCGATCCGACCGTATCTGAACTACCAGCTTCTCTCTGAAAGAAGAAGAGGAAGAAAATCCATATCTGCAACAAAACCAGAAACCATATCAGAAAAATAGCATAAAGAGATTCTGATATTGATATCAATTCCAAATCAGGGAAAACTAAATCGGTATCAGGTGGATCAAAACGAGTCAAAGCATAAATCACATCAGAAAATCCGCAGAGGCAAATCCATATCCGAGAATAGGGAATCCTGAAAAGGGAAAGTTCAGATCAGATGAGATCAAACATATCAGAAAAACGAAATCCAATCTCACCAAAAATCCCAGATAAAATCAAATCGAATCTCAGCCAAATAATAACGTAAAAGATCATAAGTCCAGGCCCAAAAAGATGAAATCAGAAGAGTATAAGAAGGGAACAATTTCACCTGTGAAGGACCCTAACGAAAATCGCGACAGCTCCAGAGAAAAAACGGCGAAACCACCATCGCAAGCCAAACCCTAACGGGCTAGTAACCGAGAGAGAGAGATCGAAACAAAGCAACCCGAGTGGAGAGGGTTCACCGGCGCCGTTTCGAACAACAACGGGCAAACCCCCTTTGAAGCTCAGACTATATCGTCATCATCGCAAGCCTCCGTGAAAACCACCGTCAAAACGATGTAAACTCATGATTCATGATCGTTATGTATTTGTTTTTTTCTTTTTCAGGTTGGGAGGATAAGAGTATACGAGAGAGAATTGCGGCGAGAGAGAAGAAGAAGAAACGCAGACGGCGCCGTGAGGGATGTAGTGTTCTGGAAACCCTAAATGACCTTTGCTTGTTTAATCTACCCCATCTGGGTTGGGTCCGGGAGTGATGACCGGCCCAACCCCATTTTTTTTTATGTTTTTATATTTTATAATTAGTTAATTAGTTTTATTAAATCTTTTTTTTAAACTAATACAAAAAATTGTTTTTTAACAAAATAATAATTAAAAACCTTTTTAAAACAAATAACTTGAACTTTTCCTATAACAAAATTAAGAACTTTTCTTAAATAATAAATAAAAATATTGTTAAAAATAATGACATCAAATCTTTTTCTATAGATAATTAGATTAAAACCATTTTTTCGAAAATTAAAATAAGTCTTTTTATGTTAACGTCTCTTAACTTAATCAAATCTCTTTTCTTCTAAAAAACAACAAAAAAAAAACCTTCAATATTATACTTTTTCTCCTGACTTGTCCAATTACTGTCTAATGTTGCTTATTAACAATGTTCATCATTTGCAGCTCTTACTGCGTGGTTGGTTTATTTAAATTTCATTACTATATTGTAACTGCTTCTCATCTGTAACTCCGCGAACCCTAATAATCGCGTTTTAATTTCTGCCTTTTATTTTCTGCGTGTATGATTTTAATTTTTGTCATCATTTCCCTGCTCGTATGATTAATCTCTCACACATTCATCAAATATTCGGTCACATTACACACATCCGAAGGTTAGGTTTAGCTTTTGGTCGCCGCGCCAATAGTCCTCAACTACAAACCCTAATTTTCACAAACGCCTCGCCGCAGGCAAAATTACAATTTTACCCCTAGCATTAGGTCAAAGAGCCGCCGCGCTCATTTTAGGGTTTCCCGCCGTGGCATCCCTAATTTAACCCTAATTTCAACTTAACAATTCAACGTAGAGATTTGGAGTTTCTACACTCCGCGTAAGCGTGTCCTTAAGACATGTTTATTCCCCTTGAGACCTTGACCACAGTCAAGAAGTCTCTAACCTCCCTTTTGAGGGGAACTACGATTACTCTGATTCCACTCCCGTAAGGATATGAAGGCACAAGATGCGATGTCTTGCCGAGTAAACTTAGAATTAACCCCTTAGGTCTCTTTTCTCACTTTTAATCCTTTGTACATATACCTCAAGCAAATAATAAAGCAGATAGTAAACATTTGAACAAAAGGTTCCTGTAGAGTACTACAGAAGTTTAGGGTGCTAATACCTTCCCTAATCTTAACCAACCCCCGAACCCTAGATCTTTCCCCGCATTGTGTTTACGATGCAAAAATAGGTTTTCCCTCTTTTGACCTTTTCCTTCGGATAAATCAAAGAGCGGTTGTGAATTGAATTGCGATTCAAACTAATTAATAGTTT
This sequence comes from Lathyrus sativus, assembly GCA_963859935.3. NCBI lineage: Eukaryota > Viridiplantae > Streptophyta > Magnoliopsida > Fabales > Fabaceae > Lathyrus > Lathyrus sativus. The sequence continues at coordinate 377,445,007 of OZ012740.1, forward strand.
GATATCCTATTTCCACCGCAACAGAAAATGGCGACTTCACTGGGGAGTCCTAACTCTTGAGGGTTATCCCTAACTTGTTCATATTTATTACCATCTGTGTTATTATTCATTTGCATGTATATATTTGTGCTTTGATTGTGGGACTGTTCCTTGTGCTGTGAGATAAGTCCTACGCCCGGACTAGTGACATTATTATAGGATGGGGATATATTCGATGAGGCTTATAGGGAGTGAATCCCGACCAAGCTGATTCGAGAATCACCGCTCAATTGAGACCTTTTCGAAAATGGTTCGGTTGAACGAGTAATCGTTGAAAACTTTTTCCATGGTCGATTGGAGTTTGTGATACTAGGGACCGTAGTACCTTTACACCACCTTGGCCTTATTTAGGACGTAGTGCGGGAACTATGTGGGAGTAGTCCTACAATGGTTGCTACGCGATACTACACTCAAAAGAGGTTCTCTTGAGAATATTATTAACCCCCGAGTCAATCGGAAGGTTGATAATATCCGAAAGATGGGCTGATGACTTTGGGCACTTTTTAGAACCTTGTTCTGCAGGTACAACTAACCTATAGTACACTCCTTTTGGGATGGGTAGACCTTAACTCCGCTCACATACCTTTAACCTAGGACTTTGTGTGTTTTCATGCATTGCATCCATAAAGCATCCCATTGCATTGTATTCCATGGAATTCAAACATCATTTATGGATATCGCGGGATACCATAAATAAAAAAATAAAATGAAAAAAAAACAAGAAAAAGATTTCCTTGGTACCCCACGACATTCGTAAATGTTTGAATTCCATGAAATCTTCATTTGCATTTTAGCATCATACTTTTGCATTGCATGTGTCTCCCGATTTCTCATACGCGGTTTCCTCACCTTCCAGTTTTGTCACCCTGAGTTCTCTGCATCAATACGACCCTTCAAAAGGATGGAAGATCAAAACCAAGAGATCAACCGTGTCAGCCACGAACTCGAAGATCTTCGAGGAAGTGTGGGGCAGATTTTGGAGATGTTACGAGCTCTTAGTGTGAAGGTGGATGCTCAGTCTACTGTTGTTTCTGAGACTACTAATACCGTTATGGAACCTCAACAAGCTGTTATTGTCGAGAATGTACCTCCTCATGGTCTTCAATCCGGTTTGGTGCCTCCTAGTGCTCAACCAGTTCGACGAGCTACCCCTCCAAAGTGCAAAACTCCTAACTCCGACCATGGTAAAGGACCTGCACGTTCGAGGAACCGCAAAACAGCTACCCCTCAACCTTGGCAACATCAGCAGAATTATGTTCAAGGTTATCCGTTTCCATATGTCCAACAACCCTATGTAGCTACTGTTGCACCACCTTTCAATCAGCAGTTCCCTACATACCAGCCTGTGCAGTCAGCTCCGGTACATCAAGCACCGATTCATCAACAACCTTCCAGTTATCCGCCCATGCGAGTTCCTGTCAACGGTCAACGAGTGCCCAACGCTCCTGTTCACCAGCAATCACAGGATCAGGTTCTTTATCACCGTAAGAGTCAGTATAAGCCTTGTCCTCCAATTCCGATGGCTTTCACTGAGTTATACCCGCACTTGGTACAACAAGGTCTGATTACCACCCGTGCTTTGGGTCCTCCTCCTAATCCATTACCTGCAGGTTACAACGCTGCCGCTCATTATTTATTTCATGAGGGTGCGCCCGACCATGATCTAGAGAATTGCTATGCTCTTAAGAAAGTTGTCAGAAATTTGCTAGAAACAAAGAAGTTGTCTTTTAGCGGTGCTCAGATGAAGATCGAGACTCCTCTCGGGGTCCCTCACTTGTCGAGTTCAAATTCTGCAAAGCATGCTACTCCTGTGGCAAATCAGCCGAATCCAGCAATTATTCAAAGGCCTAGCTCGCTTCATTTCAGTAACCCTCAAGATGATATGACCGGGATCAACAAAGAATCTGGGAAAGTTATTTTGAAGCAACGACTGAAAACTGTTGAAGATGTGACCAGCGTAACTGGGGCAAACCATGACGACTCGTAGTGATCATGAACCAGACGTCCTTTCCATTGAGGCTCCGCCAAAGGAGACTGTTGCTTTTGAATTTCATAAACCATTTAAAAGGATTTTTTCCAACGATTCATTTGTTTATTTATATGTATTTCTCTTTGATTAAGCATATTTAGCATGTACGAACTTGTTTATCTTTGATTAATGCAACGCATGTGTTTGTCTTGAATAAGTCCATTCGTTTCACTCATTCAAAATATATTTTTCATAAATTATAATGCCAACTTTACCCGATCTCTTGTTCTGATGGAGAATTGGGGGGAGGATGACGAACCTAAAACGTCAGATTTCTTGTCGTATGCTTTCGATTGAAACCCGCTAATGATGTAAGGCATTGTTTCAAATCCCAAACACTGGAGATAAGGATGTTAATCCCTAGTTAACCTCTTCTAGCCTTGAAGTAGGAGTTTTTTTTTTTAAGAACCTTCGTCCTAACCTGGGGCAGGGTAGGTTTCAGTTAAACCGATCGAGCGCTTAGATCCTCAAAAAGGAAGAGCAAACCTTCGAGAATTTATCCTTAGCATCTTAAGAAGTCCAATACAATGACTATCCCTCAGTTACCTAAGGAGTGGGGCAGTCACGAGCCTTTCAAAAGAGTTACACGACTTGTGCATAAAAGAATATTCAAAAAATAAGAGCCCGCTAAGTCAAAACCTATGAAGGAGACTTAGGCAAAACTGGGGCATCCCGCTGGACTCCAAAGTCAGATCAAAAGACGTTGTCCAGGCAAAAGTTAGGGAATAAGAACAACAAACCAGCAGTTTTTTAGAATCCCTATAAAAGAACAAAATTGTGTGACCAATTTCCATTAAAAATAGGTGAGTGACTGCCATGTCCAAAGCCTTGATGAGTTCTCGACCATAGCAAATCTGCTTGAAATGTGAGCGCTCGTATCCGATTAACTGAATTAGGATTGGAGCACATCACGAAGAAGGGGTGGGTACAAATATAACTTTGAGCCTTTATCCTTTTGTTTCTTAAACCGTGAACCGAGCCACAATACAACCTTTAAAAGACCTAATTAAAGTAGGACTTCGGTTGAAAGCATACTCGACAAGATCACGTTTCCTGACTCCTACGAGCTATGCTCAGAAAAAATTCATGTTGGCATTATAATTAAAACTTATATCCCGACTAGTGATTTCGGTCACAAGTTATCGCGATATCTTTTTCAAAACAAAAATTCAAGACAAATATATGTGTGCATTGACAAGCTCAGGATAGACATTTCAGGCATGATGACTTTGCTTGATATCTTAGAGATTTATATGGACATAACCCGTGGAATTTGAAGATCCTGCTAAACAGGGGCAGGCAGTTTCCCAGTTCACTTACCAACGCGAGGTTGACGTTCTGAAGGAGCTATTTCTCGAAGATTTCGTCGTGACACGATTAATTTGTGCCAGTTACGCCGAGACCTGACAAACATCTCAAAGAGTTTGAAAACAGTGGGGCAACCAGACTCCGTGTTCTCTATAAAATCCTCTTGAAGATGACCATACCTCACAACGCAAATATCCTGGGGCACCGTGTTTCTTTTAAAGGAAACAAATGGCGACTACTATAAGGTCCTTCAAGACCAAAACCATGTGGTTTCACAACTTTTCGTCATGCACCCGATGGATTTTACTCAAGGCGGCCTTCATTCCCCAGTAAATCTCAGTGCGCAACAGGCTCCTAAACTATTGCCTCATCACAGTCCCCAGAGAGACTATAAGCTGACAACTTTTTCTTGGGTAACTCGAAAGTGTCCCTCAGGTTTTCTTCTCCCCATGTGAAGACATGATACTGTGCACCCAAGCAGATTACCTTCTCCCCAGAGAATTCAGAACTTTAAAACCAGATTTGGTTCTACCATTGATCTTTCTTACCCATGATTGACGTATTGGTTGCAGAGAACGCAGGGTATCCCCGTCGAGATGTTTATTTCATCTCTCGTCCTGTCTCTAGTCTGTTTCATCAGTATACGCAAGGGCATAAGCATCACATGCCTATTTCATTACATATTCATTACATATTCATTACATATTCATTACATACTCATTACATACTCATTACATACTCATTGCATACTCATTTCATAACATCTTGCATACATAAACATTAACATACATTCATATTAACATACGCAGTAACATATGCATTAGCGTTCGTAGGTTCATTGTGTCTCTCCATCATTGGTTGTTACCGCCGAGTAACTGGGTTGGTCTATTCTCTCCAGATAGATCGTCAGCCATAAGCGTAAAATACTTACTTGTTTCCGGTTTCCCCATAGAGCTCGATCCTCATGGATGACGATTACTTCAGCTATCTTTCCTCACCAGGATAAGATATTCACCCTTCGAGATCATTCCCTCGATGGAGTCTTGATTACCAGTCTTCTTTCTAGCTCGATCCTAGATTGAATCTCAGTTTTGTCGGTCGTCGAGCCCCAACTGGACGTGCATTTATTTTGCACCATCTAAAGATTTTCACCATACCATGACAGATACGCGACTGTTCTCGCCCGAGAAGTTTATCACTGTACCCGGACGTGCATTTATTTTGCACTATCTTTCAACCACAATCCGTTACAGATACACGCCAGTTCACGCCTGGAAAATCTATCAGTACAACACTTTACAATCCTACATGTTACAGCATCGGTATGCTACATTTCTCGCCTGAGAAGCCTATCGATATGACAACCTTACACAACAAGATACACACCTGTTCACCTCTACAAGCAGTTCTTACATGAGAAGCTTATTATTGCTACTCTTGCAAAAAAAAAAAAAAAAAAAAACGACATCTCTCGCCTGAGAAGCCAATCCTATCTTCGTTATGACTCGCAGCAAATGGCCATCTCCATTGAGAAGTTGGGCTTCCATTTTCCTTGTCGTCTTGAAGTATGGGGAGGTTTAAACCAAATGGTATTCAGGAGAGCACGATCTTGAAATACGGGGAGGTTTGAGCGGAATCATATTCAGGAGAGCACGATCTTGAAGTATGAAGAAGTTCATTTACCCTTTAGTAAAAGAAGGAGCGGAATCATATTCAGGAGAGCACGATCTTGAAAAATGAGGAAGTTCAGTTTATCCTTTAGTAAAAGAAGGAGCGGAATCATATTCAGGAGAGCACGATCTTGAAGTATGAGGAAGTTCAGTTTACCCTTTTCATATTCAGGAGAGCACGACCTTGAAGTATGAAGAAGTTCATTTACCCTTTAGTAAAAGAAGGGGCGGAATCATATTCAGGAGAGCACGATCTTGAAGTATGAGGAAGTTCAGTTTACCCTTTTCATGTTCAGGAGAGCACGATCTTGAAGCATGAAGAAGTTCATTTACCCTTTAGTAAAAGAAGGAGCGGAATCATATTCAGGAGAGCACGATCTTGAAATATGAGGAAGTTCAGTTTATCCTTTAGTAAAAGAAGGAGCGGAATCATATTCAGGAGAGCACGATCTTGAAGTATGAGGAAGTTCAGTTTACCCTTTTCATGTTCAGGAGAGCACGATCTTGAAGCATGAAGAAGTTTATTTATCCTTTAGTAAAAGAAGAATCAGAATCGTATTCCAGGCGCCGACCTTAAATATGAGAAGATTTATATATCAGATAAGCAGCAGCCTCTTTATTTGAGTGCTTATCCATTTTGGCATGTAAGTCCCTTCCAACGATAAGTGGCAGTTCTCCCTCGAGAAGCTTATCAGGGCATTTCCCATTAAAGTCCATTTATTTTGGCATACAGCCGGTCCTTACCCTGTATATTTGATACGGATTTCCAAAAATCCATTCGATCCCATCACGAAGGATAGTTTATAGAAGCTTGGATGTTATTCTTTGCTCAATGCTCCAGCATTCTGTAATCGATCTTACAACCGTGTAGATCCAGTTATTATTAGACATTCCCAAGTGGAGGTCATCTCATAGGTGCCATCTCCATTTAAGGATCTTATTCTTAAAGTCCATTTATTTTGGCATACAGCCGGTTTTTACCCTGTATATTTGCTACGGATTCCCGAAAAGTCCGTTTGATCCTGTCACGAGAGATAGTTTACAGAAGCTTGGATGTTATTCTTTGCTCAATGCTCCAGCATTCTGTAATCGATCTTGCAATCGTACGTGATCCAGTTTTATTTTTAGATTCCCCAGTGGAGGCCGTCTCATAGGTGCCATCTCCATTTGAGAGTCTCGTTCCTTTTCTAAAAAAGACAATTGGTCGTGTTCGCGCCAGTTGACCATCTTTTTAGAATTCCCCAGGGTTGTACCGTGTCCCAGCGCGTCGTTCTCCCCAGTGTGTCTCTTCTCGTAGCGTCCGTCAGCATTTTCGCAATTCATCAGCATTGCATATCGCCGCATATAAGGGAAAAATTTTCGGTTATCTATATTTAAATCTCTCCACTACGATTCCTCGAGTCTCGGTCACTCAAATCGTCCGGTGTAGCTATTTAAATAGGGGCAACTGTAATACCCCAAATTTTACCCTTATATTTAGTCAGTCATTTCGCATAGCATCTCATCTGTGCATCTGCTAACCACTAACCAGTCATAAAGTGCGTTTTGTTTTGCAGGAACTACCCCAGGGGCGTTTTGGTCATTTTGAAGCATAATTCGTAATTTTGGGCCCAATGAGGTTTTGTTCCTGAGGCATTTATTTACGTGGGGTTGATTATGTTAAGATATCAATTTGGGTTGGAAAATCTGATCTGTGGAACAGGGTTTTAACAAGAAATCATTCTTCTATCTTCTAGTTCATTCTTAGAGGGAAAACAGTGAAAAATTCGACTGATTAAGGGAACTTATTCATGTTGAAGGTATTAAGCTTATTATGCAAGATTGGATCGAATTAATTCAAGGATATTTGACTAGTGAGGTTTAATCGGATGTTGAGGTGTTTGCAAATTTAAATCATGGAAAAGAAATTGGGAAATGATTTTAATAGAATATGTGAATTTTATTCATAATATTTTATTATTATTATTACAATTTGTGAAGTGAATTTGGATAGAAATTTGAAGTTTATTCATAATATTTTATCATGATCTACAAAGAGGAAATGATTTGGATAAAAAAAAAATGTTATTGAATTTATTCATAATATTTTTGTTACAAGTTACAAAAGAGAAAATCAAAATTGTAAAAATCCTAAGTCCTAAACCTCCCCAAGTGTTCTTCATTATGCTCTTTTCTCCGCAAAGTCTCCGATTATTCTGCACGTCAAAGGGAACAAAACGAAACAAAACAGAATAGAAAAGAAAGGGTTAGAAATTATTTTCGACACTCTCAGAACAGTGTCATCATCGAGTGTCGGGAGTGGCACAACCGAAGTTGCGTCCTACCCCCGTTACCAATCCGCACCGTTGGCGTCAGATCAAGTGGTCGTCTGTTCTTATCATGCGGGACATCCGAGAGATAAAAGAGATAAAAGAAGCGGGACTGATTCGCTTTTGCCGCATTTGGACTTCCAAACTGATACAACAACATAGTCAATCTGGATTCAGACCCGGATGCCGGCAGGTCTGAATCACTTTGTGTTCAAAGTTTTACCCACACCTGAAATTCCACAACAGCATCAGTACCAGATTCAGAATTCAGAACTCAAAACCAAAGCAATGCATAAGCTGCATCAACTCTGTAACACATAAGTGAGCCCATAAAAATCAAGTTCAAACAGAACAGAAAAATGAATACAAACCAGGCTGCATCAAATTGCATCAAACACTGTATCCAAAAGTTCAGAAGAATCAGAATTAAGGTCAAGTTTCAGTTTGATATCACAGCAGGTAGTCAGTTCGCAAGTCACAAAAAACGTGAACGATATCGAGTGAAGTTATCAAACCATACCCACGAGCGAAATTATACCAGAGAAAGAACAAAGATAAGCTCATGTGCCGTAGACCGCTCAACTGCACAAGAAAGTCAAAAGTTAAAAGGTTGATAGTATCAGTAAACAGGTGGTTCGAGAGCCAGAGGGGTCAAAATAACATCCACAGTAACTAAACAATGCCCTTGTTACCACAGAGAATCAAGTTCGCATAAGATCAGAAAAGAATCAGACTATCAAAAACAACTGGTCAGCATCTGAAAAAATCAATAATCAAACTGCATCAGAATAGCACAAATCATATCACGAAATCAAGTGCAATGTGGTTCGAATCAGAATCAACAACACCAAGCTGATGTGTTTAATCACGCCCTCAGAAAACTCATCACTGGGCGGAGACTCGAGCTGCCGGGAGGGAAACAATTAGAGTGTCTCCAGCTCCCAACCAAGCGTCGATAATAAGGACCAATCTCGAAGACAAGCCAACAATCAGTGAAAGTGAAACAAGATCACAAAACCATATCAGCTCATAAGCCCAGAAACCCTGTTCAAAAACCAAGTTCACACAAGCAAAGAACCTAGCACGAATTATCAAAGGCAACAGCAGTGTCATAGGCTCAGGACATCATCATCATCGCCGTATACCGTCCTCGGCGACACCGATCCGACCGTATCTGAACTACCAGCTTCTCTCTGAAAGAAGAAGAGGAAGAGAATCCATATCTGCAACAAAACCAGAAACCATATCAGAAAAATAGCAGAAAGAGATTCTGATATTGATATCAATTCCAAATCAGGGAAAACTAAATCGGTATCAGGTGGATCAAAACGAGTCAAAGCATAAATCACATCAGAAAATCCGCAGAGGCAAATCCATATCCGAGAATAGGGAATCCTGAAAAGGGAAAGTTCAGATCAGATGAGATCAAACATATCAGAAAAACGAAATCCAATCTCACCAAAAATCCCAGATAAAATCAAATCGAATCTCAGCCAAATAATAATGTAAAAGATCATAAGTCTAGGCCCAAAAAGATGAAATCAGAAGAGTATAAGAAGGGAACAATTTCACCTGTGAAGGACCCTAACGAAAATCGCGACAGCTCCAGAGAAAAAACGGTGAAACCACCATCGCAAGCCAAACCCTAACGGGCTAGTAACCGAGAGAGAGATCGAAACAAAGCAACCCAAGTGGAGAGGGTTCACCGGCGCCGTTTCGAACAACAACGGGCAAACCCCCTTTGAAGCTCAGACTATATCGTCATCATCGCAAGCCTCCGTGAAAACCACCGTCAAAACGATGTAAACTCATGATTCATGATCGTTATGTATTTGTTTTTTTCTTTTTCAGGTTGGGAGGATAAGAGTATACGAGAGAGAATTGCGGCGAGAGAGAAGAAGAAGAAACGCAGACGGCGCCGTGAGGGATGTAGGGTTCTGGAAACCCTAAATGACCTTTGCTTGTTTAATCTACCCCATCTGGGTTGGGTCCGGGAGTGATGACCGGCCCAACCCCATTTTTTTTTATGTTTTTATATTTTATAATTAGTTAATTAGTTTTATTAAATCTTTTTTTTAAACTAATACAAAAAATTGTTTTTTAACAAAATAATAATTAAAAACCTTTTTAAAACAAATAACTTGAACTTTTCCTATAACAAAATTAAGAACTTTTCTTAAATAATAAATAAAAATATTGTTAAAAATAATGACATCAAATCTTTTTCTATAGATAATTAGATTAAAACCATTTTTTCGAAAATTAAAATAAGTCTTTTTATGTTAACGTCTCTTAACTTAATCAAATCTCTTTTCTTCTAAAAAACAACAAAAAAAAAACCTTCAATATTATACTTTTTCTCCTGACTTGTCCAATTACTGTCTAATGTTGCTTATTAACAGTGTTCATCATTTGCAGCTCTTACTGCGTGGTTGGTTTATTTAAATTTCATTACTATATTGTAACTGCTTCTCATCTGTAACTCCGCGAACCCTAATAATCGCGTTTTAATTTCTGCCTTTTATTTTCTGCGTGTATGATTTTAATTTCTGTCATCATTTCCCTGCTCGTATGACTAATCTCTCACACATTCATCAAATATTCTGTCACATTACACACATCCGAAGGTTAGGTTTAGCTTTTGGTCGCCGCGCCAATAGTCCTCAACTACAAACCCTAATTTTCACAAACGCCTCGCCGCAGGAAAAATTACAATTTTACCCCTAGCATTAGGTCAAAGAGCCGCCGCGCTCATTTTAGGGTTTCCCGCCGTGGCATCCCTAATTTAACCCTAATTTCAACTTAACAATTCAACGTAGAGATTTGGAGTTTCTACACTCCGCGTAAGCTTGTCCTTAAGACATGTTTATTCCCCTTGAGACCTTGACCACAGTCAAGAAGTCTCTAACCTCCCTTTTTAGGGGAACTACGATTACTCTGATTCCACTCCCGTAAGGATACGTAGGCAAAGATGCGATGTCTTGCCGAGTAAACTTAGAATTAACCCCTTAGGTCTCTTTTCTCACTTTTAATCCTTTGTACATATACCTCAAGCAAATAATAAAGCAGATTTTAAACATTTGAACAAAAGGTTCCTGTAGAGTACTACAGAAGTTTAGGGTGTTAATACCTTCCCTAATCTTAACCAACCCCCGAACCCTAGATCTTTCCCCGCATTGTGTTTACGATGCAAAAATAGGTTTTCCCTCTTTTGACCTTTTCCTTCGGATAAATCAAAGAGCGGTTGTGAATTGAATTGCGATTCAAACTAATTAATAGTTTGATATCCTATTTCCACCGCAACAGACATCACTGCACGTCGGAATGGCTTATTTTATTAAAACATACAAAGACAAATGCAGCACATAACAGAGAAAAAATTGCCTTGGTTTTTTAAGATTGCCATTTTTCGTTTTAAAATGAAAGCAAAACCAGTAAAGGAAATAACACAAGGAAATTAACAAAACAGTTCATTTTTCATTGATTTTCTTGAAAGCTCGGGGCCCTTACAAAACATTCCTATAGCCTTGGGCATGGCTATGGAGATTCAAAAACAAGAAAAGAAAGACAAACAAATTACTTTGACTCAGAAAAAACCAAAGGAATCTCAATAGCTTCCCAGTTGCTCGAGGCAGTGTTGCAATGATACACTAAATGCTCCAGGTCTTCATCTTTAAAATCTTCTTCCACAACACTGACTTGGAAACCTCCGCTGATGAATACTTCTTGTATAGTCTTTGGACGTCCTTTGTCATGTGTCGGTGCTTCATCATGAGTTGGTTTGTAACCCAACCCTTGGCGATCCATCTTTGGCTTCACCTCAATGACCTCTCCCCAACCTGCAGGAGTGCCTTCTTCCAGTGTAGACTTGATGCTCTGAGCGGATGCAAAAGACGGACCACTCTTAGCCATTGTTTCTTCCAACATCACCGCGTTAGCTATCTCAAGTGCTTGAAAGGAAGTTTCTAACGCACCCTCATCTACTTCAATATATTTGAATGATGATAGATTGATCACCATTAGGTCCTCTTCACCGTGTACAATTACTAATTTATCATTCACAACAAATTTCATTCTCTGATGTAAGGTGGAAGTTACTGCCCCAGCGGCGTGAATCCATGGTCGTCCTAACAGACAACTATAAGCTGGGTTAATGTCCATGACTTGGAATGCAATATCGAACACCTGAGGTCCGATCATGATTGGCAATTCTACTTCTCCAACAACCGTTCTTCTTGAACCATCAAAAGCTTTTACAATCAAAGGTGTTGGTTTCATTTCTACCCCTGCATATGCTAACCTTGCGAGCGACCTTGCGGGCAATACATTCAATGAGGATCCAGTATTGACTAAAACTCGTGCCATTGTGTCTTTCTGGCACCTGACAGATATGTGTAATGCACGGTTGTGATTGTGTCCTTCGTTCGGCAACTCAGCATCACTAAAGCTCAGGGTGTTACAGGCTGTAATGTTGGCTATTACTGAATCAAATTGTCTGAGAGTTATGTCTTTTGTCACATGTGCTTGTTTTAATACTTTTTGCAGAGCCTCTCTGTGAGCTGAAGAATTCATTAAGAGAGACAAGATCGATATCTTTGATGGGGTTTAGTGAAGCTGATCAATGATCCTGTAATCACTTTTCCAAATAATCCTTAAGAATTCTTCGTTCATCTCCTTCAGTTTCTGGTACCTCTTTTTCTTTTGTCGCAGCAGGGGTAACCTCTTTCAGAGCGGCTACCATCATTTTTGGTTGATAGTGTCGCGGTGAAATTTGGATACCAAACTATTGATTAGTTTGAATCTTTAATTCATTTTGCAACCGAACTTTGATTTGTCCAAAGGAAGGGATAAAGATCGAAATTCCCACAATGCAATGCAAATGCAAGCTTAGAGAGTTATAGGTTCGGGGGTCGGTTAAACTTAGGGAAGGAACTAGCATCCTAAGTTTCTGTAGTATCCTACAGGAACCTCTTGTTTTATGTTTGTTTATTGCTAAGTGTTTATCTGCTTAATGGTTAAAAGACCTAGTGGTTTATATCTAAGTATACTCGATAAGATATCGCATCTTATGCCTATATATCCTTACGGGAGTGGAATCAGAGTATTTTGTAGTTCTCCTAAAGGGTTAGAGGAGTTCTTTGACTGTGGTCAAAGTTCCTATGGGTTTAGGGTAGTTGATTGATTGATTTTAGGAGAAGAGGTGCATTGTCATTTTAAGGGAGATTTAACCGCCACAAGTTGTAGGAATGTAGTCTTTGCATCGTCTTAAGAGAAGGGCTCAAGTACTCGGATAGGGATCGACGAGGTACACCTCTCTTAAGGCAAAGTTCCTACGATATTGATTGTATTGTTGTGGGGTGGAGATTCTATCTCGCTTAAGATGATTTGGCATCTTTCTCTAACGTGTTTGAATATTTGTTTGTTTTGAATTGATTGTTTGTATTGTGTTTATTTCTATGTTGTAAGAGGAAGGTCCTTCCTATGGGGTAGGATCTATCTTAAAGATCAACTTGAATGGGATCAAGGATCATGGGGAATATGATGCAAATGTAAATGCATACGCACGATTGTTGGGATCATGCGCAGATTCTTCCTTTGGACGGAATGCGAACAAACTATAATCTGTAACCTCCAGGCCTTCTTATTCCTCCTTCTTATCTCTAATCTGTAACCTGTAAAAGAAAAAAACCTCAAATGATTCGAACAAACTATAGATTCATGAGATTACCGAGAATGGGAGTCGACGGTGGTTTGCGGCGGTGATGGTGATTGAAGCTTCACGGTGATTCGCGTCTCGCGAAGACTTTAGAGGTGTGGAAGGCCTGCGGTTGACAGCGGTAGTGGCGATTCGAGACAACAAAGGTTGAAACGGCGCCGACGTCAATGGTTTTCCCCGAGGCTTGTAGCGGATAAGTCTTCTCCCTCCCTTTTTTTTTAGGTTACGAAGTTTTGGGGTTTTGTGTGATAATTTTTCGATCCCTCTTTTCGTTTCCAATCTGCTCTTTATATAGGCTTCAGATGCGAGATTTCTTGATTGAATGCTTTGAAATCGTTTGAATGCTAATTGATGGTTGATTGGGATTTTCCACTTTGGTTTAGACGAGAATTGAAATCTTTCCTTTTTCTGTCTGATTTGTTTAATGCGAAAATCTTGTATTCAAACTGTTTAATGCTCTTTTTCGGTCCAGATTCATTGTCCTCGGGGATTTGAATTGGATCTATTTTAGAATCTTTTCTTCTAATCAGCATATTCTCTAATGGATTGGCAGGTGTGGATAACTATGTTTTCGGGCCAAAGAAGGACTAGAAGCCCCAATACCTTTTCAGCCCAGCTTGAGCATTTGATCCACCACTTTCAAGTTTAAAAATGGATCAGTGAAGATTGTTAATTATTTATCCAAAGTGGAAGCCAAAAGATTTGTGTTATCCCGGTTTAGAGTCAGAGTTGTGATATCCTGTCCTTCTCCCAGTCGTAATACGTGAGATACCTCCCTATACTTTGAGTTTTACCACTGCTTCCTAATTGATGTGGTTTTGCTATCTGAAATATAACTCAAAGTTCCTTTCTCGATTTGCTTTGAACAGGGTGACAAAGAGGTTGTCTGCTTATTGATGGGGGTAGGCGGTAGAAATGTTGGGGTAAGCTCTTGTAGTGAGTTTTTTTTTCATCATCGACGTAAGCTTTCAAAATGGGAACTAGTGGCATCCTATCGGTAAGTTTGAAGTGAAAAATATACTTGACAGCCAAAATATGTTTGCTTCTTTCGATGGGTTTCTGAATAATATCTTGAACTCTACCTGATAAGGCCATAATCTTCCACTCATTAAACAATCTTTTAGCTTTGTATGTCTTCAACTTCTGCGTATTAGCTTGAAGACCCTCCCGAGAACGGTTTTTTTGCACCAATGTCAAGGGTTGGAGTAAGCTTCTTGGGGAAGTCAGCAGCCTTCAACTCTTCAAGAGAAAACCCTTTACCTACTCAAAATGATGAAGGGGGGGGGGGGGGGGCAGATGAGTTGTACTCTGAAGCAAACAATCAGTAAAATCGACGGTTGCAGACATTTCAATTTGCACTTGTCTTTCTGATACACTTACAGTCTCTTTCATTATTAGTTCATGTACTTCGACTGAAATTTGCCTTTCAGGTACACTTGAGGGGGCTCCATCAGAACATTGATGATTTAGATGTGTTCCAATCTCACAAACTGGCAAGCACTTGGTACCTAAGTTGGGCACCTCACAACCATCTCGAGACCCATGGCCAAAATCTGCACACCCATTATCTTCATCTGTCACGCTTGCAGCACCATCAAAATTCTCTTTAGAGGTAATGTTTTCCTAATTGACATAATGATTTTCATTACATTGTGGTCCACTTTATTAGCACTGTCATGCTTGCCTAGAGAATTTATTGTTCAATGGTTTCTTAACTGAAGAGGAATTGGTTTCAGGGACCAGTCGGATCGGTTTTTCTGCTTTATCAGGAAAGAAGGTGATGAATAAAAGTACACACCATTGGGAACAGTCCCAACACAGCTGAAATTCTTCCTCATACTTGCACCAAACCAATTTTGCCAACATTCTGCAATGCAGTAGAACCACAAGATCCGAATGTATATGGTTTCACAATTGAAGTTCAGATGGCACGTATACTACACTTCGGAAACCGACTTCCTCTAGCTCATTTGCCGCTGCAGGTATAATTAAATTAACTTCAAGTTTTAGTTTCTCTAGTAATTGGGACATACATTTTGCTGGTAGATTTTGTGCTATGAATGATTTAGTTTTTTTTAGACAGCTCTTGTATGACAGAAGTTTGTGACAGAGGGCTTCCCTTTTTCTCGTTTGCCCTTGATCCTCTTCTTTAATTCGCCTCTATTTAGATCTTCTTGGTGCACTCATGTAGGAGGTTTACGCATCTTCAACGGAATGAGAGAAGGCTGGCAGCTGCTTGTACCATGCTTACGAAGCTGCAGGGATTTCCTTCAGTAATAGTGGGCGAAAGAGAAGCTAAACATCCTCCAAGTCTGCTTTGGCGTACCCCAGCTTCAGAGAGATGCTTAACGGTAATATTAGATAGGAGTCCAATGCTTCTGTTTTTCCTGTAGCATTAGAAGTTTTGATGGTAATTAACATAAGGTTGATCATGATTCTGGCAGGTCGACGGCGTACGCTTGAGGATCATTTGTTGTCGGTAAAACAAGTCCAAAACATATTTTATTCGTTGGTAAGCATGTCGTCACCTCCTGCTGGGATAAGTCTAGTAATGCATGGCTGTTGGTATCGGTACCGATCTCGTTTTAATTATTATCTGCAGTAGCTGAATACTTGTACAAGGCATCCATCTGGAAACCGTGTTTGGAACGACCTCTGAGACGGTACTTGTTCACCTGCCGGTTTGAAAGCTAGAGGTAATATAAGGAAATGAATCGTGCAGACCATGGTTCTTCCTGCATCCGTGGTATCTCAGAAAGTGCGCGTGACGACCGGTGTAGCTCTGACATCGAGCCTAACGTTGGCCCGTCCCAAAAGATGATAAAGGATCAGTAACCGTCCTTAGTAACAATAGTGATTCTCTTCATCTGTTGGGTAACAGGATTGCTTGTCATCAAACATTACTGCACTATCCATCGAGTAGATTGGGGCATGTCATTCCTTAAGTCTATTGATGAAATATTGGGCAAAGAGTGTATATTAAATTGGGAACCCTTATTTATGGAATTTCCAGGATCACGTGGGAAATGTTCCTTGAAGAACTTGCTTCATGATGAGTAGTAATGTAATATGGCTCTGAATAAGATGTTTATTTATTCTTTGTAATTACACCACCTGCTTGTAATTTTTGCGTAGTCTTGAAAGATCTCTTTTAGAAATATAATTGGGCACAAATCTTGAATGTGGAATGAAGCTTCTCAAAACCTTATTCGAACATTTAGCATCGAAGATCAAAATTTCTCGCTTGAGTTTAATGGTAATAACCCCTCTTCGTGAATAAGATCAAAACCTTTCTCGAATTAAACTTCGATCCCATTTGCCTTTTTTCACCTGTAGGCCAGGAAACTCCTGAAATAACGAGTATTATCTTCATGCAGATTAATGTGCCTGCAAAAAAACACACTCATAATAGTAATAAAGACATCAAGTAGGTAAGAGGGAAAAAAATAAATAAATACATACATAATAATAATAATAAAAAAAGAAAAAGAGACGGGATCTTATGGTCAAAAATCAGGGTGCAACAGATGCCCCTATTTAAGTTACTTCTATTCAGAGATATGGAGATTGAAATCTTCGTCTCGACGAGATAGGAGGGACTTAAATACAAACATTGCACGAATTTTTGGTCGTAAGAAACCACCGAATGCGTGTGATATGAGAATGCAAGACGAAAGGTCCTGTGGAGAAATGGCGCCACAAGGGAGAAACTAAACACGACACACGGGAAGAACATGCTCAACGAGCGAGGCTCCACGGGGAAAATTGACAATCACAAAGTGTTTGTAAATATGCTGTGAGGAACATGGAAGAGAAAACCACTTGAAGAACCTGCTGCACCGGTCAAATGTAGTTTATTTGAGATATCAGCTGGAGAAGCCTATTGTCGAGACATGTGACTATGATTGAGAGTACTTTTGCCAAAGTATGTACTGTGAAAATCTGTAAGGAATCTACTGCCGAGATTCTGTGTTGAAGTCTGTTGGAGAAATACTTCTGACAAAGTTTTCTGGAAATCTACTGCCGAGATCAACCAGAAAATGAAATAGAACTACCTACTGTCGAGGTCTTCTGGGAATGCCGAGATTAACCAGGAACTACCTACTGCCGAGGTCTTTTGGGAATCTACTGCCGAGATTAACCAGGAACTACCTATTGCCGAGGTCTTTTGGGAATCTACTGTCGAGATTAACCAGGAACTACCTACTGCCGAGGTCTTCTGGGAATCTACTGCCGAGATTAACCAGGAACTACCTACTGCCGAGGTCTTCTAGGAATCTACTGCCGAGATTAACCAGGAACTATAATATGTTTGAATGATTATCGTTGTAGACTGTAGTTATCGTTGTAGACTGTAGATGTCGTTCGTTGTAGAACTTGTAGATGTAATTTGTAAATGTAGTTGTAAATGTGAAGCTTCACTGGGGATCTTCGGAAGAGATGTGAGCCGGTTGTACGTCTTCTCAAATAAAGAGAGACTATTGTGATAAACTTCTTTGACTTCTTCGGGGAGATGTCACTGCTGGAAGTAAACTCGTGTGATGAACTCGCTGGGGAATAAATTCCTGGGGAGTACCTTTGTTGCAAAAAAAAATGTGAATTCTCAAATAAAGAGAACTGTCTGTAATTGTCTTCTCTGATGGATCAATAATGTTGAAGGACCCACTGAGGGTAAATGAACTGTCTTGTAGGAATCGTCGTTTGTCATTTTGAATAAGATCTTGATCAAAACGAGTTGCTCAAATAAAGAGATAGATGTAGTCCAAATGTAGATGTTCGAGAAAAATTTGTTGAAGAAATGTCTGTCTTCATGAATACTCTTCCTGAGGAATACAGGGTGCAAAATAAATGCACACTTAATCCATGTTCAAAGGTTGGAGGTGTCCACGATGTGATTGCCAAAGACCGAAGTTCAATTCGGGAAGTAGCCGAAAAGAAACTGTCAAGCAAGACTCGACCATTGAGGTATGAACTCAAATGGAATTGTACTAAAATAACCGTCTTCCATGAGGGTTGAACTCCATGGGGAAAATAAAACATTATGCTTTTTCTGCCTAGGGTCGACAAATCTAATTGGAGGGATAAGACGCACCCAAACACCTAGGGATAACTACAGCCAAAGCGATAGAGCAAAATGAACACCAAGAATGCAAACAACTGCACATGCCATGCTGTCTACCTATATGCTATGCGTATGCTTATGTTGACAAAACAAACAGAAAGAGGCGACCGGAGATGAAATAAACATCTCGGGATAAACATCTCGACTAATCTTCGAAGGTAGAAGTACCACTGGGGTTAAAAGAAGAACCAAATATGGGATTACCATCCTGTTTCAGAGCTTCACAAGCTTCTCTTGGGGAATAGAAATCAATCCACTTGGGGATGTAACATCTTGATGAGTCTGAAAGGTTGTATGAAGTTAGAGACGGAGGTACCCAAAATAAAGTTTTGTAGGGGATAAAATAAATATCCTGGATCATCATGGTTGTTGAACATGTCGGAGTTGAGCTTCCTGAGGATGAAATAAACATCCATTTCGCTTCAATCTTCAAATGCCCCAAGTCACATGGTGTAAAAAACATCTCGAGAGGATTTTATAGAAAACATGATGTCCAAATGCCCCACTGTTTTCAAACTCTCTAGAGAGATTCACCGAATCTTGACGTAACTGCCTCTGATTGGCGGTATAACTGAGTCAGCCAAGACTGGTACGCATCAAACCTCTTGAAAAATAACTTGCCCCGGGTTGGAAAAGTCTTCAAATCCATCAACGTTCGTATATAATCTTTCTAAGATGTCAAGCGCATTTAGCAAGTCAGAAATGTTAATTTCGAAACGGGTAATGCAACACGTTTGTCCTGAAGTTTTGAAAAGAGATATCGTTATAACTTGTGATCGAAACCACTAGTTAGGATAAAGCCGATTTAATTTGAGCATAGCTCAAGGAGTCAGGAAACAATATCTCATCGAGTATGCTTTCGAACTAAACCTTACTTCAATTAGGACTTTGAAGGTTGTATATGGGCTTAATTTATGACTTGTAAAGCGGAGGAATAAAGGGTTAGTATATTTGTGCCCACCCAAATTTTTTTGGAAGATGTTCATTGTTTTTTTGAGATTACCCTGCCCCAGGCCAAAAACGGGGTTTCGGTTTGGGAGAAAAAACAAATCTTTTCTCAAGGCTTAAAAAGAGGGGTTAACTATTTTTGGTATCTAGACGGTTGAAATAATGCCTTACATCATAAGTAGGGTTCTTATTCGAAGCATACAACAAGAGATCATGCATTTTACTTCATCATCCTCCTTCCAATTCTTCATCAAAGTGAGAAAAATTGGGTAAAAGTCGGTATTATAAATTATTTTCAAAAAACAATTTGAGTGAAAACAAATGGATTTCTTCAACACAAACACTTATTGCATTACTTATTCAAAATAACAAATTCTTACATGCTAAAAATACTTTTAATCAAAGAAATAAATACACAAAAGAAAAATTAAGTGAAAAGTCGGACAAGTCCTTCTTTATTATGCCTTGAAATGGAGATATGTGGTCTTCTAATAACCTTGGATCATGTCCTCGGGGAATGAGCCATGTTGGGGTCAGGATTAGAACCCTCGAAGGATAAGATTCCGCTCTTAACCAATTCTTGAACGTCTGCCTTCAAACCATAGCAACTCTCAATGTCGTGGCTAGGAGCACCTTGATGATATGGGCAAAATTTGTCAGCTTTGTACCAATACGGGAGTTTCTCGGGTACTTTATGTGAAGGCAAAGTATCTACCAACACAAGCGTGCCTCTGGTTTTTGATGATGACAACTTGCTAAGAGATATCCTTCTTTCGTTTAAATCATTCACGCTACTTATGATTCAATTTTTACAATGACGTAATGCACAAAAAGCTGTAGAAATTTATGTTTTTGCAGATTTTTGAACCATGAGCCGACCATACCGTCAGCACACAGTTTCATTCAGTTCACACGGGTCAGCGCATGAAGGTCATGCGTCGACCGTTAACTTGGCGCATGCAGGTTTAAGAATCTGACGGCTCAGCGCATGAAGATCATGCGTCGACCGCTGACTCGGCGCATGACAGTTTGAGTGTCACACGGCTCAGCGCACGCCGACCCTATGGTCGACCGTTCGCGCGCAGAAACAGAAATTCTGCTATGTTTCATTGATCTGTCAACTGTCTGTTTTGTATATTACTATAAATAGCTGTCTTTTCAATTTTAACAACGAACATTTTTTTGAAAGCATTGTGAGAAAGTGTTCAGGTCAAGAAACGTGAAAGAGGTGCATCAGTGTTCTTCATCTTCATCGTTCAATCAACTCACAAATCCTCAAATTACAGATAATCAATTTTTTGCTGCGGTTTGTGGTGTGCTCGACGGTGATAAGGTTCGAACGCGTGATTGAAGATCCGGTTCGAGTGGAAGCTGGTGCAGGTGTTTCTTGGGAGAAAACCTTTGAGGTTTTACCTATCAAGACTACAGGTTTTGAAGGCTTTTGTTACGGAATCGTCGGTTCAACAATCAAGCGAGTGCGAAGGTGATTGATTAGCGGAAGGTTGATCAATCTAGTAGCTAGGGCGTTGAAAGGTTGAAGACGTTCCGGGTTCAATTTGGGTGTGTCTAAGATCAGCCGTGCCGAAGGTTTGATCAACGGAAGAGTTGTCAATAAGGTGGCTGCAATCGGAGGTCATTCACATCAAATTGGAGGACTTGATTCATCTTGAATCAAGGGGCAAGAAGTGGTAGAAATTATCAGCAACATTAAGATTGTTTGTATCAATTGTCTATCGATTCTTGTGTATAACTGTTCTACCAAACAGGTGATATCTATTCAATACATATCTCAATTCTCATTGTAGAATTGAGGGCAGACGTACCCCAACGCGAGGACGACTGGGGGAACTGCCTCATCAAATCTTGTGTTCCTTTATTTTCTGCATTTTCAATTACAGCTTAAAAATTAAGTGATTCTAGAATAAGTGATTTTGTCAAATTGTAGTATTGATTGAGTGAGTTGGTGAAACACTGTTTTTTAACTACTAAGTACAATAGAAATACTGTACTAAGGCTTTTTCAATCACTCATTCAACACAAATATCATTTAAGGTATTTGTGCACACCAACTGTTCGACAAAAGTGCTGAACTAAAATTGCCTTAAATATCATTTAAGGTATTTGTGCACACCAACTGTTCGACAAAAGTGCTGAACTAAAATTGCCTTAATTTTGCTGCTAGTTTTGGTGTATTTTTTTATCATTGGAATAAGGAAATAGTACGAGTGAATCACATCTGAGTTTTGCATAAAAGTGTGTAGTGATTTACTATCCGTTATCGTCTTAAATTCATCTGCTTGACGCATATCCGGCTCTCCAATAGTTGTTCGTTTTAGACTATATTTTCCAAGGCCGCTTCCGCATTTGAAAACAATTTTGAAAACCAATTTTATTGGTAGCGCCACTCAAATTTTTAAAAGGGATCTATTCAACCCCCCCTTCTAGATCCGTGCCTTAGTCTAACAAGTGGTATCAAGAGCTCCGGTTCTCCGGTGCTTCAAATACAACATTGATAGAATAATGGCTAACGAACCAAAAGGGGCGTACAATAGAGCTCCCGTTTTTAACGGTGAAAATTATAGCTATTGGAAAGACTGTATGCGGGTGCACATTAATTCCATAGATAGAAAGATATGGAACGTTATTCTCAATGGTCCGATTGAAATAACCATGACAAATGAGAATAACGAAGTTGTGCCAAAGCCCGAAGCACAATGGACCGACGACGATGAGCGAAAGTATAATTACGATTGGAAAGCTAAGAACATTCTAATCTCCTCATTAGGTGTAGATGAATACTACCGTGTATCCCATTGCCCTACGGCTAAGACTATGTGGGATGCACTACAAATTGCCCATGAGGGGACAAACGATGTTAAGTTGGCTCGAATCAACACTCTTATACAAGAGTTTGATCTTTTTTTCATGGAGCAAGGGGAAACCATTGCTGACATGCAAAAGAGATTTACTCATCTCATAAACAGATTACATTCACTAGGAAGACCTATTTCCAATGATCTTGCTACTAATAAAGTTTTGAGATGTCTTAGCAGGGAATGGCAGCCGAAAGTGACCGCCATCAAAGAGGCAAATGATCTTACGGTATTAGACCTGACTACATTGTTTGGCAAACTACAAGAGCATGAACAGGTACTCTTGAGTCTTGACCAACATGAAAGGAAAGAAAAGAAGGACAAAGTAAAGATGAGTGAAAAGAAGTCCATAGCTCTTAAGGCTTCTTCCTCGAAGTCTAAAGCAAAAGAGCAAAGTGATTATTCTTCAAGCGACGACGAAGAAGAAGACATAAATGAGGACATGGGGCTGTTCGTTAAACGGTATAACCGGTACGTGAGAAAGAACGGCATCCAACATTCGGAGAAGAACCTGGTAAATTTCCGAAGGCAATCAAGGTTCTCCAAAGATGACAATCAAAAAGGCAAAAAGACTAGAGGAACGTGCTATAAATGTGGAAAGCCCGGTCACTACAAACCGGACTGTCCAATGAACAACAAGGGAAAAGAAAAGGAACAATCGAAGTCACATAAGAGAGCATCAAAGCCTAGGAGGGCGTACATCGCATGGGAAAGCGACAGTGATTCTTCCTCCTCTAATGAAAGCTCTAGTGATGAAGAAGAGTCCGTGAATCTATGTCTCTCCGCAAATCAGAAAAAGAAAAAGAAACAGGTACGTCACTCTAGATATAATATGTCATCTAATATGTCTCATTCCGAATTACAAACCGCATTCGATGTTTTACACAAGGAAGCAACTGAAGCCTTTAAGAAACTTGCTTCTAATAGAAGAATTTTTACATATTTAGAGCACAAAGTCTTAGAGTCCGAAAAGAAATTAGAGGACCTTAAGGCTTCCATTGTGAAAGATAATGAATCGGATTGTAAGGACAATAGTAATCCTTTCAACTTTGGTTGTGATACTTGTCATATTTGGCAAGGTGAGGTTAGAAACCTTAAGGCCAAATTAGACAAGGCACTTGAACCTAAAATTACATTTGCAATCGATAAAAAGGATTTTAGAAAAAGTATGATAAACCCATATCAAAAATATGCATATGTAATTAGGGATCAAGCAAGTGAAAGTGATTCTAATGTCGACTTTGTATGCTTTTACTGTTGCAAGAAAGGCCACTCCATTGGTAAATGTCGATTTAGGAGATTTCTTGTTCCTAAAGGCATCTACCAATGGTTGCCCAAACGCAACCGTCTTGTCGCTAACCTATTAGGACCCAATATGCCATTGGGTACCTCCCTTTTCTAAGTTATATTTTGACAGGTGAAATGTGTCGAGTCCACCGAGAGAAGATGGGTTCTTGATAGTGGGTGCTCAAGGCACATGTCTGGAGACATATCCTTATTCATAGACTTCGTGGCTAAGAAGAAAGGGTATGTAACATACGGTGATAACAACCGCGGAGCGATACTAGGTAAAGGTAGTATAGGTAATCCCTCCTCTACTACAATTTCCGATGTGTTGCTTGTCGAAAACCTTAAACATAATCTCCTTAGCATTAGCCAATTATGCGACAAAGGTTACAATGTTTCCTTTTCAAAAGATTGCTGCAAAATTGTGCATGAAAGTGATAAGAAGAATGTGTTTATTGGTTTTAGAGTAAACAATGTGTATATGCTTGACTTGAATGTGGTATCCCCAACAAGCGATCAATGTCTCATATCTATGAGTGAAGACTCATGGCTATGGCATAGGCGCTTAGCGCATGTCAACTTTGACTTACTCAATAAGATTGTCTCAAAAGATCTAGTACTAGGACTTCCCAAAATTAAGTTCACCAAGGATCACCTTTGTGATGCTTGTCAAAAAGGAAAACAAACGAGGATCTCCTTTAAATCCAAAAAGATTATTTCAACAACGAGACCTCTTGAACTACTTCATATGGACTTGTTTGGGCCGTCTAGGATCAAAAGTCTAGGAGGAAACTATTACGGATTCGTAATAGTGGACGACTTTTCTAGGTTCTGTTGGACCATCTTCTTAGTGAGTAAAAGTGACACGTTTGCCGCTTTTGAGAGATTTGCCAAGCTCTCCCAAAATAAGTTAAATACAAACATTGTGTCAATAAGAAGTGACCACGGAGGTGAATTTGAAAATCATTTATTTGAAGAATATTGCGGTAACCATGGCATCGATCATAACTTCTCGGCTCCACGAACTCCTCAACAAAATGGGGTTGTGGAGCGTAAAAACAGAATTTTAGAAGAATTGGGAAGAACAATGATTAATGATAGTGGTTTACCAAAATACTTTTGGGCCGACGCCATTAGTACGGCATGTTATGTTTTGAATAGGGTACTCATCCGCCCCATTCTAAACAAAACTCCGTATGAACTTTTAAAAGGGCGAAAGCCTAATGTTTCTCACCTTCATGTTTTTGGATGCAAGTGCTTTGTATTAAACAATGGAAAGGAAAACTTGGGCAAGTTTGATTCAAAAGCCGATGAAGGCATTTTTCTAGGGTACTCGCAATCAAGTAAAGCATATAGGATTTATAATAAAAGATTACTAGCTGTTGAAGAGTCTGTGCACGTTACGTTTGATGAGTCCTATCCGAGAAATGTCGGAAAGGATAGTGTTGTTCATGGTGCAGGTACATCCACAGAAGACATACTCAAAGGTGGCGAAACGGGGATTGATCAACCCGATAGAGTCAAAATTGAGGAGGATAAGGATGCACACCATGAGGTAACTGAGGAAGCTCATCCGCCTACAAACGATGATCTCCCTCAAGCTTGGAAGTCGTGTAAAGATCATCCAATTGACAATATTCTCGGAGACATCACAAAGGGAGTCACCACTCGATCTAAGCTAAGTAACTTTTGTTATCACTTCGCTTTCGTTTCACAAATAGAGCCTAAAAACCCCAAAGAGGCCCTACTCGATGAGCACTGGTTTTTATCGATGCAAGAGGAACTAAATCAGTTTAAAAGAAACGAGGTATGGGACCTTGTCCCTCCTCCGCGAGGCCATCGAGTAATCGGCACCCGATGGGTGTTTAGGAACAAGTTGGACGAAAACGGGGTAATAACCCGTAATAAAGCGAGATTGGTCGCTCAAGGGTATAACCAAGAGGAAGGCATCGACTATGAGGAAACTTATGCGCCGGTTGCCCGACTCGAGGCTATACGCCTTTTACTCGCCTTTGCATGTGCAAAGGATTTTAAGTTATTTCAAATGGATGTTAAAAGTGCGTTCCTTAACGGTCACATAAATGAAGAAGTATATGTGTCTCAACCTCCCGGTTTTGAATCTCATGAATACCCTGAACATGTTTACAAGTTAAAAAGAGCTTTATATGGTCTCAAACAAGCTCCTAGAGCTTGGTATGAGCGACTAAGTAAGTTTTTACTTAATCAGGGGTACTCACGAGGAAAGGTTGACACTACACTCTTCATTAAACGTCAAGGAAAGCACTTGATTTTGGTGCAAATCTATGTTGACGATATTATATTTGGATCCACTAACATGAATCTCGTGAGAGAGTTTTCTGACCTCATGCAGGGCGAATTCGAGATGAGTATGATGGGGGAGCTCACATACTTCCTCGGCCTGCAAATTAAACAACTCCAAGAAGGGACATTCGTGAGCCAAACAAAATATTGTTTGGACTTGATCAAGAGATTTGACATGGCAAAATCCAAGGCCATAGACACCCCAATGCCTACATGCGTAAATTTGGATAAAGATGAAAATGGCAAGGACGTAGAGGTAAAACGATATAGAGGTATGATTGGTTCACTTCTCTATCTTACTGCGTCACGTCCTGATATTATGTTTAGTGTGTGCATGTGTGCACGATACCAATCATGTCCCAAAGAATCCCACCTAAAAGCTGTTAAACGAATTCTTCGATACCTGTCAGGTACCCCGAAGTATGGATTGTGGTATTCTAAGGGTAGTGATTGCTCGTTGGTAGGTTACTCCGATTCCGACTTTGCCGGGTGCAAATCGGATAGGAAAAGCACTAGTGGTACATGTCATTTGTTTTCAAACTCCTTGGTTAGTTGGCATAGCAAGAAACAAGTTTCAGTTGCTTTATCAACGGCCGAGGCGGAATACGTTGCCGCTGGTAGTTGTTGTGCTCAAATTCTGTGGATTAAGCAACAACTACTAGATTTCAATCTTAAACTTGAACGTATTCCTATCCTATGTGACAACACTAGCGCTATTAACCTTACCAAAAATCCCGTATTACACTCTCGCACTAAACATATAGAAATTCGACACCATTTTCTTAGGGACCATGTTGAGAAAGGTGATGTTGTATTTGAACACGTTGACACTAAAAACCAACTAGCGGACATTTTCACAAAGCCGCTAGCAACGGAACCTTTCTTTCATATCCGCCGAGAACTTGGCATCCTCGACATTTCGGAACGGGAATAATATTTGCTGATGTTATCTTATTTCATTCAAATAATCATGCTGTTGTACTTCTAACAATTTGATATTCGTGTAAGTATAAGTATGTTGTGTATCAAGCAAATCAGGCATCAAGGTGATATTGTTCTTTCTCTCTCTCTTTGTTTGATAATCCTGTTGATCTCAAATCATATCGCTTATACTACGCTAAATTTGTATGACATCTACTGCATATGTATATAGATATTTTTTTCTTATATGTCATGACATCATTTTTGCATAGCATGTACCTCTGAATATGGTAAAATACAAAAATCTGCTGTTTGTTGCATATTGAGTCGACCATAACAGGGCAGCGGTCACATAACATGACATCAGTTCAAAGGTCTTTGCTATGATGGGATATGTGTGGGATCAGTCGCTCAAAAAGTACAGATTTTATCGGCGCTCAACCATGGCTGCAGCTGCCTCCTCGAGTGAAGAAAGTGCTGATGAGTCAGAGGGTGGAGAAGATGAAGAAGCAGAAGGAAGCTCAAGTGAAGATGAAGACAATCAAGGTGACAATGCAGGAGAGGCACAAGAAACCGCTGATGAGACTCAGCTGGACCACGATATTAATGAAGGTCATCAACCATACGTGCCTTCTGAAAACTATCAACAAACATATCAAGATGACAATCAACACAATAACTGGTCTGCCTACTCAAACCAACAGGAAAATGAGGATGAGGAGAATAACCAAGGCTGGGGTGAATGGCAATACACCGGGTGGACCACCCTTGGCAAATTCTATCAGCCGTATCAACCAAGCACTGCAGACCCACCTTCTCCTCAACAACCGTCAAACAATTCGGAGATTTTAGAAATGATGCAGTCGATGCAGTTGGAACAGCGAAATTTTATGACCAATATGCAGGAACAACAGCAAAAATTCATGAGGGATCAAAATGAAAGAATGGCACAAATTCGTTCTGAACTGCATAACCAAAATGAACGGATCAGTGGAATGTCGACTCAGCTGGACGCTCGATTCGAGACTCTAACTCACTGTCATCAAGCTGAAGAGCGCGCCATTGTCGACAGTCTTGACTTTTTGAATAACATCACAGAAGAATTTACTGATCTAGCTCATCCCCAACGCCATCCTCATTACTATGACAGGCGTGGTCGTGGTCGCGGACGTGGACGGGGCTATTAGCATGCGCTCATATGTCATTTGTTGTTTCCTGTTTTGGCTTGCATTCATTGTGTTTGTTGTGTTTTGCTTTTCTGCCCAAACTCACTATGATTGTTGCTTACTTCTATGTTGCTATCATGACATTTTTGTGGTTCTGTAATCTATTAACTGTTATCTCCATCGTATGTATAACTGTTGTTTACTTCTCATCTGTTGGTATCTCATTTATGCATGATTCAATGTGTTGTTATTGTGTCACGAGTTTACCTCTTTTTGATGTTGTCAAAGGGGGAGAACCGAGCAGTAGATAGACGATGATTACGACCGCTATAATTGTAAAAGAAAGGGGGAGCATACCTATACCTATCACGTGTTGCGTAACAGTAGGTTGCCATCATCAAAAAGGGGGAGAATGTGAAGGCAAAGTATCTACCAACACAAGCGTGCCTCTGGTTTTTGATGATGACAACTTGCTAAGAGATATCCTTCTTTCGTTTAAATCATTCACGCTACTTATGATTCAATTTTTACAATGACGTAATGCACAAAAAGCTGTAGAAATTTATGTTTTTGCAGATTTTTGAACCATGAGCCGACCATACCGTCAGCACACAGTTTCATTCAGTTCACACGGGTCAGCGCATGAAGGTCATGCGTCGACCGTTAACTTGGCGCATGCAGGTTTAAGAATCTGACGGCTCAGCGCATGAAGATCATGCGTCGACCGCTGACTCGGCGCATGACAGTTTGAGTGTCACACGGCTCAGCGCACGCCGACCCTATGGTCGACCGTTCGCGCGCAGAAACAGAAATTCTGCTATGTTTCATTGATCTGTCAACTGTCTGTTTTGTATATTACTATAAATAGCTGTCTTTTCAATTTTAACAACGAACATTTTTTTGAAAGCATTGTGAGAAAGTGTTCAGGTCAAGAAACGTGAAAGAGGTGCATCAGTGTTCTTCATCTTCATCGTTCAATCAACTCACAAATCCTCAAATTACAGATAATCAATTTTTTGCTGCGGTTTGTGGTGTGCTCGACGGTGATAAGGTTCGAACGCGTGATTGAAGATCCGGTTCGAGTGGAAGCTGGTGCAGGTGTTTCTTGGGAGAAAACCTTTGAGGTTTTACCTATCAAGACTACAGGTTTTGAAGGCTTTTGTTACGGAATCGTCGGTTCAACAATCAAGCGAGTGCGAAGGTGATTGATTAGCGGAAGGTTGATCAATCTAGTAGCTAGGGCGTTGAAAGGTTGAAGACGTTCCGGGTTCAATTTGGGTGTGTCTAAGATCAGCCGTGCCGAAGGTTTGATCAACGGAAGAGTTGTCAATAAGGTGGCTGCAATCGGAGGTCATTCACATCAAATTGGAGGACTTGATTCATCTTGAATCAAGGGGCAAGAAGTGGTAGAAATTATCAGCAACATTAAGATTGTTTGTATCAATTGTCTATCGATTCTTGTGTATAACTGTTCTACCAAACAGGTGATATCTATTCAATACATATCTCAATTCTCATTGTAGAATTGAGGGCAGACGTACCCCAACGCGAGGACGACTGGGGGAACTGCCTCATCAAATCTTGTGTTCCTTTATTTTCTGCATTTTCAATTACAGCTTAAAAATTAAGTGATTCTAGAATAAGTGATTTTGTCAAATTGTAGTATTGATTGAGTGAGTTGGTGAAACACTGTTTTTTAACTACTAAGTACAATAGAAATACTGTACTAAGGCTTTTTCAATCACTCATTCAACACAAATATCATTTAAGGTATTTGTGCACACCAACTGTTCGACAAAAGTGCTGAACTAAAATTGCCTTAAATATCATTTAAGGTATTTGTGCACACCAACTGTTCGACAAAAGTGCTGAACTAAAATTGCCTTAATTTTGCTGCTAGTTTTGGTGTATTTTTTTATCATTGGAATAAGGAAATAGTACGAGTGAATCACATCTGAGTTTTGCATAAAAGTGTGTAGTGATTTACTATCCGTTATCGTCTTAAATTCATCTGCTTGACGCATATCCGGCTCTCCAATAGTTGTTCGTTTTAGACTATATTTTCCAAGGCCGCTTCCGCATTTGAAAACAATTTTGAAAACCAATTTTATTGGTAGCGCCACTCAAATTTTTAAAAGGGATCTATTCAACCCCCCCTTCTAGATCCGTGCCTTAGTCTAACACTTTAGGTGGAGCTTTTGTTTGGATGTGACCTCTCTGAATTAAAACGGGAAACAGTTCAGCATATTTCACAAGGATGGGATCAAACCGATGAATTACCTCTCTTGGAGTATCCTGAGGCATCCTCTGATACCTTCTCTGAAACCGTCGATTCTATGGTTGATCGGGAGAAGCCAACTTCTGCTTAGGAGGTGGTTGTTGTTCGCGCTGAGCGGGCATTGCGTACTGGTGTTGATGGTGGGGTACCGGAGCTATGAATTCTCTGGAAGGTCCACTGTCATCTTCATTGTCTGGGGCTATACCTAGGTTGTGATGGTATTGCTTCACAAAAGCAACAGCTAAGTCTTCCCAAGACTGAATGTGGTTACTTTGCAGCTTCATGTACCACGTCAAGGATGCCCCACATAAACTTTCTTGAAAGTAGTGAATCAATAGCTTGTCGTTGTCAATATAAGCAGTCATCTTTCGACAAAATATTATCAAGTTGTATTTTGGACAGCCGATACCCTTGTAAATTTCAAAGACAGGCATCTTGAACTTTAGAGGAATAATCACACCTGGAACTAAACATAGTTCATGAGCACCAAGACCTGATGCGGTAGCTCCTCTCATCATCTTTACTTGTCCTTGGAGACCACGAAGCTCTTTCCCCATTGCTATGAATCTAGGATCATCCACTCCTTTCTCAGTAGGAATGTTCTGGGGGTCAACAAATAGGTTGTCTTGCAAAGGTGGAAGTTGCACAGGAACATTCATTTGTTGCACAAAGTCGTCGGTGGGATAGTCGAACGTCGAATCAGTCCTTACTTTGAAGCTAGTCATGCGATCCATATCTTTCGTTCTCCTTGCTATCCTTAAGTAATACTTCAAGCTTGATCGGATGGGCGAGATGTCAACTGACAGACGAAGACAGAAAGACGGATGAGGACGCACCGGAGAAGAGACACATGCATATGCTAAAATGCTAAATGTTATGCAAAAAATGCAGATGCAGGACGAGTAGGACTTCATGGGATTCCTCTATTTATGGGCATTGCGGTAAAAGAAAACGTTTTATTAAATCGGAACGGATTACATAAATATTCTTTTAAAGAGTCCCAAATAAAAGCTAAATAAAAGCTAGTAAAGACACTAAAGAAGTTTTGAATTATGCTGCTTGAGCTGCTCCTCCAACTGCGCCTTTTCACGGGTGAGATTTTCCATAATCATCTTCCAGACGGTACACTGAGAGTCGGAGGAAAATAAATCCTCCAACACCTTCCTTCTCTTGTAGGGGAGTAGTTCTTCATCCTTCAATAGTAATTGCTCTTGAAGTTTAACATTCTGCTCCTGAAGTTCATTCTCCTGTGTCTGAAATTCTTTCTTCTGTTTCTGAAATTCCTTTTCTCACTCTTGAGATTCCTTCTTTTGTTCCTGAAGCTCACTAATCTCTGCAACAGCCACTTGATATTTGTTTTTCCATGCCTCTGACTCATGTTGCAATTTCTTTAAGGCGACCTCCAATTTCTCAGTATCAGACATAAAAACATAAACAGGCTCTCTCTTCGGAGGTATAGGGTCTTGACGAGAATAAGGCATCCTCAGCTTGATTTCCCTGTCTCTTACCCACTGGAGATATGGTTCTAAAGATACACAATTAGGCCTCCCTAGGCTTCTCTTCCCCTTCTTGTACACACTACTGTCGCTACTGCGAAAATCGGCGCCGGCTAAACAGAAGAGTCGCCACCGTGCGTTATTTATCCCACGGGAGGGAAAGGAAACGCTCAGAGTAAACCTCGCACAACAAGGGAAAGGTATGGTCGTCGCAACCAAAACCTGGATTCGGGAGTCGGTTACGCAAGGGGAAGGTATTAGCACCCCTCACGTCCGTCGTACTCGACGGGATCCACGCTTGTTTTCGGGTATGGATTGTTATTCTATCTAAACTATAGGTCAGGGGTTAAAAAGAAAATAAAATGAAAATAAAAATGACTCAGCAAAGTATCGCACTTTATGCCTACGTATTCCCGCCTGGAACGAGAAATCAGAGTCAACGTAGTTCGCCTACCTACGGGAAAGGAGGGGAAGGTTGCTCGCTAGGATATCGCATCCTATGCCTACGTACTTCCACACAGCATGGAAGATCAGAGCAAACGTAGTTCGGGCCACGTATGACACAAGTCTGTTTTGATTGCTTTTATCTCCTCTGAAAAGGGTTTTCTGATCAACAGTCCCAGCGGACAAAAATGACGCTTTGATGAGTTCACATTCTTTTACGGAAGAAGTGTCTTTTATTGTGTTTGAAATCTTTATGTGTTTTTCTGTTTGTTTTGAGAAAGAAAGAGGCAGAACTCTAACCTACGGTTGCGAAGGGAAACAAACTAACCTAATGTTATCATGCATGGGTTAAGACCTAGTGTCTATCATGCTCCTCTCTTGCACAGAGAGAAACAGAGATCCTAAGGGATAAGCAGAAACATAAATAATAACAGATATATACAGTAAAACAGTAAAATGCATGGATGCAACAGCACAAGCGAGGCAAGGGAGTCCCACTCAACCTCGAACCTAGAAAACAATAGGAAAAAGTGAACAGCCTTCACTTTCAACCCAACAGGGTAAACAGCAAACAATACAGTCCGGGAAACCAATCAATACATCAGCAATGAAATATAACAGCAAAAGAAACAGCATCAGCAGCTCTGAATCAACATCTGGCTTCAAGTAATCTCCAATCATTTATGGGCTTCAACAAGCATCAATCTCCATCTTCATGATCTTCAGGTAAGGGCTTTGATCATCAGTCTTCTATCTGCAATGGCTTTTCTTCAAGTCTCAGGCTCCAGGATGAACATCAGCCAACCAGATGAAGTGAATGAATGTTAGACAGTTAATTACCTACCAAGGGTGGTTCATCAACTGTTAACATTAAACAGAAAGTTTTCTCTCAAAAGTTCTATCTTTCAAATACATTCACTGATCCTTCCAAAGGAAGGAGGTGGATATTTGAAAGAGACTTTGAATCATAGAGAAAGGATAGAGGCAAACAAAGCCATCTATGTTTGAGAAGCAAGCTTTCTACTCTAGAGCTCTGCCTAGCTCCTAAACCCTAGTCTCCTCAGCAGCTGCTAGCAAGAACCCCCTCTCCAACTCTGGCAGTTGAACTTCAATCTCTGGATCTCCAATGGCTTCACCTTCTCAAGTCTTCAGCTCTCCCAAGTCCCCAGACAATCCCAATACCCACACAAGCAAGCAATAATCCCCAGAGGGCACACCACATCAGTCAATCAGATATACAGTATATTAATAGCAGTAGGGGAATTCTGACTTTTTCTAAGGGGTCTAATAACTACCCATAGCCCCTATAGTCCCATAACTAAACTAGTCAAACCTTAAGTCCTAAGGGAAAAGAATCAAATCTCCTAAGTCATCACCTAAAACCCTAGTTTTATCCATGTTATTCACACCTACATTAAGCACCTAAAATTAATTTCTAAAAATGGGAACTAAATTGAATCTACAAGTTCAATGTCTAAACTAAACAACCTAAAAAGAATGGATGAAAAATATTGAAGCAATTAATAGAACAAAAAATAACAAAATCATGTATGAAATGAAACCATTTAAAATGTTATTTATTTAGAAAATATGAGAAAAATATCAAATAAAAAATAAAATGCAATTTTTATTTTTTATAATTTTCTAGACATCCTAAAGAAAAATATGCAAAAAGAATGAATTGAAAATAATGATTTTTCCATTTATTATGATTTTTATAAGATGCATGAAAAATATAAAGAAAATAAAAAGAAAATGTAAAGAGATATTTGAAGGGGGTAAGAATAGAAACACGCTGCAGTTGTTTTATTAAGTGGGCTGAGGACCGGGGGTGCAGATAGGACAAATCCATAGGCCCAATTCGCTTCAGAATCTCACCAAAACCAAAAAACTCCAGAACAGTGTATATAGCAATAATTCCAGTTGATTTCATGTTGGGCCTGGTTGATAGGGGTGTTAAAAGCAAAATTCACTTAAGCCCAATGGTCAGATTAAATGATACGGTGCGTTTTGCTCATCAAAAGAAATCCCTCACACATTATGGACCGCGCACAGCCTTTGGATCATGGTCTCGGTCAATGATTTATCATGATCTAAGGGTGCAGAACCTTTCTTCCTCATTTGAAATCAGCCTTGGAGCCAAACGCCATGGATGAATGCTTCCAAGAACACCAACTGATCCTCAGACGAACTTCCTCAGTTCTTGATGAAAATCTAAGGTGCAAAGACCAAACTCACTCCAAATTCCATCAGCAACTCGGTCATGGCTTCAGAAATAGTTGAAACGCAACCTAACCCTAAACCCGATAGCTATCCCCAAAATACGATCAAGAACCGACTCTCATAATTCTCAAAATTAATGGCATAAACCTGTTCCTCTCTTTACACTGATCAAAACTAACTGAAGAAACAACATTATCCTTCACTATTGAGGGAGTTTTTGCTCCTAACAGAAATTGCACACACACATTAACCTTCATCAAATCCCCTCAAACTATCCAGAAACCAACCTCTAATCACCTAGAGTATGCCTACCCTAACAATTCACTAAGATCTCCTCTAATTCGAGTCAATTTCAGAAAAGTACCAACCTGGAAAAATGATGAAAACAGAAGGCGATTTTCTTCAATTCACGGCTTGTAAGACTCCAGGATCACTCAATGTATTAGTATCTCGCTTCTGTTTGCAATGATTCTCCTTCAAACGGCTTGGATCACCATAACAGAATCTCGTTTGCAGTTGAATGTGCAGCAACTCAAAAACACGATTTATGCTAGGATTCCCTCAAATTTTGATTGGAGCACTCTCAGTAGTGATGATTGAGTGGAATAGGATCAAGAATCTTAGGAAATGATGGAGGATTGAGGAAAATCGAAACTGAATTGTAAGAGAGAGATGTGAAAATGCAGTTTTGAGTTTCTTCACTAATGAATCCCAAAAAAAGCTTTGGATCAGCTTCAATGCTTATGTAGATCAGGATTGAGGGTTCTGGAACTTGCTAGAAGGATCCAAGGAGAAATTGACATCTCATGGTATGAGAATTTGAAAAAAGATGAATTGAAAAACCAGCTCATGAATACCTTGCTGCAGCTTCCAAATGACACTTGAATTTCTCTTCAAATGAGAAATAGGGAGTGTTTGGATGGTCTTTTGTGCTGTACCTTGACCAAAGCTTGGTTTGGCAAGTGTTGCTTCATGCATAAGCAACTAAGGATATCCTCCATTTCTTGACTTCAACTCAAAAAACTAACATTTCCATTGGTCTTAAAATATGATTTACCTTCAAAATGGTGGGTCACATGTTTAGTTTTGCCCTCATATCAAAAATTCACAATTTTGGTGATTAAGAAATGGACTTTTTCCTTTATATTGGGTCCATTTTATAATCCTAAGTTCCATGCCTTTCCCAACTTCCATTACTTCCTTCCTTGACTTAAAATGACATTCTGAGCAACTTTGATGTTGGGAATTTTTCCATTTGAGGCCTCCTTGTATGAGTTTTGGACATAGGTTAAAATGACCTGTAATTCACAAATGACCGAAATACCCTTTGCTTGCCAAGACCATAAGTTGAGTTCCACACCTCATATGAAAGCATACTATACCATTCTAGAAATCTAAGACAATGAGGAACAACTCTTATGTTGATCAGAAATTCATTTGAAATATCCTTGAGGGGTAAAAATTGCTTGGAAGTCAAGTCACTTTCACAGACAAAATTTCAGACACCCCAGATGACCTGTAACTTGCAAGGACCATAACTTGAGTTCTATAAATCTCCTTGATGTCTTCCACCACTCAAATTAAAGGTCTTGAGATCCTCTACAAGTTTCCTGTTGACCAAGAAGCCATTTGAAGCTTGCATTTTGACTTATCGTGCTTGGAAATTTGACCTAAA
The DNA here is from genome assembly GCA_963859935.3 of Lathyrus sativus. Taxonomy (NCBI): domain Eukaryota; kingdom Viridiplantae; phylum Streptophyta; class Magnoliopsida; order Fabales; family Fabaceae; genus Lathyrus; species Lathyrus sativus. The sequence continues at coordinate 377,480,833 of OZ012740.1, forward strand.
CTAGGGGATTTTACATAGAAACCCTAATTTAGAAACTCCTCTTCTCCTTGATTTCTCTTGATTCCTGCTTAGCACAACAACATATCCTTATTCTTCATGTCAAATGATGAACCCCACATCTCTCCAATAGCCCTTTATGCCTTTCAATCAATCAATTGACCTAGGGTTGACCCAGGTGAAACCCTAGTTGACTGTCTTCAACTGCAATTCTTGTGATCACACCAACAACTTGTTTTCTTCCCCAAATGACTTTCTAAGTCCTCCAAGATGTCTAGATACAACTCATAATTCCCTTGTTGACCCTCAGGTACCCTCAGATAGGAGATAGACTCAAGGCTTGATCTGCTGAACTCTTTGCTTTCAAATTCTTTCTGATGACTTGAATGAGATTGAATCAGGATAATAACCTCTTGCTAGGCCTCTAGAGATGAGAATAATGATTGGTCCCCCTGTTGTATGACTAGCTATGCTTATGCTATGCAGATGGTTAGGCTAGGTACATGACTCTATATGCAAATGCTAATGATATTAAAACATAGACCCAGTGAATAAGGTTGGGCAAATTTTAGGGTGCAACAGCTGCCCCTATTCAAGCGGCTTGGACCCGATTGGGTGAAGAGCCCGGAGCCTTCAGACATTCGCGGTACGAGACGGTTGAATACTAGGAACCCAGAAGTTTTCCAACCGCAGAAATAAACGGCGCCACTGCTTGGGGAACGACATTCATCAGCTGAATTTAACTGTTACGGCAACCCACTGATCTCGTGCGACCGTGCTGGGGATTCTTCTCATCATCCTGAAAAAGATTGAATCATCGGAAACTTCGTCCTTTGTTTGTCCACGTCAGGACTCTATCTGCTGTCAACTCGGAAAAAACTTCAACAACTTTGCTGGGGACGGCTCGTCTGCCTTCTCGTCAGAGATAAATCGTCCACGTTAGGAATAAACTCTTCCACGTTAGGAATACCACCGTCCACGTTAGGACTCACCTTTCCACGTAAGGAATAACCGTTCCACGTTAGGAATAATACTGTCCACGTTAGGACTCACCTTTCCACGTAAGGAATACATCGCTTTTCCCCGTCAGGGGTGACTTTTCTCTGCTTTGTCAAACTCTTCCACGTAAGGAATACGTCTTCTTTTGCTTTGTCCACGTAAGGACTCTTTCTTTTTCCACGTTAGGAATCACAAATTTTCCACGTAAGGAACCCTAATCTTTCCACGTGAGGAATACTATATCAATCTTTCTTTCCACGTTAGGAATGCTTCTTCTTTCGACGTACGGAATACCGTTTCTTCTTTCCGTCCACGTCAGGACTAAACTTTCCACGTAAGGAGTCAATCTTGATATGTCCGCGTGAGGACTCAATCTTTCCGCGTAAGGAATAAACTCGTCTTTCCACGTAAGGAAACCATTTTTTCTTCCACGTAAGGAATGCTCTTGATATGTCCACGTAAGGACTCTGATCTTTCCACGTTAGGAATCAAACCTTGATCTGTCCACATTAGGACTAAACTTTTCCACGTAAGGAAACGCCTTCTCTTTCCACGTCAGGAATCAACTTCTTTTCCACGTTAGGAAACCAACTTGGTCTGTCCACGTAAGGACTCCACTATGCCCACGTAAGGAATACAATCTTTCCACGTTAGGAATCAACCTTTCCACGTTAGGAATCAACTTGTCCGCGTTAGGACTACATCGTCCACGTTAGGACCCACCTTTCCACGTTAGGAATAACTTTCTTCTTGATTCGTCCACGTAAGGACTCCAATCTTTCCACGTAAGGAGTAAACTTGCTCTTCCACGTAAGGAACTGAAACCTCCTTTTCCCACGTAAGGAATAAACTCGTCCACGTCAGGACCCATGTTTCATCCTGATTTGCCCACGTCAGGACTCAGGCATCTTCGACCCGCTGGGGAAATAAAACTCGTCCGCGTCAGGACTCACATCTTCGTCCGATCTGTCCACGTCAGGACCCACGCTTCACCAACACTAAGAAAGATAACTGCTGAGTAAATGGTCCACGTCAGGACACCAGCACAAAGAGTAATCAGTTCTGTCAACGTCGTGACTTCACATTCCACCCATTCCGAGAACCCGAATCTGTCCACGTTAGGACTAACACATCTCATCCACCCAGGGAAATAAATCTGTCCACGTTAGGACGCTCACTTCTGAAGAAATCCCGCCAATATAGGAATAAATTGTCCACGTCAGGACTTAGTTCTTCATTGATCCCAACCCACAAACTTCTTTAGCACTGACGTGACAGCGACTGGGGATATCTGGAAACCAAACTATCGGACGCCTGTTCTGATGCCCGGAGGCCACTTCTGAAATTCTGGTTCATGAAACCTTTTGATGACAAATAACTCTGCCTGGGAATAAAGAGAAACTTGTCCTGATAACTCTGTGGGGAATACGGCCGAGACTGACATTATCATTGGATGTCCCGTGCCGAGATCTTGAATGTTTGGTAGTTCATTTGAGCAAGAGTTCTCTCCACCTGAACTGCTAGAGTACAGAAACTGCTTCAGCAAAATAAATGCTGAAGATAATGCCAACTCCGCTGGGGATAGCCAGATGCTATAGAATTATTCCAGCAAAATAAATGCTGTAAGAGTGAAGTCGACTCAGCTGGGAAATTGGGAACTTAAACCAAACACCCTGTTGAGGTAACCCCCTGCTGGGGAATATAACTTTGCTGGGGAGTAGCAGATGTGCGCAGTATGATCGGACTTTCTGTTAGAGAGTGAACTGATATTACACGGTATCCCTGACAAAATAAATGACAGGAACCACCACCAACTCTGCTGGGGAGAGTCTTGATCTTCGAGTTCCACTGGGAGGAAAGGACATTTGCTGAAAGGAGAATTCCGCTGGGGATGGGATGATTCTCTTGGGGAAAATTAACTGACTCTACTGGGGAAGAGTAACTGACCCTGCGGGGAGAGGTGAGCTTGTCTGGATACAGCTCACCAATTTGGGAAATGCTAATCTTCTGAGGCTGAACCACTCTGCTTAAGATAAGGAATCCTTCTGGGGGACACCACACTGCCTGCATACAGCCTACAATCTTTGAATCGTCAATTCCGTTGAGGATGAACGACTTTGCTGGATAATCCTTTTGCACAGTCTACGACTAGCTGGAGAGTTCGATCCTTCTTCAAGAAGAACCTGCAGGACTTGCGTGAGGGCTGAGTCTCTCGTTATTGCAATCTTTTGGTCATCTTCCTCGTACGGTTATGAAACCTGCAACAACACAAGCAAGACAAGACAAGCCTATGCAACCAAATCAATTCAGGTTAGTGACGTTATTTTCAGTTAATCCAAAGCTTTAGCAACTGTTGGTAAGGGCCAGTGTCGTTATACACATGCTAGTTTCATCAAACTTAGGCGTTAATCGTGCACAAAACAGTAAAGAACAGTGTCAAGTACTGAATAACGTATTTTATTGATTGGGCCCCTGAATGGGCGGAGTTTTGTACACAGGATGTAACTCCTGAAATGAGGAAGCTACACAAAGCAAATATACAAGTATACAAGTATGCACAAGAAGCATAAATATTGACAACTTAAATTTGTACACATGTCGGCAACGGGATGCAGATGAACACCACGAACTGATCCTCCCATGACTCGCCCGACTCTAATGCTTTCCCCGGTATCCCCACTTCTGAAGAGATTGTATCAGATAAATGACTCCTCAAATGTATTCTCCCGCCTTGATGCCCATTGCAATGATCAAATTCGGACTGCAGTCATTTGCTTTTCAAATCCCTAACTTTTGCGTGAACTGCCCTTTACGGGTTTTCAGTTCACCGGGATACCCCTTTTTGCCGAAGTCGCCCAGTGTAGGTTTTCAACTTCGCGGGTGTACATTTTTCAATTTTATCCCTAATTTTTGCCCGAACCTTTCATTCTGTTTTTGGTTCGCCAGGATGCCCCATTTTTGCCTGGACTCTCTTTTTCTGTCCAGCGGGTCAATTTTAAGCAAAGTATTTTTTAACTGCGTCCGAATTCACAGGTGACGTGAAGTCTTCACCGTCCATAGTGGATAACAACAACGCTCCTCCTGAGAATACTTTCCTGACAACGTATGGCCCTTCGTAGTTGGGGGTCCACTTGCCCCTGTGATCTGCTTGCGGCGGGAGAATCCTTTTCAGCACAAGGTCGCCCGTCTGAAAGCTTCGCGGATGTATCTTCTTGTCGTACGCTTTCTTCATTCGGCTCTGGTACAAACGACCATATGCTAGAGAAGCTAGCCTCTTTTCGTCCATCAAACTTAATTGATTCAACCTGTCTTTCACCCATTCTGCCTCGTCCAGCTGAACGTCTCGCAATACCCTCAGAGAAGGGATCTCGACTTCCAATGGTAATACCGCTTCCATTCCGTATACTAACGAGAACGGGGTTGCCCCGGTTGATGTGCGTACCGTCGTACGATAACCGTGCAAAGCGAAAGGTAGCATCTCATGCCAATCCTTATAGGTCACCACCATTTTCTGAACGATCTTCTTGATATTCTTATTGGCCGCCTCGACAGCGCCATTCATCTTGGGTCGGTACGGGGAGGAGTTGTGATGTTCGATCTTGAAATTCTGACAGAGCTCCTTCACCATTTTGTTGTTCAGGTTTGAACCATTGTCCGTGATTATCCGCTCGGGGATCCCGTATCGGCAAATGATATCTCTCTTGATGAATCTGGCCACCACTTGCTTCGTTACATTTGCGTAAGACGCTGCTTCCACCCACTTGGTGAAATAATCGATTGCTACTAAGATGAACCGATGCCCATTAGAAGCCGTCGGCTCGATCTTTCCAATCATATCGATTCCCCACATCGAGAATGGCCATGGCGATGACATCACATTTAGAGGACTCGGAGGCACATGGATCTTATCAGCATAGATTTGGCACTTGTGACACTTCCTCGCGAACTTGAAACAATCAGTTTCCATGGTCAGCCAAAAATAACCTGCCCGCAGCAGCTTTCTCGTCATAGCATGCCCGCCCGCATGCGTACCAAAGGTACCTTCGTGTATTTCCTCCATGAGCAACTTTGCCTCTCTTTCGTCTACACAACGCAACAGCACCAAATCGTGGTTTCTTCTGTATAAGACGCCATCCGGGTTCAAATAGAAATTGCCTGCTAACCTCCTGAGAGTCTTCTGATCTTGACTGGATGCCCCAGCCGGATACTCTTTATTCTTCAGGAAATTAAGGATATCGAAATACCATGGTTTGCCATCAGATGCTTCATCAATAGCAAATACATAAGCTGGCCTGTCAAGCCGAGAGATAGTGATTTGGGGAGCTTCGTTCCAGAAGTTGACTTTGTACATGGAAGACAAAGTGGCCAGGGCGTCAGCCATTTGATTCTCTGCTCGCGGTACATGATGCAATTCAACCTTGTCGAAGAAAGGCAACAATCTCCTTGCATAATTCATGTAATGTATCAAATTGGGCTGCCGTGTCTCCCATTCCCCTTTGATCTGATTCACCACCAGAGCTGAGTCTCCGTATACGTCTAAGTTCTTGATTCACAAATCAATGGCTTCTTCAAGCCCCATTATACAAGCTTCGTATTCGGCCTCATTGTTGGTAACGGCAAAGGTCAATCGGGCAGTAAACGGGATGTGCGACCCGTGTGGCGTAGTGATGATTGCCCCTATTCCGCTACCGTAAGCGTTCACAGCTCCGTCAAATATCATCTTCCATTTGGAACCCAACTCTGGTCCTTCGTCTGGCAACGGCTCTTCACAATCTTTCATCTTTAGATACATGATATCCTCGTCAGGAAGATCAAATTTCACTGATTGATACTCTTCGATAGGCTGCTCCGCCAGATACTCAGACATCACACTCCCCTTTATAGCCTTCTGCGAGACGTATTGAATATCATATTCAGTCAAGACCATCTGCCAACGGGCAATTCTACCTGACAACGCCTGCTTTTCAAACACATATTTGATAGGATCCATCTTTGAGATGAGCATGGTTGTATGATTCAGCATGTACTGCCTCAAACGCTTGGCGGCCCAGGCTAGCGCGCAACAAGTTTTCTCCAGCATTGAATACCGAGATTCACAATCTGTAAATTTCTTACTCAGGTAATAGATCGCATGCTCTTTTCTCCCTGTCTCGTCGTGTTGACCGAGAACACAACCCATGCTTCCCTCAAGAACCGTTAAATACATTATCAAGGGTCTCCCGGCCACTGGGGGTATCAAAATAGGAGGCTCCTGCAAATACTGCTTTATTTTGTCGAACGCCTTTTGACAATTTTCGTTCCACGTTACAGCTTGATCTTTCTTCAACAGCTTGAATAATGGTTCACACGTGGCCGTTAGGTGAGATATGAACCGAGCAATGTAGTTCAACCTCCCTAAAAACCCGCGCACCTCTTTCTCTGTTTTGGGCGTTGGCATTTCTTGAATTGCTTTTATTTTAGCAGGATCGACCTCTATTCCTCTTTCGCTCACGATAAACCCCAGGAGCTTACCCGATCTCACCCCGAAGGTGCATTTGTTAGGGTTCAGCCTCAGCCTGAACTTCCTAAGCCTTTTAAACAACTTCAGCAGATTCACCAGATGCTCTTCCTCCGTCTGGGATTTGGCAATCATATCGTCAACATAAACTTCGATCTCTTTATGCATCATGTCATGGAAAAGAGTCGTCATCGCACGCTGATATGTTGCCCCAGCATTCTTCAAACCAAAGGGCATCACTTTATAGCAAAATGTTCCCCAAGGCGTTATGAAAGTGGTCTTCTCCATATCCTCCGGCGCCATTTTAATCTGATTATAGCCTGAAAAGCCATCCATAAAGGAGAATACGGAGTATTGAGCAGTATTATCAACTAACACGTCAATGTGAGGAAGTGGAAAATCGTCTTTTGGGCTTGCTTTATTCAAATCTCTATAGTCTACGCACATGCGAACCTTGCCATCTTTCTTTGGCACTGGTACGATGTTGGCAACCCATGAGGGATACTTTGTCACAGCCAGGAAACCAGCATCCCACTGCTTTTGAACTTCCTCTTTGATCTTTACTGCCATATCTGGTCGAGTTCTGCGAAGCTTTTGCTTGACTGGCGGGCAATCTTCTTTCAGTGGCAGGCGATGCACAACCATATCTGTATCGAGCCCCGGCATATCTTCATATGACCAAGCGAATACATCACTATACTCTCGGAGCATTTCAACCAGTCTTCGCTTGATATCACTCTGCAGTGCGGCTCCGATACGAATATTCTTCTCAACCCCTTCCGACCCCAAGTTGATAATTTCGATGACCTCATCGTGAGGCAGGATGGCTCTTTCCTCTTGCTTCACCAACCAAGACAGTTCTTCAGGAACGTCGCTATCTTCGTCAACCTCTTCTTCGGCCCGAAATACCGGGTGCTCAAAGTCGGGACGAGTCATAGGTGGTTCAAGGATGTCATCTGAAAATGTTATCCTGCAAAAGGAACGGTTAAGTGCTTCAAAATGCGTATAAAGCGAACAACCACGTTGCCATTTTATTGAAAAATATAAAACAAGAAAGAAAGAGATTACAGTATTTGCACATGAAAAAAACGCCATTTATTTAATGATTGACACGCAATGTTCATAACAACACAGCCCTAAGCAAATCCTGATGCCCCGGGCAAGACATGAGATTATTCAACAATTAATAAAGCAAAGTATTATTGTTTAAAATTCACAGGAACAAACTCCTGAATAGACCAGTTGCACAGTCCTTGTCCTGGCGTGCTTGGCTGAATCCAGGCATCCATATCACAGTCGTTGTCTCCTTCATCAGACTCCGAAGCAGCATTGACGGTCTCATGACATACTCCACTGGCAGAGATGGTAACTGACCCTCTGAAACGGGGTGCCCCTATGGAAGGGGTTGATGACGACGGTTGGTATCCCAGCCCGAACCGGTCCATCTTCACAGGAATGTCCAGCACTTTGCCCCAGCCCTTTGCTTCTCCTGCTTCTACTAGAGCTTGAGCTTCTTTATACGATGAGACGGCTATCTCCGACGCTTTGCTCGGCCCGGGACCTTTGTTCTTGATGCACAACCCTTCAAATGCCTGGCAGGGGGTTTCGTGGATTTCTCCGTCGACCTCCACATATTTAAATGACGACAGATGGCTGACCAGGATGTCCTCCTCTCCGCACACGGTGACTACGCTGTCTCCGACCATATATTTTAACTTCTGATGTAGGGTGGACGTGACTGCCCCTGCCCCATGAATCCAGGGTCTTCCAAGCAAGCAGCTGTACGCAGGCTGTATATCCATGATATAAAACTCAGTTGCAAACACTTCCGGCCCCACCTGCAGAGGCAATGTAATCGATCCAAAGACTGTTCTCCGCGTACCGTCAAACGCTCTCACTACCAAATCACTGGGCGTACACAAGATTCCTCTGACATCCAGCTTCATCATCGCCTTCTTGGGCAGCACATTCAAAGACGATCCGGTGTCAACCAATACGTGCGACATTACTGATCCTCTACACTCGACAGATACGTGTAGCGCCATATTATGATCTCTTCCTTTCGGGGTCAGGTCAAAGTCAGTAAAGCCTAAGCTGTGGCCTGCATTCACATGTGCCAACACTCCTTCCAGCTGATTTACAGAGACGTCCTGAGGTACAAAAGAAGTATCCAGGACTTTCAGCAAAGCATTTCTGTGAGCTTCCGAACACAACAGCAATGACAGGATAGATATTTTGGACGGCGTCTGCTGCAGATGCTCCACAATCTTATAATCACTTTTTCGAATCAAGCGCATGAACTCTTCTACGTCTTTCGATGCCGATTCTTTGTCACTTGCTTGCGCTGGGACATTCTCAACTGCTTTCCCTTTTCCTTTCGCTAGTCTTTCGGTCTCCACTTCAGGGGATATAAAGATCCTACCACTCCTTGTCATTCCTCCCGAACCAACAACATTATCCACAGTCTCGGCTGGCTGCTTATTAACATCAATCTTTATCCCGTCACAATACACCTCCAACCCATATGACCATGGGACTGCTTTCGTGTTCTCGTACGGGATTGGCCCGGCCTTAGTTATGGTGATCGGTGGTCGCTGAGCTGGTGCTGCAATAGTGATTGTCTTTCGAGGAACCGTTACAGTGGCCACATCATTCTGATCATCTGCTACTGCCCCTGCGGGCTCTTCAGTTGCTGCTCGGCCGAACTGCAATATGCCTTCATCCATTAAAGCCTGAATGCCTTTCTTCAAATCATCACACCCCCCAGCTAGGGTCCAACATTCTAAGCAATACTCGTCACATCCCGGGTAAACACCCCCTTGTAACAATCGGCTCTTTATCTCGCTCAGCGGCGTCTTTAAATCGTCCACATTCATAATCCGATTCAACCCTTCCTCAGTTAGAATGGCGTTGGCCCCATGGTTAGGCATGGGCTTCTGCACTATATTCGGACCTGCCGTTCCGAAATTGATGGTCTTATTGTCCAAAAGATCCTGCACAACATGCTTAAAAGCATGGCAACCTTCTATATTGTGACCCGGAGCCCCAGAATGAAACTCACAGTGCCTGCTGGCGTCATAACCAAATGGGGGAGCTCCCGTTATTGGTGCCAGAGTTCTTTTCTCTACCAGGTTCAATCCCAACAATGTCTGCAATAAATCAGCATATGTCGTGGGAGGCTTCTCAAACACTCTTCTTGGTTTACCACCCTGGAATCTTTGCTGAGCCTGCTGTGCCCCCTGCTGAGGCTGTTGCTGCTGTTGCATTGGCTGTTGCTGGACCGGCTGTTGTTGCTGAAGTGGTTGCTGTTGATACGGGATAGTAACACTCGCCACCTACTGCGGCTGACGATATTGACCTCGTCCCCTGCCTCGGCCTCGGCCTCGGCCTCCAAATACTGCGCTTGCCTCGCCCTGACGGCGCCCACCAAAAGCCTTCCTATTACTGCCAGATGCAGTCGATTCCTCAACCTGGAATTTTCCTTGCTTAATGTTACGTTCAATCTTTTCTCCCATCAGAATTAGGTCTGAAAAACTGGCCAGAGACGTGTGAAACAGCATATCATGAAACAGACCTGTGAATGTACCGACAAACATGTCATTCATTTCCTTATCTTCCACAGGAGGACGGACCCGGGCAGCCATATCGCGCCACCTTTGCGCGTACTCTTTAAAGCTCTCCCCCTTCTTCTGCGACAGTCCCGCCAACTGGACCCGGTTGGGTGCCAAGTCGCTGTTATACTTGTAGTGAGCTACAAATGCCTCTGCTAATTGCTTCCATGTCTTGATATCAGTTGGCTCCAACCCCATGTACCACTCTAGGGAAGGACCCGACAGACTATCTTGAAAGAAATGCATTAGCATTCTTTCATCAGTTGAGTATGCAGACATCTTTCTGTAATAAGCTCGTACATGCACTTTTGGACATGTGTCCCCTTTATACTTGTCGAACGCAGGAGCTTTGAATTTGATTGGGACCCTCAGGCCAGGTACCAAGCCCATTGTTGCCATGTCCAAACCCACAGCACTTTGGTTCAGGACTCCCCTCATCTGCTCTTCCAGCATTCTGATCTTCTAGGAGTCATCCATCGGCCCTTCGAAACCTCCTCCGGAGAAAGCGTCCTCCTGCTGATCTTCTTGCCACATACCATTTCCAGCCCCATACCCATCATATCCATTATTACGTCCAGCTCTGATCTGATTCATCCCCGGACCTCGGCCTCTGTTGCCGTACCCTTGAACTCCTCCAGCAGGACCAAAAGCCATAAATCCAGCACCGTTTCCATTCCCGAAACCTCCGTAACCCTGATTGGTCGCACCATAGCCATCCTGCCCAAAGCCTTGAGCATTAAAGCCATACTTCCCAGTGTTATCGAATCCCTGATCGTTGAACCCGAATCCAGTATTGACAAAGTCGTTGCCTCCCATATTATCTCCCAAATTGACATCACCCAGCCCAACGTTATGGACAGCAGTCTCATTCCCAACTCCGACGTTACCATTCACAGCAGCGGTAGCGTTGTTGACATTAGCAGCAGGTATATTGACTACAGGTGGAGCCACTGGCGTGGGAGTGCCGTCTCCATGAACAGTATCGACCCGCACAGACTGATGATCTTCATTACCGTGACCAGCATTTCGAGCCAACAGAGGCTGGACCATGGCCTGCAAATTCTCCTGACCCTTTGCAATAGCTTCCATGGTCTGCATAAAGAGAGCGAGCTTCTCGCGCACATCCTGCATCTCGTTCTGCATTTGATCCATGATTCTTCGACAGTTGGTGCGGGTAGAATAGCGGTGCGGGTGCTGATCTGCAATCCTGAAAAGTACCTGTTGCAGAGCAGGACATAAGACACTTATTCAAAGATTACCTGTAATGCAATATGAATATGAATGCAATGCAATGTGTCTGTGCATTAGGGAAATTCATTCCCCCAGTTCTAGTGTGAAGGTGCCAGTGCAGTGACAGTGCTAGCAATATGAAGATCGGAGCTGAATCATAGAAAGCCTTATATATTGCGGAGAAAACCAGTAAGTCAAGAATACAATATCACTGAGAGTACAAAGAAGGCATGACCTCAACCAACAATCCTGGTGATGGTCAGCACTATGCAAATAAAGCATACAAATTACTATATGAAATGATCAAATCCTCCCAAAAGTCTGGTACTCTTCTATCAACTTCTTGGTCTCTGGATGGCTTGGTCGATCAAGCAGCCCTTCAACAAGTTGGTTTCTCTTCTTAAGAACACGGCGCACGTCTTCAGCAGTTTCTTCCCATGACGCTTCTCCGAAACAATCTTCTAGCTTTCGCTTCTGAGACACCGCTTCATCTCTGCATTTGATTGCCTTGTTCAGTGCATGCTGGACACTATACCGGGTCATCACTTCTTCCTCACACTTCTTGATGCTAGACTTCAACTTCTCTTCGAGGCCGGAGATTTGCTGCTTCAGCTTATCTTCTCTCATCTTATTGTTGGTGAGAGTAGCATTCCAAGTCTTATTGCAAGAGGAGATTTCTCGGTGTGCTGCGTCAAGCGCCTTCTTTTTGGCTTCCAGCATGTCATGGGAGCTTCTGAACTCTTGCCCCAGACGTTCACGCTTTTTCCTCTCCTCAGTCAACTCAGCCCCTAACCTGTTTAACAACTCAATTTGTTGTTGGAAAGCATATACGACCTTGTTTTTCTCACTGCGTACTTGAGCTAGCTCTTGCTCTAACCCTTCGTTGATCTTCATCAAGGCTTCCTTTTCCCTCACAACTTGCTCGTAGGCCTCTCTAGAAACAGTAGTTGGCTCTTCTACCGGGACGGGAGCAGTGACGGGTGCAGCTGGAAATGGCATTAATAACTGACTTGCTCTTTCCTGGATCCAAACCCTGTAAGGCCCATAAGCCTGGAAATCGTTCTTACCTAACAGTGGCTTCCCTTTGCGGTTAATACGTGTCCAGGCATGTTGCAACTTGGCTAATAACTCCCCCTTCACGTCACCTGTGAAGTACAAAGATTCCCGTACTTCTTCCTCCTGAGGTGGATTCTTTAGTGCATATCCGAACTGACGAATGAATAGAGAAGGGTTGTAATTGATACACCCTTTTCTTCCTATCAGCGGCACATTAGGGTACCCAGAACAGCTGAAGATGAGCTCAGATCCCAACAGGTCTCGATCAAACCACACAACGTCTTCGGAATATAGCCTCATCAGGCGCTCTGACCAACTGGCTGAGGTTGCACTGTCCACAAATGGTCCCTTCATGGGGAGACGACTTTTGAACCACATATTTACTAGAGGAGCACAGCAGTAAACAACTTTTCCCCTTCGGTTTTCGTTCTTGTAGTGCAATGAGTGGTAGAAGTCTCCGATCAACGTTGGCACTGGGTTGCCTGCAGCGAACAGATAGAAAGCATCCAGATCTACAAAGTTGGGCAAGTTAGGAAACAGCACAATTCCATAAATGCATAAAGCCAAAATAGCATTGAAAACCACCCAACAACCGTTCTTGGCGTACTCTTGAGCCTTTCCAACCAGAAAATCCAGAGAGAAATCGGGAACCCCGAGCCAAGAAGTCACTAACAACTCAGCAGCGTTCATATGCAAGGCTTTGGCTAAGTCCTCCAACTTGGGCTCAGCAGCAGAGTGAATAAAGGGAACCTTGTTCTGCACGGGAAGTTCAGTAAACTCCACATACTCCTCAATGGTAGGCCCTAGAATGAAGTCAGCAAAAGTAAAGCATCTCAATGCGAGGTCATAGAACTGCATCAAGGTGCATAGCCCGTTCATCTCATCAGCCGTGGGCTTGCAGACTAATCTCAGTAATCTCCCATGATTTATTCTGAAGCTTCTCCTAACCTCCTCATCAGCGAGAGATATCAGACCAAGCAAGGAAGTAATATCAGGTGAAGGCAGCTTATACGCAACTGTTTTCCTCAAACCAGCCATAATCAATACTCAGAAGTCTGGGCACTAGAACCGGGGAACATGAAAATGCACCTGCAGCACAGACACACGTTAGTGAAATGCAAGTGGTAATGGATATGCAGGCAATGTAATGCAAGTAACATGCAACAGGGACCGAAGCTGTAGCTGAATAGCCTGAACCATATCAAGAAGTCTCAGATAGACCATCCAGAAGTCATCAAACCCTGGTCTCAGATAGACCTAAAACGAAGCTCCAACACTGGTCTCTGACAGACCTCAAACCATAACTCCCACTGGTCTCTGGTAGACCTCAAATCACATCTCCAATTGGTCTCTGACAGACCTCAGAACACTCCAACCGGTCTCTGACAGACCTCAGAACACATCTCCAAATGGTCTCTGACAGACCTCCTAACTCTCCATAAATACCCAGGATCTCTGATCAAGAAATAACCGGTAGTCTGAAGGTCTAGTTACCTGCATAGCCCCAAACCCTCTCACAGGTGGATGTCCTAGTAACTGACAAAGGTATGGCATCCTATGCGGTCGTCGGCGTCACAGACTTTCAGGGTTGATGATACGATTCCCAGAAGGAGTGGCATCATCAAATCCTGAAGAGGCCTCACTTAGCCAACTTCCAAATGATCGGTTCCCGGAGTCGACAATTCAGCTGACCAACAACCCCTTCGACCCAAAGGGTAGAAAAAGAAGCCAACCAGAAGAACCTCGTCCGAGTGTAGATTTCATGAGACACTAATGCAAGCAAAGCCGGCACGCGCCCACTACTTTCTACTCTAATTCTAGGTGCACTCAAGCCCAGGTCCGGCTTCTCACTCAATATCAGAACACCCGTCACACCCCAATACAGCAATAATAAACAATATATAAAGCTGAAAATACAAGGTCAGAAATATAAATCCATACAAAATCCTCGACGGGAAAACAAGCGTTAGGATTGACTCTCTTAAGGGACGTTGGATCCCAAATGCATAAGCACTATCGCAGTCCTTAGCAGCCAGGGGACGTTGGGCCCCCAGCAGAGTCGCCAGCTGTCGCTACTGCGAAAATCGGCGTCGGCTGAACAGAAGAGTCGCCACCGTGCGTTATTTATCCCACGGGAGGGAAAGGAAACGCTCAGAGTAAACCTCGCACAACAAGGGAAAGGTATGGTCGTCGCAACCAAAACCTGGATTTGGGAGTCGGTTACGCAAGGGGAAGGTATTAGCACCCCTCACGTCCGTCGTACTCGACGGGATCCACGCTTGTTTTCGGGTATGGATTGTTATTCTATCTAAACTATAGGTCAGGGGTTAAAAAGAAAATAAAATGAAAATAAAAATGACTCAGCAAAGTATCGCACTTTATGCCTACGTATTCCCGCCTGGAACGAGAAATCAGAGTCAACGTAGTTCGCCTACCTACGGGAAAGGAGGGGAAGGTTGCTCGCTAGGATATCGCATCCTATGCCTACGTACTTCCACACAGCATGGAAGATCAGAGCAAACGTAGTTCGGGCCACGTATGACACAAGTCTGTTTTGATTGCTTTTATCTCCTCTGAAAAGGGTTTTCTGATCAACAGTCCCAGCGGACAAAAATGACGCTTTGATGAGTTCACATTCTTTTACGGAAGAAGTGTCTTTTATTGTGTTTGAAATCTTTATGTGTTTTTCTGTTTGTTTTGAGAAAGAAAGAGACAGAACTCTAACCTACGGTTGCGAAGGGAAACAAACTAACCTAATGTTATCATGCATGGGTTAAGACCTAGTGTCTATCATGCTCCTCTCTTGCACAGAGAGAAACAGAGATCCTAAGGGATAGGCAGAAACAGAAACAATAACAGATATATACAGTAAAATAGTAAAATGCATGGATGCAACAGCACAAGCGAGGCAAGGGAGTCCCACTCAACCTCGAACCTAGAAAACAATAGGCAAAAGTGAACAGCCTTCACTTTCAACCCAACAGGGTAAACAGCAAACAATACAGTCCGGGAAACCAATTAATACATCAGCAATGAAATATAACAGCAAAAGAAACAGCATCAGCAGCTCTGAATCAACATCTGGCTTCAAGTAATCTCCAATCATTTATGGGCTTCAACAAGCATCAATCTCCATCTTCATGATCTTCAGGTAAGGGCTTTGATCATCAGTCTTCTATCTGCAATGGCTTTTCTTCAAGTCTCAGGCTCCAGGATGAACATCAGCCAACCAGATGAAGTGAATGAATGTTAGACAGTTAATTACCTACCAAGGGTGGTTCATCAACTGTTAACATTAAACAGAAAGTTTTCTCTCAAAAGTTCTATCTTTCAAATACATTCACTGATCCTTCCAAAGGAAGGAGGTGGATATTTGAAAGAGACTTTGAATCATAGAGAAAGGATAGAGGCAAACAAAGCCATCTATGTTTGAGAAGCAAGCTTTCTACTCTAGAGCTCTACCTAGCTCCTAAACCCTAGTCTCCTCAGCAGCTGCTAGCAAGAACCCCCTCTCCAACTCTGGCAGTTGAACTTCAATCTCTGGATCTCCAATGGCTTCACCTTCTCAAGTCTTCAGCTCTCCCAAGTCCCCAGACAATCCCAATACCCACACAAGCAAGCAATAATCCCCAGAGGGCACACCACATCAGTCAATCAGATATACAGTATATTAATAGCAGTAGGGGAATTCTGACTTTTTCTAAGGGGTCTAATAACTACCCATAGCCCCTATAGTCCCATAACTAAACTAGTCAAACCCTAAGTCCTAAGGGAAAAGAATCAAATCTCCTAAGTCATCACCTAAAACCCTAGTTTTATCCATGTTATTCACACCTACATTAAGCACCTAAAATTAATTTCTAAAAATGGGAACTAAATTGAATCTACAAGTTCAATGTCTAAACTAAACAACCTAAAAAGAATGGATGAAAAATATTGAAGCAATTAATAGAACAAAAAATAACAAAATCATGTATGAAATGAAACCATTTAAAATGTTATTTATTTAGAAAATATGAGAAAAATATCAAATAAAAAATAAAATGCAATTTTTATTTTTTATACTTTTCTAGACATCCTAAAGAAAAATATGCAAAAAGAATGAATTGAAAATAATGATTTTTCCATTTATTATGATTTTTATAAGATGCATGAAAAATATACAGAAAATAAAAAGAAAATGTAAAGAGATATTTGAAGGGGGTAAGAATAGAAACACGCTGCAGTTGTTTTATTAAGTGGGCTGAGGACCGGGGGTGCAGATAGGACAAATCCATAGGCCCAATTCGCTTCAGAATCTCACCAAAACCAAAAAACTCCAGAACGGTGTATATAGCAATAATTCCAGTTGATTTCATGTTGGGCCTGGTTGATAGGGGTGTTAAAAGCAAAATTCACTTAAGCCCAATGGTCAGATTAAATGATACGGTGCGTTTTGCTCATCAAAAGAAATCCCTCACACATTATGGACCGCGCACAGCCTTTGGATCATGGTCTCGGTCAATGATTTATCATGATCTAAGGGTGCAGAACCTTTCTTCCTCATTTGAAATCAGCCTTGGAGCCAAACGCCATGGATGAATGCTTCCAAGAACACCAACTGATCCTCAGACGAACTTCCTCAGTTCTTGATGAAAATCTAAGGTGCAAAGACCAAACTCACTCCAAATTCCATCAGCAACTCGGTCATGGCTTCAGAAATAGTTGAAACGCAACCTAACCCTAAACCCGATAGCTATCCCCAAAATACGATCAAGAACCGACTCTCATAATTCTCAAAATTAATGGCATAAACCTGTTCCTCTCTTTACACTGATCAAAACTAACTGAAGAAACAACATTATCCTTCACTATTGAGGGAGTTTTTGCTCCTAACAGAAATTGCACACACACATTAACCTTCATCAAATCCCCTCAAACTATCCAGAAACCAACCTCTAATCACCTAGAGTATGCCTACCCTAACAATTCACTAAGATCTCCTCTAATTCGAGTCAATTTCAGAAAAGTACCAACCTGGAAAAATGATGAAAACAGAAGGCGATTTTCTTCAATTCACGGCTTGTAAGACTCCAGGATCACTCAATGTATTAGTATCTCGCTTCTGTTTGCAATGATTCTCCTTCAAACGGCTTGGATCACCATAACAGAATCTGGTTTGCAGTTGAATGTGCAGCAACTCAAAAACACGATTTATGCTAGGATTCCCTCAGATTTTGATTGGAGCACTCTCAGTAGTGATGATTGAGTGGAATAGGATCAAGAATCTTAGGAAATGATGGAGGATTGAGGAAAATCGAAACTGAATTGTAAGAGAGAGATGTGAAAATGCAGTTCTGAGTTTCTTCACTAATGAATCCCCAAAAAAGCTTTGGATCAGCTTCAATGCTTATGTAGATCAGGATTGAGGGTTCTGGAACTTGCTAGAAGGATCCAAGGAGAAATTGACATCTCATGGTATGAGAATTTGAAAAAAGATGAATTGAAAAACCAACTCATGAATACCTTGCTGCAGCTTCCAAATGACACTTGAATTTCTCTTCAAATGAGAAATAGGGAGTGTTTGGATGGTCTTTTGTGCTGTACCTTGACCAAAGCTTGGTTTGGCAAGTGTTGCTTCATGCATAAGCAACTAAGGATATCCTCCATTTCTTGACTTCAACTCAAAAAACTAACATTGCCATTGGTCTTAAAATATTATTTACCTTCAAAATGGTGGGTCACATGTTTAGTTTTGCCCTCATATCAAAAATTCACAATTTTGGTGATTAAGAAATGGACTTTTTCCTTTATATTGGGTCCATTTTATAATCCTAAGTTCCATGCCTTTCCCAACTTCCATGACTTCCTTTCTTGACTTAAAATGACATTCTGAGCAACTTTGATGTTGGGAATTTTTCCATTTGAGGCCTCCTTGTATGAGTTTTGGACATAGGTTAAAATGACCTGTAATTCACAAATGACCGAAATACCCTTTGCTTGCCAAGACCATAAGTTGAGTTCCGCACCTCATATGAAGGCATACTATACCATTCTAGAAAGCTAAGACAATGAGGAACAACTCTTATGTTGACCAGAAATTCATTTGAAATCTCCTTGAGGGGTAAAAATTGCTTGGAAGTCAAGTCACTTTCACAGACAAAATTTCAGACACCCCAGATGACCTGTAACTTGCAAGGACCATAACTTGAGTTCTATAAATCTCCTTGATGTCTTCCACCACTCAAATTAAAGGTCTTGAGATCCTCTACAAGTTTCCTGTTGACCAAGAAGCCATTTGAAGCTTGCATTTTGACTTATCTTTCTTGGAAATTTGACCTAAACTAGGGGATTTTACATAGAAACCCTAACTTAGAAACTCCTCTTCTCCTTGATTTCTCTTGATTCCTGCTTAGCACAACAACATATCCTTATTATTCATGTCAAATGATGAACCCCACATCTCTCCAATAGCCCTTTATGCCTTTCAATCAATCAATTGACCTAGGGTTGACCTAGGGTTGACCCAGGTGAAACCCTAGTTGACTGTCTTCAACTGCAATTCTTGTGATCACACCAACAACTTGTTTTCTTCCCCAAATGACTTTCTAAGTCCTCCAAGATGTCTAGATACAACTCATAATTCCCTTGTTGACCCTCAGGTACCCTCAGATAGGAGATAGACTCAAGGCTTGATCTGCTGAACTCTTTGCTTTCAAATTCTTTCTGATGACTTGAATGAGATTGAATCAGGATAATAACCTCTTGCTAGGCCTCTAGAGATGAGAATAATGATTGGTCCCCCTGTTGTATGACTTGCTATGCTTATGCTATGCAGATGGTTAGGCTAGGTACATGACTCTATATGCAAATGCTAATGATATTAAAACATAGACCCAGTGAATAAGGTTGGGCAAATTTTAGGGTGCAACAACTACGCCATGCATCCAAAACCTTTCCTCGAAGCTCCACATCATTGTGGAAGAAAATACTCTTTACATGGGAACTTTTAGGAGGTCCCTTCAATGGGTATCCCAACTGTCGACGAGCTAAAACGGGATTGTAGCTGATTCCTCCATCAAAACTGAGCAATAGTACATTACCAAAGTTACCACAACTATCAATGATTAATACCCCATCATATACTCGATTGTACCAATCAATGTCAGAATGGGTCAATGCCATAACCCTAGGAGACCAAAGTTCTTTGCCAACATTTGTAAAAGAGCTAGACTTTGGCAGGTGCGAAATAAACCACTTGTAAAGTAAGGGTACACAACAAGTAATCATCCCTCCACCACGAAGGTTTCAGAGATGTATAGAGTGATATGTATTACCCAACAAAGTCGGCACTGGGTTGTTCTTCATAAAGATCTTAAATGCTTTGAGATCGATGAAACCTTCAAAACTTAGAAATAGAAATATCCCATAAACAAGTAAGGCGAAAATTGCCTCGAACTGAGCTTTGTTTGAATGATTAGCATAAAATAAAGCTTTCTCGACTAGGAAACCTGTCTTCAAACCAAGAATTCCATCCTTAGTAACCATGTTGGCCTTGATGTCAGCTACCTTTAAACGGAGGGCCTTAGCAATATCTTTCTCATCAGGGTCCTTTTCCAAGAAAGGGAAAGGAGATTCTTCCAGAATAGGTAGACCCACCAAAAAGGAGTACTCTTCCAAAGTGGGCAACAACTGAAAATCTGGGAAGGTGAAACAATGATAAAGAGGATCATAAAACTGTAGTAGAGTGGCAAGAAGTCCTTCCTTCACTGTGCGACCCAATAAAGATATCAGCTTCCCATATTTGTTCTTGAATTCCTCTTGATCCTTGATAAAGCCCCACAACTTCTTTAGGTCGTCCAATTTGGGACTCTTAAAAGTATATTTCACAATACGTCTTTCATTTGAAGTCATGGTGACCTACAATGTTCATAAACGAAAGTAAATCCCATGAAGTCCAATGCAGAATGATGCTATATGAATGCAGCAAACACAAGTATTCACATAAGGACACAAAGATAAACAAACAAAGGGGAACCCTAGGTTTGCAACGAGCATGGAGTAAAGGTATACCCTTTCCCAAAGGTTATGGACTAAAGGTTGTTTGTACCTGCAGAACAAGGTTCTAAGGGGACTCAAAGTCATCAGCCTGTCTTTCGGATATTATCAATTTCTCAACTAACTCGAGGATTAATAATATTCTCAAGAGAACTTCTTTTGAGTGTAGCTTCGTGTAGCACTATTTCGGGAGTACTCCCTCATAGTCCCGCACTACGTCCTAATAAAGGCCAAAGTTGGGTTAAGGTAACTACGGTTCTCAATAGGCTCCAAGGTCGAAAATAGTGAGTGTCTTCATGATTACTCGTTCAACAGTACTATTTCGAGAGGGCCTCAACTAAGCGGGATTCTCGATTTAACTTTGTCGGGATTCAACTCCCTATAAGCCTCCTTGACTATATCACCATCCTATCTTAATTTCTCTCAAGTTCGGGTGTAGAACTTTATTTCACCACTCAAGGACAATAATCCCAAAAGAATAAACACAAGAGAAAATAAACATTTAAGCAGGTAAACAGATATATAAAGCACTAAACAAAAAATAAAGGTAGGGAAACCCGCTAGAGAGTCCCCAGTGAAGTCGCCATTTCTGTCGCGGTGAAATTTGGATACCAAACTATTGATTAGTTTGAATCATTATTTCATTTTGCAACCGAACTTTGATTTGTCCAAAGGACGGGATAAAGATCGAAATTCCCACAATGCAATGCAAATGCAAGCTTAGAGAGTTATAGGTTCGGGGGTCGGTTAAACTTAGGGAAGGTACTAGCATCCTAAGTTTCTGTAGTATCCTACAGGAACCTCTTGTTTTATGTTTGTTTATTGCTAAGTGTTTATCTGTTTAATGGTTAAAAGACCTAGTAGTTTATATCTAAGTATACTCGATAAGATATCGCATCTTATGCCTACATATCCTTACGGGAGTGGAATCAGAGTATTTTGTAGTTATCCTAAAGGGTTAGAGGAGTTCTTTGACTGTGGTCAAAGTTCCTATGGGTTTAGGGTAGTTGATTGATTGATTTTAGGAGAAGAGGTGCATTGTCATTTTAAGGGAGATTTAACCGCCACAAGTTGTAGGAATGTAGTCTTTGCATCGTCTTAAGAGAAGGGCTCAAGTACTCGGATAGGGATCGACGAGGTACACCTCTCTTAAGGCAAAGTTCCTACGGTATTGATTGTATTGTTGTGGGGTGGAGATTCTATCTCACTTAAGATGATTTGGCATCTTTCTCTAATGTGTTTGAATATTCGTTTGTTTTGAATTGATTGTTTGTATTGTGTTTATTTCTATGTTGTAAGAGGAAGGTCCTTCCTATGGGGTAGGATCTATCTTAAAGATCAACTTGAATGGGATCAAGGATCATGGGGAATATGATGCAAATGTGAATGCATACGCACGATGGTTGGGATCATGCGCAGATTCTTCCTTTGGACGGAATGCGGTGCGGAAAGTGTAAATGACGGTAATATAAATTACTGTAAAATAAATTGCAGGAGAAAGTAAAACACACACATACACATGAAAGCGCTAAGGTGTAGGTACAAGTGTCGTGAATGTGAATGTGCACGATTGATTGTTGATTCGATTTTATTTTAGTTGAGTTGATTTAAATTGGTTAAATTGATTTTAGTTTGAATTATAAGAAAATGTTGATTTGAGTGGATTGATTTTAGGACGTTATGATTATTTTATAAGGAGATATGAAAAAAAGTTGATTTAATTTATTTGCAAAAAAAAGGCTTAGGTGTGAATTGATTCAAATAAAATAAGGTAGTTTTTATTATTTTATAAAAATTTTTTTTAAGTTAAGAAATAAGTTTTATTATTAATTGGATAAATGGTATTTATAAAAGGTGTAAATTACCTGAAAAGGTTTTTTCTTTAGTAAATAAATCTACTATTTAATAAAATATTTATTTAAGTTTTTTTTTAAAAAGGATTAATTAATTTCGATTAATTAAATAAAAAGATAAAGTTGATTATGATTAAATAAAAGATTTATTAGTTTATTTTTTTTAAGAGGTTAGTTAGTTAACGTCAAAATTAATAGATTAAGGTTGATTAAGGTGATTAAGGGGATTAAGAGAGTGATTTAGTGTGTGTGTTTTGTGTGATTGGTGATTAATGAGTGGTTACAACATAAACAACAAATTAAGCAAAATGACAAAAAAAACCTAAATCCCAGAAATCCCAAATTGACCTCCGCCGATTCTCTCCGTCCGCTTCTCCCTCTCTCGCGATTCTTTTCTGTTTTCCTTTTCCCTCTCTCGATTTCTCCATTCTTCTCCTTCAGGCCTTCTTATTCCTCCTTCTTATCTCTAATCTGTAACCTGTAAAAGAAAAAAACCTCAAATGATTCGAACAAACTATAGATTCATGAGATTACCGAGAATGGGAGCCGACGGTGGTTTGCGGCGGTGATGGTGATTGAAGCTTCACGGCGATTCGCGTCTCGCGAAGACTATAGAGGTGTGGAAGGCCTGCGGTTGACAGCGGTAGTGGCGATTCGAGACAACAAAGGTTGAAACGACGCCGACGTCAATGGTTTTCCCTGAGGCTTGTAGCGGATAAGTCTTCTCCCTCCCTTTTTTTTAGGTTACGAAGTTTTGGGGTTTTGTGTGATAATTTTTTAATCCCTCTTTTCGTTTCCAATATGCTCTTTATATAGGCTTCAGATGCGAGATTTCTTGATTGAATGCTTTGAAATCGTTTGAATGCTGATTGATGGTTGATTGGGATTTTCCACTTTGGTTTAGACGAGAATTGAAATCTTTCCTTTTTCTGTCTGATTTGTTTAATGCGAAAATCTTGTACTCAAACTATTTAATGCTCTTTTTCGGTCCAGATTCATTATCCTCTGGGATTTGAATTGGATCTATTTTAGAATCTTTTCTTCTAATCAGCATATTCTCTAATGGATTGGCAGGTGTGGATAACTATGTTTTCGGGCCAAAGAAGGACTAGAAGCCCCAATACCTTTTCAGCCCAGCTTGAGCATTTGATTCACCACTTTCAAGTTTAAAGATGGATCAGTGAAGATTGTTAATTGTTTATCCAAAGTGGAAGCCAAAAGATTTGTGTTATCCCGGTTTAGAGTCAGAGCTGTGATATCCTGTCCTTCTCCCAGTCGTAATACGTGAGATACCTCCCTATACTTTGAGTCTTACCACTGCTTCCCAAATGATGTGGTTTTGCTATCTGAAATATAACTCAAAGTTCCTTTCTCGATTTGCTTTGAACAGGGTGACAAAGAGGTTGTCTGCTTATTGATGGGGGTAGGCGGTTGAAATGTTGGGGTAAGCTCTTGTAGTGAGTTTTTTTTTCATCATCGACGTAAGCTTTCAAAATGGGAACTGGTGGCATCCTATCGATAAGTTTGAAGTGAAAAATATACTTGACAGCCAAAATATGTTTGCTTCTTTCGATGGGTTTCTGAATAATATCTTGAACTCTACCTGATAAGGCCATAATCTTCCACTCATTAAACAATCTCTTAGCTTTGTATGTCTTCAACTTCTGCGTATTAGCTTGAAGACCCTCCCGAGAACGGTTTTTTTGCACCAATGTCAAGGGTTGGAGTAAGCTTCTTGGGGAAGTCAGCAGCCTTCAACTCTTCAAGAGAAAACGCTTTACTAACTCAGAATTATGAAGGGGGGGGGGGGGGAAGATGAGTTGCACTCTGAAGCAAACAATCAGTAAAATCGATGGTTGCAGACATTTCAATTTGCACTTGTCTTTCTGATGCACTTACAGTCTCTTTCATTATTAGTTCTTGTACTTCGACTGAAATTTGCCTTTCAGGTACACTTGAGGGGGCTCCATCAGAACATTGATGATTTAGATGTGTTCCAATCTCACAAACTGGCAAGCACTTGGTACCTAAGTTGGGCACCTCACAACCATCTCGAGACCCATGGCCAAAATCTGCACACCCATTATCTTCATCTGTCACGCTTGCAGCACCATCAAAATTCTGTTTAGAGGTAATGTTTTCCTGATTGACATAATGATTTTCATTACATTGTGGTCCACTTTATTAGCGTTGTCATGCTTGCCTAGAGAATTTGTTGTTCAATGGTTTCTTAACTGAAGAGGAATTGGTTTCAGGGACCAGTCGGATCGGTTTTTCTGCTTTATCAGGAAAGAAGGTGATGAATAAAAGTACACACCATTGGGAACAGTCCCAACACAGCTGGAATTCTTCCTCATACTTGCACCAAACCAATTTTGCCAACATTCTGCAATGCAGTAGAACCGCAAGATCCGAATGTCTATGGTTTCACAATTGAAGTTCAGATGGCACGTATGCTACACTTTGGAAACCGAATTCCTCTAGCTCATTTTCCGCTGCAGGTATAATTAAATTAACTTCAAGTTTTAGTTTCTCTAATAACTGGGACATACATTTTGCTAGTAGATTTTGTGCTATGAATGATTTAGTTTTTTTTAGACAGCTCTTGTATGACAAAAGTTTGTGACAGAGGGCTTCCCTTTTTCTCGTTTGCCCTTGATCCTCTTCTTTAATTCGCCTCTATTTTGATCTTCTTGGTGCACTCATGCAGGAGGTTTACGCATCTTCAACAGAATGAGAGAAGGCTGGCAGCTGCTTGTACCATGCTTACGAAGCTGCAGGGATTTCCTTCAGTAATAGTGGGCGAACGAGAAGCTAAACATCCTCCGAGTCTGCTTTGGCGTATCCCAGCTTCAGAGAGATGCTTAACGGTAATATTAGATAGGAGTCCAATGCTTCTGTTTTTCTTGTAGCATTAGAAGTTTTGATGGTAATTAACATAAGGTTGATCATGATTCTGGCAGGTCGACGGCGTACGCTTGAGGATCATTTGTTGCCGGTAAAACAACTCCAAAACATCTTTTATTCGTTGGTAAGCATGTCGTCACCTCCTGCTGGGATAAGTCTAGTAATGCATGGCTGTTGGTATCGGTATCGATCTCGTTTTAATTATTATCTGCAGTAGCTGAATACTTGTACAAGACATCCATCCGGAAACCATGTTTGGAACGACCTCTGAGACGGTACTTGTTCACCTGCCGGTTTGAAAGCTAGAGGTAATATAAGGAAATGAATCGTGCAGACCATGGTTCTTCCTGCATCCGTGGTATCTCAGAAAGTGCGCGTGACGACCGTTGCAGCTCTGGCATCGAGCCTAACGTTGGCCCGTCCCAAAAGATGATAAAGGATCAGTAACCATCCTTAGTAACAATAGTGATTCTGTTCATCTGTTGGGTAACAGGATTGCTTGTCATCAAACATTACTGCACTATCGGTCGAGTAGATTGGGGGATGTCATTCCTTAAGTCTATTGATGAAATATTGGGAAAATAGTGTATATTAAATTGGCAATCCTTATTTATGGAATTTCCAGGTTCACGTGGGAAATGTTCCTTGAAGAACTTGCTTCATGATGAGTAGTAATGTAATATGGCTCTGAATAGGATGTTTATTTATTCTTTGTAATTACACCACCTGCTTGTAATTTTTACGTACTCTTGAAAAATCTCTTTTAGAAATATAACTTGGGCACAAATCTTGAATGTGGAATGAAGCTTCTCAAAACCTTATTCGAACATTTAGCATCGAAGATCAAAATTTCTCGCTTGAGTTTAATGGTAATAACCCCTCTTCGTGAATAAGATCAAAACCTTTCTCGAATTAAACTTCGATCCCATTTGCCTTTTTGCACTAGTAGGCCAGGAAACTCCTGAAATAACGAGTATTATCTTCATGCGAGATTAATGTGCCTGCAAAAAAACGCACTCATAATAGTAATAAAGACATCAAGTAGGTAAGAGGGGAAAAAATAAATAAATACATACATAATAATAATAAAAAGAAAAGAAAAAGAGACGGGATCTTATGGTCAAAAATCAGGGTGCAACAGATAGATGCGGCCACTACGGGTCATTTTGCTTGTACCTGTAATGTTTGTTACGTCCACTTGGTCGTCTTTTACTGTCTCTTTCTGACTAACCTTCCCAGATCCTCGGTCTATCACAGTCATGTCATACTTCCAGGGAACGACCTTTGTGCTTTCAAAAGGAAACGGTCTTGGTTTCTAAATAATAATCGGTCGAGGTTGATCGATAGTTGACTTGTTGAAAACGGGCTTCACACCTTTGTTGGTCATTTTGAACACCAAAACTTTCTCACCTTTCTTTGGTAAATTGAAAACAGGCTCAATTACTGAAACTTCTTCTTTCCTCACCTTACTACACACTTGCAACATTTCCTCATCAATCAATTTTTTGGATATCTCCACGTACCACGTTGTTGCACCCTAAAATTTGCCCAACCTTATTCACTTGGTTTATGTTTCAATATCATTAGCATTTGCATATAGAGTCATGTGCATAGTCTAATCATCTGCATAGCATAAGCATGGCAAGTCATACAACAGGGGAACCAATCATTATTCTTATCTCTAGAAGCCTATCAAGAGGTTATTATCCCAATTCAATCTCATCCAAGTCATCAGGAAAGAATTTGAAAGCAAAGAGTTCAGCAGATCAAGCCTTGAGTCCATCTCCTAGCTGAGGGTATCTGAGGGTCAACAAGAGGGTTGTGAGCTGTGAGTTGAAGGCATGGAGAACATCTAGACATTATGAGAGACTTAGAAAGTCATTTAAAGAAGGAGACAAGTCATTGGTGTGATCACAAATATTGCAGTTGAAGACAGTCAACTAGGGTTTCATCTGGGTCAACCCTAGGTCAACCCTAGGTCAATTGACTGATTTAAGGGGCATTCAAGTCTAGTGGAGAGATATGGGGTTCATCATTGGACATATAAATAAGGATATGGAGATATGCCAAGAAGAATTCAAGAGAAATCAAGGAGAAGAGGAGTTTCTAAATTAGGGTTTCTGTGTAAAATCCCCTAGTTTAGGTCAAATTTCCAAGCAAGATAAGTCAAAATGCTAGCATCAAATGGATCCTTGGCCAACATGAAACTTGTAGAGGATCTCAAGACCTTTAATTTGAGTGGTGGAAGACATCAAGGAGATTTATAGAACTCAAGTTATGGTCCTTGCAAGTTACAGGTCATCTGAGGTATCTGAAATTTTGTCTGTGAAAGTGACTTGACTTCCAAGCTAGTTTTACCTCTCAAGGAGATTTCAAATGAATTTCTGGTCAACATAAGAATTGTTCCTCATTGTCTTAGCTTTCTATAATGGTATAGTATGCCTTCATATGATGTGTGGAACTCAACTTATGGTCTTGGCAAGCAAAGGGTATTTTGGTCATTTGTGAATTACAGGTCATTTTAACCTATGTCCAAAACTCATACAAGGAGGCCTCAAATGGAAAAACTTACAACATCAAACTTGCTCCAAATGACATTTTGAGTCTAGAAAGAAGGTCACAAATTGTTGGAAAAGCTCATAGCATGAAGTTGCATGATTGGTCAAATTTGAACTAAAATGGCTTATAACTTAAGAAAAGTCAAGGTGAAAAATGGTTTGAGAGATTTATAAGTCCAAATGGAGACTTCCCATATATGATTTTGGGTCCAAAACACATTCTAAGAACAATGGTTCAAGTACATTTTTGAGCTTAGTGGAAAAAATCAAAGTTACTTATGGTTACTTGCATTTGAAGAAACATAACCAAAATGAATTCAATTTGGAATGCAAGGGAAGTTGCAAGATGGTTCTAGAAAGTTCATTGGAGCACTATATATTCATGAAATCAGAATTGAGCAAGGGTTGGATTCATTTTTCACCAAAAATTTCCCAAAGTTCTCTCATTCTCCAAGTTGCAATTTCATCCAAATTTCACAAATTCAGCATCAATTCTCATCAACATTGATTCCACCATATTCAATCATCATCATGGACTAAAGATCAACAAAGATCTGATTGAAATTGATCCATTTTCGAGCACCATAATCATCAATCTCCAAATTTCAATTTCAAGTGGACAGCAAGATCCAAGGCAAGAATCATCAAAGTGTTGCATACAGAATCAAGCACTGAGTTAGTTGATCAAGATCCAAGCATTAGAGGCCTCAGATCCACGAGTTCAACATCCATCTCCAAGATTTTGCATCAGGTGCATTTTCTCTGCCATGGCTTGATATAGATAGATTTACATGGTTTTATTAGTTTAGATGTGATCTAGGTTGTTAGTAGAACAATTAGGATGAGTTTGGTGCTGTTTGGTGATAATTCATAGCAGGTTGTTAGAACTGTTAGGACTTAGAACTCATAGCATAGTGCATTATAACCTTAGCTTGTTAGTTTAGAATAACCACCATTAAGTGTAGAAGAGATTAGTATAGGTTTGGTTGAGGATCTTGAGGATGAGTTGCAGAGTATTTTAATGGATCCAAGAACGTCATGCGCTCGGGTTGAGTGATTCACTGAATTTCAGAGTGAACTATGACCATAGGCTTGTAGAGGGAGAAATTCTGATTGATTTTCATGTTTGGATCGAGTTGAACCGTGGCCTATAGAAGGAGAACCGAGAGGTTGAAAGTATGCGTGCATGGAGTTTTCATGGAGGGAAACCCTAGTTCTCATAGATCCAAGGTTGAAGACGCAATCATGGTCGTCCATTGCTTGTTGGACCTTTGACCTCAGAGCCCATCGTGTGGCTGGAGTTTAAAGCATAATTTTGGAGGGAGAGAATAGGTGCCCTAAACGCACCGTTTCATTTAATGAAACGGGCGGGCCTAGGTGTGTTATTGATATCCCCACCCCCCAGTACTGAGCCCAATTCATTTTGCACGTGAAAACCCTGCTATTCTCACCCCCTGCGTCCCTTTTTTATTTTCATTAATTCTGACTTGTTCTGGGCCTAATACCAACTTGCTACGCGCACCCCACCATTGCTGGCCCATCCTGATATGAACTGAGCGTGTTTGCTTAATAAACCCCCCCCCCCCCTCTCATTTTAATTCAATTTAGTTTTTTTAATTCATTTTAATTTTTACCAACTTTAGAAAATCATATAAAATAGGAAATTAACTCTTTTTTAGTGGTTGTTTTTTCTATATTTTCTTGGTTCTGTCTAGAAAATTATAAAAAAATAAAATTGCATTTTTATTTTTATTTGATATTTTTTCCATATTTTCTAAATAAATGACATTTTAAATAGTTTCATTTCATGTATGATTTTGTTAATTTTTGTTCTACTAGATGCTTTCATATTTTTTGTTCATTCTTTTTAGGTTGTTTAGATGAGATATTGAACTTGTAGAAACAATTTAGTTCCCATTTTTAGAAATTAATTTTAGGTGCTTAATGTGGGCTTGAACAACATGAACAAATTAGGGTTTTTTAGGTGATGACTTAAGAAGTTTGATTTCATTTCCCTTAGGACTTAGGGTTTGACTAGATTAGTTATGGGACTATAGGGGCTATGGGTAGTTATTAGATCCCCTTAGAAAAAGTCAGGATTCCCCTACTGCTATTAATACTCTGTGTATGTCTGATTGACTGGTGTGGTGTGCCCTCTGGGGATTATTGCTTGCTTGCTTGGGTATTGGGATTGTCTGGGGACTTGGGAGAGCTGAAGACTTGAGGAGATGAAGACCATTGGAGATCCAGAGATTGAAGATCAACTGCCAGAGTTGGAGAGGAGGTTCTTGCTAGCAGCTGCTGAGGAGACTAGGGTTTAGGAGCTAGGCAGAGCTCTAGGTTAGAAAGTTTGTTTCTCAAACATGGATTGTCTTGTCTGCATCCATTCTTCTCTGTGATTCAGAGTCTCTCTAAGACACTCACCCCCTTCCTTTGGAAGGCTTGGTGATAGGGTCTATGAGATAGAACTCTTGAGAGAAAATGTCTCTTGTGTTAGAAGCAGTCTGTTCACCACCCTTGGTAGTCAGCTGATTGCTTAACACCCAATTCACTCTTGTGACTGATCCCTCATCCTGGAGGTTTGAGCTTGAAGAAAAGCCATTGCAGATAGAAGACAGAGGATCAAAGCCCTTGCCTGAAGGTCATGAAGATGGAGATTGATGCTTGTTGAGGCCTGTGAATGATTGGAAATTACTTGAAGCCAGATGTTGATTCAGAGCTGCTGATGCTGTTTCTTTTGCTGTCGTATTTCATTTCTTGATGTATTGATTGGTTTTCCTGACTGTATTGTTTGCTGTTTACCCTGCTGGGTTGAAAGTGAAGCCTGTTCACTTTTGCCTATTGTTTTCTAGGTTCGAGGTTGAGTGGGACTCCCTTGCCTCGCATGTATTGTTGCATCCATGCATTTTACTGCTTTATTGTATATATCTGGTATTGTTTCTGTTTCTGCCTATCCCGTAGGATCTCTGTTTCTCTCTGTGCAAGAGAGGAGCATGATAGACACTAGGTCTTAACCCATGCATGATAACATTAGGTTAGTTTGATTCCCCCCGCAACCGTAGGTTAGAGTTCTGTCTCTTTCTTTCTCAAAACAAACAGAAAAACCCATAAAGATTTCAAACACAATAAAAGACACTTCTTTCCGTAAAAGAATGTGAACTCATCAAAGCGTCATTTTTGTCCGCCGGGACTGTTAATCAAGAAAAACCTTTTTCAGAAGGAATAAAATCAACCAAGACAGACCTGTGTCGTACGTGGCCCGAACTACGTTTGCTCTGATCTTTCATGCCGTGTGAAAGTACGTAGGCATAGGATGCGATATCCTAGCGAGCAACCTTCCCCTCCTTTCCCGTAGGTAGGCGAACTACGTTGACTCTGATTTCTCGTTCCAGACGGGAATACGTAGGCATAAAGTGCGATACTTTGCCGAGTCATTTTATTTTCATTTTCTTTTCTTTTAACCCCAGACCATTAGAGTAGATAGAATAACAATCCATACCCGAAAACAAGCGTGGATCCCGTCGAGTACGACGGACGTGAGGGGTGCTAATACCTTCCCCTTGCGTAACCGACTCCCGAATCCAGGTTTTGGTTGCGACGACCATACCTTTCCCGTGTTGTGCGAGGTTTACTCTGAGCGTTTCCTTTCCCTCCCGTGGGATAAATAACGCACGGTGGCGACTCTTCTGTTCAGCCGGCGCCGATTTTCGCAGTAGCGACAGCTGGCGACTCTGCTGGGGATCCAACGTCCCCTGGCTGCTAAGGACTGCGATGGTTCTTATGCGTTTGGGATCCAACGTCCCTTAAGAGAGTCAATCCTAGCGCTTGTTTTCCCGTCGAGGATTTTGTATGGAGTTATTTTATATTTCTAACCTTCTATTTTTCAGCTTTATATATTGATTATTATTGCTGTATCTGGGGTGTGACGGGTGTTCTGATATTGAGTGAGAAGCCGGACCTGGGCTTGAGTGCACCTAGAATTAGAGTAGAAATTAGTGGGCGCCCGCTTGCTTTGCTTGCTTTGGTGTCCCATGAAATCTACACTCAGACGAGGTTCCTCTGGTTGGCCTCCTGCCCCTTCCTTTGGTTGGCGTGGGTCGCTGGTTAGTTGGATTGTCGACTCTGGGGACCGATCATTTGGAAGTTGGCTAAGTGAGGCCTCTTCAGGAATTGATGATGCCACTCCTTCTGGGAATCGTATCATCAACCCTGAAAGTCTGTGACGCCGACGACCGCATAGGATGCCGTACCTTGTGCCAGTTATAGGGCCACCCACCTGTGAGGGGATTCAGGGTTATGCAGGTAACTAGACCTTCAGACCACCGGTTTGTTTCTTGATTAGGATCTTGGATATTTATGGAGGGTTCTAAGGTCTGTCAGAGACCAGTTGGTGTGTTCCGAGGTCTGTCAGAGACTATTTGGAGATGTGTTCTGAGGTCTGCCAGAGACCAGTGGGAGAAATGGTTTGAGGTCTGCCAGAGACCATTCAGGTTGTGATTATGGGGTCTATCAGAGACCAGTATTGGAGCTTTGTTTGAGGTATATCTGAGACCAGGGCTTGAGGACTTCTGGATGGTCTATCTGAGACCTTTCTTGATTGGGTTCAGGCTATTCAGCTACAGCTTTGGCCCCTGTTGCATGTTACTTGCATTGCATCACTGCATATCCATTACCATTTGCATTTCACTAACGTGTGTCTGTGCTGCAGGTGCATTTGCATTTCCCTAGTTCTAGTGCCCAGACTTCTGAGTGTTTGATCATGACTAGCTCAAGGAGAACGGTTGCTTACAAATTGCCTACGCCTGATATTGTTCCTCTACTTGGGTTGATCTCTCTTGCTGATGAGGGTGTTCGTAGGAGCTTCCGGATGAGCTATGGTAGACTACTGAGATTGGTGTGCAAACCTACAGAGGTAGAGTTAGATGGGCTGTATGCTTTGATGCAATTCTACGACCCTGCTTTGAGATGCTTCACGTTCTCTAACTTTATTATGGGACCAACCTTGGAGGAATACGCTGAGTATGTTGAGCTGCCCGTGCAGAACCAGGTTCCATTCATTCATTATGACGCCAAGCCCAAGCCGGAGGACTTGGCAAAAGCTTTGCATATTGATGCTTCTGAACTGGTGACTACTGTTTCCCGTGGAGTTCCAGGCTTCTCACTCCAGTTCTTAGTTGGTAAAGCCCAAGAGTACGCCAAGAGCGGGTGCTGGGTTGCTTTCAATGCTGTGTTGGCTTTGTGCATTTATGGCATAGTTTTGTTTCCCAACATACCGGATTTTGTGGACTTCGACGCCTTCTACTTGTTTGCCGCTGGTAATCCTGTACCTACCTTACTCGGAGATCTCTACCACTCACTGCATTACAAGAATGAGAAGGGAAGAGGGAAGAATGTTCATCTGTGTGTACCCTTGTTGAGTAGGTGGTTTGAGAGTCACCTTCCTAAGAGAAGATCTGTTGCAGAGACTACAGTCCCAACTGGTTGGCCAGAGCGCCTGATGAGGCTATCGTCGGAAGATATGGAGTGGTTTGATCAAGACCTGTTGGGATCTGAGCTCGTCTTCAGTTGTTCTGGGTACCCTAATGTGCCGTTGATAGGAAGAAAAGGGTGTATCAATTACAACCCTTCTCTATTCATTCGCCAGTTCGGATACGCACTGAAGAATCCACCTCAGGAGGAAGAAGTACAGGAATCTCTGTACTTCACCGGTGACGTGAAAGGGGAGTTACTAGCCAAGCTGCAGCATGCCTGGACACGTATTAACCGCAGAGGGAAGCCTTTGTTAGGAAAGAATGACTGTCAGGCCTATGCACCTTACAGGGTCTGGATCCAGGAAAGAGCAAGTCAGTTGAAGATGCCATTTCCAGACGCACCAATCCTCGCTCTTATTCCGGCAGAAGAGCCAACTACTATTTCTAGGGAGGCGTACGAGCAAATTGTGAGAGAAAAAGAAGCCTTAATGAAGATTAATGAAGGGTTAGAGCAAGAGTTAGCCCAGGCACGCAGTGAGAAAAACAAGGCCGTATATGCTTTCCAACAACAGATCGAGCTGTTAAACAGGTTAGGGGCTGAGTTGACTGAAGAAAAGAAGAAACGCGAACGTCTGGGGCAAGAGTTCAGAAGCTCCCATGACATGCTTGAATCCAAGAAGAAGGCGCTTGACATCGCTCACCGAGAGATCTCTTCTTGCAATAAGACTTGGAATGCCACACTCACCAACAATAAGAAGAGGAAAGATAAGCTGAAGCAGCAAATTGCCGACCTCGAAGAGAAGTTGAAGTCTAGCATCAAGAAGTGCGAGGAGGAAGTAATGACCCGGTATAGTGTCCAGCATGCACTGAACAAGGCAATCAAATCCAGAGATGAAGCAGTGTCTCAGAAGCGAAAGTTAGAAGATTGCTTCGGAGAAGCAACATGGGAAGAAACTGCTGAAGACGTACGCCGTGTCCTTAAGAGGAGAGACCAGCTTGTTGAAGGGCTGCTTGATCGACCAAGCCATCCGGAGACCAAGAAGTTGATAGAGGAGTACCAGACTTTTGGTAGGATTTGATCATTTCATGTAGTAACTTGTATGCTTTATTTGCATAGTGCTGACCATCACCAGGATTGTTGGTTGAGGTCATGCCTTCTTTGTACTCTCAGTGATATTGTACCCTGGGCTTATTGATTCTCCCTGCAATATATGAGGCTTTCTATGATTCAGCTCCGATATTCCTATTGTCAACACTGTCACTGCACCGGCCCCTTCGCACTAGAACTGGGGGAATGAACTTCCCTAATGCACAGACACATTGCATTGCATTCATATTGCATTACATGTAATCTTTGAGTAGTGTCTTATTTCCCGCTTTTAACAGGTACTTAACAGGATTGCAGATCAACATCCGCACCGTTATTCTACACGCTCCAATTGTCGAAAAATCATGGACCAAATGCAGAACGAGATGCAAGATGTGCGCGAGAAGCTCGCCCTCTTCATGCAGACCATAGAAGCTATAGCAAAAGGGCAGGAGAATTTGCAGGCCATGGTCCAGCCTCTGTTGGCCCGAAGCGCTGGTCATGGTAATGAAGATCATCAGTCTGTCCGGGTCGATACTGCTCATGGAGACGGCACTCCCACGCCAGTGGCTCCGCCTGTAATCAATACACCTGCTGCTAATGTCAACAACGCTACCGCTGCTGTGAATGGTAACGTTGGAGTGGGGAATGAGACTGCTGTCCTTAATGCTGGGCTGGGTGATGTCAATTTGGGAGATAATCTAGGAGGCAATGGCTTTGTTAATACTGGATTCGGATTCAACGATCAGGGATTCGATAACACTGGGAAATATGGCTTTAATGCTCAAGGCTTTGGGCAAGATGGTTATGGTATGGTCAATCAGGGTTACGGAGGTTTTGGAAACGGGAACGGTACTGGATTTATGGCTTTTGGTCCCGCTGGAGGTGTTCAAGGGTACGGCAACAGAGGCCGAGGTCCGGGGATGAATCAGATCAGAGCTGGACGTAATAATGGATACGATGGGTACGGAGCTGGAAACGGTATGTGGCAAGAAGATCAGCAGGAGGACGCCTTCTCCGGAGGAGGTTTTGAAGGGCCGATGGATGATTCCCAAAAGATTAGAATGCTGGAAGAGCAGATGAAGGGAGTCTTAAACCAAAGTGCTGTGGGCTTGGACATGGCAACAATGGGCTTGGTACCTGGCTTGAGGGTGCCAATTAAATTCAAAGCTCCTGCGTTCGACAAGTACAAAGGAGACACATGTCCGAAAGTGCATGTACGAGCTTATTACAGAAAGATGTCTGCATACTCAACTGATGAAAGAATGCTAATGCATTTCTTTCAGGATAGTCTGTCGGGCCCTTCCCTAGAGTGGTACATGGGGTTGGAGCCAACTGATATCAAGACGTGGAAGCAATTAGCAGAGGCATTTGTAGCCCATTACAAGTATAACAGCGACCTGGCACCCAATCGGGTCCAGTTGGCCGGGCTTTCGCAGAAGAAGGGGGAGAGTTTTAAAGAGTACGCGCAAAGGTGGCGCGATATGGCTGCCAGGGTCCGTCCTCCTGTAGAAGATAAGGAAATGAATGACATGTTTGTCGGCACATTCACAGGGCTGTTTCATGATATGCTGTTTCATACGTCTCTGGCCAGTTTTTCAGACCTGATTCTGATGGGGGAAAAGATTGAACGTAACATTAAGCAAGGAAAGTTCCAAGTCGAGGAATCAACTGCATCTGGCAGTAATAGGAAAGCTTATGGTGGGCGCCGTCAGGGCGAGGCAAGCGCAGTATTTGGAGGCCGAGGCCGAGGCCGAGGCAGGGGACGAGGTCAATATCGTCAGCCGCAGCAGGTGGCGAGTGTTACTATTCCCTATCAGCAACAACCACTCCAGCAACAACAACCGGTTCAGCAACAGCCAATGCCACAGCAGCAGCAGCCTCAGCAAGGGGCACAGCAGGCTCAACGAAGATTCCAGGGTAGTAAACCGAGAAGAGTGTTTGAGAAGCCTCCCTCAACCTATGCCGATTTATTGCAGACATTGTTGGGATTGAATCTGGTAGAGAAAAGAACTCTGGCGCCGATAACGGGAGCTCCCCCGTTTGGTTATGATGCAAGCAGGCACTGCGAGTTTCATTCTGGGGCCCCGGGTCACGATATAGAAGGTTGTCATGCTTTTAAGCACGTTGTGCAGGATCTGTTAGACAACAAGACTATCAATTTCAGAACGGCAGGTCCGAATATAGTCCAGAAACCCATGCCTAATCATGGGGCGAACGCCGTTCTGACTGAGGAAGGTCTGAATCTGATTATGAATGTGGAAGATTTGAAGACGCCGCTGAGCGAGATAAAGAGCCGACTGTTGCAAGGAGGTGTTTACCCGGGATGTAACGAGTATTGCTTAGACTGTTGGACCCTAGCTGGGGGGTGTGAGGATTTGAAGAAAGGCATTCAGGCCTTAATTGATGAAGGTATATTGCAGTTTGATCGAGCGGCAACTGACGAGCCTGCAGGGGCAGTAGTGGATAATCAGAGTGATGTGGCCACAGTAACGATTCCTCGGAAGACGATCACTATTGCAGCACCAGCTCAGCGACCACCGATCACCATAACTAAGGCCGGGCCAATCCCGTACGAGAACACGAAAGCAGTCCCATGGTCATATGGGTTAGAGGTATATTGTGACGGGATAAAGATTGATGTTAACAAACAGCCAGCCGAGACTGTGGATAATGTTGTTGGTTCAGGAGGCATGACGAGGAGTGGCAGGATCTTTATATCTCCTGAAGTGGAGGCTGAAAGACTAGCGAAAGGAAAAGGGAAAGCGGTTGAGAATGTTCCGGTACAAGCAAGTGAAAAAGAAGCGGCATCGAAGGATGTAGAAGAGTTCATGCGCTTAATTCGAAAAAGTGATTATAAGATTGTGGAGCATCTGCAGCAGACACCGTCCAAAATATCCATCTTGTCATTGCTGCTGTGTTCGGAAGCTCACAGAAATGCTTTGCTGAAAGTCCTGGACACTTCTTTTGTACCCCAAGATGTCTCCGTAAATCAGCTAGAAGGAGTATTGGCACATGTGAATGCAGGCCACAGTCTGGGTTTTACCGATTTTGACTTGACTCCGAAAGGGAGAGATCATAATATGGCATTACACGTATCGGTTGAGTGTAGAGGATCAGTAATGTCGCACGTATTGGTTGACACCGGGTCATCTCTGAATGTGTTACCCAAGAAGGCGATGATGAAGCTGGATGTTCGAGGGATTTTGTGTACACCCAGTGATTTGGTAGTCAGAGCATTTGACGGCACGCGGAGAACAGTCTTCGGATCGATTACCTTGCCTCTGCAAGTGGGGCCGGAAGTGTTTGCAACGGAGTTTTATATCATGGATATACAGCCTGCGTATAGCTGCTTGCTTGGAAGACCCTGGATTCATGGGGCAGGGGCCGTCACGTCTACCCTGCATCAGAAGTTAAAACATATGGTCGGAGACAGTGTAGTCACCGTGTGCGGAGAAGAAGACATCCTGGTCAGCCATTTATCTTCATTTAAATATGTGGAAGTCGACGGGGAGATCCACGAGACACCATGCCAGGCATTCGAAGGTTTGCGCATCAAGGACAAAGGTCCCGGGCCGAGCAAAGTGCCAGAGATAGTTGTCTCATCGTATAAGGAAGCTCAAGCTCTAGTGGAAGCAGGAGAAGCCAAGGGCTGGGGCAAAGTGCTGGACATTCCTGTGAAGATGGACCGGTTCGGACTGGGGTACCAACCGTCGTCATCAACTTCTTCCGTGGGGGCCCCCCGTTTCAGAAAGTCAATTACCATCTCTGCCAGTGGAGTGTGTCATGAAACTGTCAATGCTGCTTCAGAGTCTGATGAAGGAGACAGCGACTGTGATATGGATGCCTGGATTCAGCCAAGCACGCCAGGACAAGGACTGTGCAACTGGTCTATTCAGGAGCTTGTTCCTGTGACTTTTAAACAGTAATGCTTTGCTTTATTAATTGTTGAATAATCTGATGTCTTGCCCGGGGCATCAGGATTTGCTTAGGGCTGTGTTGTTATAAACATTGCGCGTTAATCATTAAATAAATGGCGTTTTCTCATGTGCAAATACCGTAATCCCTGTCTTTCTTGTTTTGTATTTTTCAATAAAATGGCAATGTGGTTACTCGCTTTATACGCATTTTGAAGCACTTAACCATTCCTTTTGCAGGATAACATTTTCAGATGACATCCTTGAACCACCTATGACTCGTCCCGACTTTGAGCACCCGGTGTTTCAGGCTGAAGAAGAGGTTGTCGAAGATAGCGACGTTCCTGAAGAACTGTCTTGGTTAGTAAAGCAAGAGGAAAGAGCCATTCTGCCTCACGACGAGGTCATCGAAATTATCAATTTGGGGTCGGAAGGGGTTGAGAAGAATATTCGTATTGGAGCCGCACTGCAGAGTGATATCAAGCGGAGACTGGTTGAAATGCTCCAAGAGTATAGTGATGTATTCGCTTGGTCGTATGAGGATATGCCAGGGCTCGATACAGATATGGTCGTGCATCGTCTGCCATTGAAAGAAGATTGCCCGCCGGTCAAACAAAAGCTCCGCAGAACGCGACCAGATATGGCAATGAAAATCAAAGTGGAGGTTCAGAAACAGTGGGACGCTGGGTTCCTGGCTGTGACGAAGTATCCTTCATGGGTTGCCAACATCGTACCAGTGCCAAAGAAAGATGGCAAGGTTCGGACGTGCGTGGATTATAGAGATTTGAATAAAGCAAGCCCAAAAGACGATTTTCCACTTCCTCACATTGACGTGTTAGTTGATAATACTGCTCAATACTCTGTATTCTCCTTCATGGATGGCTTTTCAGGCTATAATCAGATTAAAATGGCGCCAGAAGATATGGAGAAGACTACTTTCATAACGCCGTGGGGAACATTTTGCTACAAAGTGATGCCCTTTGGTTTGAAAAATGCTGGGGCAACATATCAGCGCGCGATGACGACTCTTTTCCATGACATGATGCATAAAGAGATCGAAGTTTATGTTGACGATATGATTGCCAAATCCCAGACGGAGGAAGAGCATCTGGTGAATCTGCTGAAGTTGTTTAAAAGACTTAGGAAGTTCAGGCTGAGGCTGAACCCTAATAAATGCACCTTCGGGGTGAGATCGGGTAAACTGCTGGGGTTTATCGTAAGCGAAAGAGGAATAGAGGTCGATCCTGCTAAAATAAAAGCGATTCAAGAAATGCCGACGCCTAAAACAGAGAAAGAGGTGCGCGGGTTTTTAGGGAGGTTGAACTACATCGCTCGGTTCATAT
Organism: Lathyrus sativus; assembly: GCA_963859935.3. Classification (NCBI taxonomy): domain Eukaryota; kingdom Viridiplantae; phylum Streptophyta; class Magnoliopsida; order Fabales; family Fabaceae; genus Lathyrus; species Lathyrus sativus. The sequence continues at coordinate 377,520,396 of OZ012740.1, forward strand.
CTCACCTAACTGCTACGTGTGAACCGTTATTCAAGTTGCTAAAGAAAGATCAAGCTATAACGTGGAACGAAAATTGTCAAAAGGCGTTCGATAAAATAAAGCAGTATTTGCAGGAGCCTCCTGTTCTGATACCCCCAGTGGCAGGTAGACCCTTGATAATGTATTTGACGGTTCTTGAGGGAAGCATGGGTTGTGTTCTCGGTCAACACGACGAGACGGGGAGAAAAGAGCATGCGATCTATTACCTGAGTAAGAAATTTACAGATTGTGAATCTCGGTACTCAATGCTAGAGAAAACTTGTTGCGCGCTAGCCTGGGCCGCCAAACGTTTGAGGCAGTACATGCTGAATCATATAACCATGCTCATCTCGAAGATGGATCCTATCAAATATGTATTCGAAAAGCAGGCGTTGTCGGGTAGAATTGCCCGTTGGCAGATGGTCTTGACTGAATACGATATTCAATACGTCTCGCAAAAGGCTATAAAGGGGAGTGTGCTGTCTGAGTATCTGGCGGAGCAGCCTATTGAAGAGTACCAATCGATGAGGTTTGATTTTCCTGACGAGGATATCATGTACCTAAAGATGAAAGATTGTGAAGAACCGTTGCCAGACGAGGGACCAGAGTTGGGTTCCAAATGGGAGATGATATTTGATGGAGCTGTGAATGCTTACGGTAGCGGAATAGGGGCAATCATTACTACACCACACGGGTCGCACATCCCGTTCACTGCCCGGCTGACCTTTGCCGTTACCAACAATGAGGCCGAATATGAAGCTTGTATAATGGGGCTTGAAGAAGCCATTGATTTGCGAATCAAACATCTAGATGTATACGGAGACTCAGCTCTGGTGGTGAATCAGATCAAAGGGGAATGGGAGACACGGCAGCCTAATTTGATACATTACATGAATTATGCAAGGAGATTGTTGCCTTTCTTCGACAAGGTTGAATTGCATCATGTACCGCGGGCAGAGAATCAAATGGCTGACGCCCTGACCACTTTGTCTTCCATGTACAAGGTCAACTTCTGGAACGAAGCTCCCCAAATCACTATCTCTCGGTTGGACAGGCCAGCTTATGTATTTGCTATTGATGAAGCATCTGATGGCAAACCGTGGTATTTCGATATCCTTAATTTCCTGAAGAATAAAGAGTATCCGGCTGGGGCATCCAGTCAAGATCAGAAGACTCTCAGGAGATTAGCGGGTAATTTCTACTTGAATCCAGATGGCGTCTTGTACAGAAGAAACCACGATTTGGTGTTGTTGCGTTGTGTAGACGAGAAAGAGGCAAAGCTTCTCATGGAGGAAATTCACGAAGGTACCTTTGGTACGCATACTGGTGGGCATGCCATGACGAGAAAGCTGCTGAGGGCAGGTTACTTTTGGCTGACGATGGAAACTGATTGTTTCAAGTTCGCGAGGAAGTGCCACAAGTGCCAAATCTATGCTGACAAGATACACGTGCCTCCGAGTCCTCTAAATGTGATGTCATCTCCATGGCCATTCTCGATGTGGGGAATCGATATGATCGGAAAGATCGAGCCGACGGCTTCTAACGGGCATCGGTTCATCCTAGTAGCAATCGATTATTTCACCAAGTGGGTGGAAGCGGCGTCTTACGCGAATGTAACGAAGCAAGTGGCGGCTAGATTCATCAAGAGAGATATCATTTGCCGATATGGGATTCCCGAGCGGATAGTCACGGACAACGGTTCGAACCTGAACAACAAAATGATGAAGGAGCTCTGTCAGAATTTCAAGATCGAACATCACAACTCCTCTCCTTACCGACCCAAGATGAATGGCGCTGTTGAGGCGGCCAATAAGAATATCAAGAAAATTGTTCAGAAAATGGTGGTGACCTATAAGGATTGGCATGAAATGCTACCTTTTGCTTTGCACGGTTATCGTACGACGGTACGCACATCAACCGGGGCAACTCCGTTTTCGTTGGTATACGGAATGGAAGCGGTATTACCATTGGAAGTTGAGATCCCTTCTCTGAGGGTATTGCGAGACGTTCAGCTGGACGAGGCAGAATGGGTAACGAATAGATTGAACCAACTGAGCTTAATGGACGAGAAGAGGCTAGCTTCCCTAGCATACGGTCGTTTGTACCAGAGCCGAATGAAGAAAGCGTACGACAAGAAGATACATCCGCGAAGCTTTCAGACGGGCGACCTTGTGCTGAAAAGGATTCTCCCGCCGCAAGCAGATCACAGGGGCAAGTGGACCCCCAACTACGAAGGGCCATACGTTGTCAGAAAAGTCTTTTCAGGAGGAGCTTTATTGTTGTCCACCATGGACGGAGAAGGCTTTGTGTCACCTGTGAATTCGGACGCAGTTAAAAAATACTTTGCCTAAAATAGACCCGCTGGACAGAAAAAGAGAGTCCAGGCAAAAATGGGGCATCCTGGCGAACCAAAAACAGAATGAAAGGTTCGGGCAAAAGTTAGGGATAAAATTGAAAAAATGTACACCCGCGAAGTTGAAAACCTACACTGGGCGGCTTCGGCAAAAAAGGGTATCCCGGTGAACTGAAAACCCGTAAAGGGCGGTTCACGCAAAAGTTAGGGATTTGAAAAGCAAATGACTGCGGTCCGAATTCAATGAGCATCAATGCGGGAGAATATGTTTGAGGAGCCAGTTATCGGATACAATCTCTTCAGAAGTGAGGATACCGGGAAAAGCATTAGAGTCGGGCGAGTCATGGGAGGATCAGTTCGTGGTATTCATCTGCATCCCGTTGCCGACATGTGTACAAATTTAAGCTGTCCATATTCATGCTTCTTGTGCATACTTGCATACTTGTATATTTGCTTTGCGTAGCTTCCTCTTTTCAGGAGTTACATCCCGTGTACAAAAAAACTCCGCCCATTCAGGGGCCCGATCGATAAAATATGTTATTCAGTACTTGATGCTGGTTCTTTACTGTTTTGTGCATGATAAAACGCCTAAGTTTAGTGAAGCTAGCATGAGTATAACATCCCTGGCCCTTGCCAACAATCATTAAAGCTTTGAATTAACTGAGTGTAACGTCACTAACCTGAATTGATTTGATTGCATAGGCTTGTCGTGTCTTATTTGTGTTGTTGCAGGTTTCATAACCATACGAGGAAGATGATCAAAAGATTGCGATAACGAAAGACTCAGTCCCCACGCAGGTCATGCATGTTCTTCCTGAAGAAGGATAGAATTCCCCAGCTAGTCGTAGCTTACCCAGAGGACGTGCTCCGGAAAAGTTATTCGTCCTCAACAGAGTTTGGCGATTCCAAGATCATAAGGCTGTATTCAGACAGGTTCATCTTTCCCCGCAGGGTCATGCACTCTCCCCCAGCGGAATCAGTGGATTTTCCCCGAGAGAATCATAGTATCCCCGAAGCGGAGTTCTCTCTTTTCAGCAAGTGTTCTTTCCTCCCAGTGGAACTCGAAGATCAAGACTCTCCCCAGCAGAGTTGGTGGTGGGTCCTGTCACTTATTTTGTCAGGGATACTGTGTAATATCAGTTCACTCTCCAACAGAAAGTCCGATCATACTGTGCACATCTGATATTCCCCAGCAAGGTTATTTTCCCCAGCAGGGGGTTACCTCAACAGGGTGCTCGGTTTGAGTTCCCAATTTCCCAGCAGGGTTGAATTCATCCTTCCAGCATTTATTTTGCTGGAATAATTCTGTAGCATCTGGCTATCCCCGGCGGAGTTGGCATTATCTTCAGCATTTATTTTGCTGAAGCGGTTCCTGTATCCCAGCAGGTGGGGAGAGCACTTGCTCAAATGAACTACCAAACACTCAAGATCTCGGCATGAGACATCCAAGGATAATGTCAGTTTCGGCAGTATTCCCCACAGAGTTACCAGGATAAGTTTCTCTTTATTCCCAGGCAGAATTAGTTGTCATCAGGGGTTCCATGAATCAGAATTTCAGAGGCCACCGCCGGTTATCAGAGCAGGCGTCCGATAGTTGGTTTCCAGACATCCCAGTAGAGTCCGTCTCAAAGTCGCTGTCACGTCAGTGCTAAGAAGTTTGTGGGTGAGGATCATTGGAGAACTAAGTCCTGACGTGGACAATTTATTCCTATATTGACGGGATTTCTTCAGAATTGGGTGTCCTAACGTGGACAGGTTTATTTCCCCGGATTGGTGAGGTGTGTTAGTCCTAACGTGGGCAGATGCGGGTTCTCGAAATTAGCGGAATGGGAGGTCATGACGTTGACAAAAGTGATTACTCTTTGTGTTGGTGCCCTGACGTGGACAAATCAGACAAGGGTGTGAGTCCTTACGTGGACAAGTCTTATTTCCTCAGCAGGCCGAAGACGCCTGAGTCCTAACGTGGACAAATCAAGACGAGATCAGTGTCCTGACGTGGACAAATCAAAGAAATTATTATTATTCCTAACGTGGAGAAGTGGGTCCTAACGTGGACGATGTAGTCCTTACGCGGACATATCAGGAGAGGATTCCTTACGTGGAAAGAGGTGATTCCTAACGTGGAAAGAGCGGAGTCCTTATGTGGACAGATTAAGATGGCATTCCTTACGTGGAAAAATGTAGTCCTGACGCGGACAAATCGGAAGGAATTGGTTGCCTTATGTGGAAAAGTTATGTTTCCTTGCATGGAAAACGGATAGCATTCCTTACGTGGAAAGAGGTGATTCCTAACGTGGAAAGATTAGGGTCCTTACGTGGACAGATTCAAGATTCCTGACGCGGAAGAATGATGTACTCCGTACGTGGAAAGTTGAGTCCTGACGTGGACAGGTTCAGAACCAAAGTTGAATTCCTTACGTGGAAAGATTGGAGTCCTGACGCGGACGTGTCAAGTGGTATTGGAGTCCTTACGTGGACAGATGGATATAGTTCCCCTTATGTGGAAAGAAGATGGCTTCCTGACGTGGAAAGATGAAAGGGTTAGTCCTAATGTGGACAGATACAGAAGAAATGATTCCTAATGTGGACAGGTGTTACTCCTAGCGTGGAAGAGTTTTATTCCTAACGTGGACAATTCAGTTTATGGAAATGCAGACGAATTATCCCCAGCGGAGTTGCCGAGATTTTTCTGGGTTAACAGCAAGTGGAGTCCTAACTTGGACAGGTTTTAGTTGAGATTTCTTCGTATTGATGACAGACAGAGTCCTAACGTGGACAAGCAAGCAATCTGTTATGACAGAATCCCCTTCAGAGCGATGAAGACAATCCCCAGCACGGTCGCGCGAGATCAGTGGGTTGCCGTAACAGTTAAATTCAGCTGATGAATGTCGTTCCCCAAGCAGTGGCACAGTTTATTTCTGCGGTTGGCAAATTTCTGGGTTCTTAGTATTCAACCGTCTCGTACCTCGAATGTCTGAAGGCTCCGGGCTCTTCACCCAATCGGGTCCAAGCCGCTTGAATAGGGGCAGCTGTTGCACCCTAAAATTTGCCCAACCTTATTCACTTGGTTTATGTTTCAATATCATTAGCATTTGCATATAGAGTCATGTGCATAGTCTAATCATCTGCATAGCATAAGCATGGCAAGTCATACAACAGGGGAACCAATCATTATTCTTATCTCTAGAAGCCTATCAAGAGGTTATTATCCCAATTCAATCTCATCCAAGTCATCAGGAAAGAATTTGAAAGCAAAGAGTTCAGCAGATCAAGCCTTGAGTCCATCTCCTAGCTGAGGGTATCTGAGGGTCAACAAGAGGGTTGTGAGCTGTGAGTTGAAGGCATGGAGAACATCTAGACATTATGAGAGACTTAGAAAGTCATTTAAAGAAGGAGACAAGTCATTGGTGTGATCACAAATATTGCAGTTGAAGACAGTCAACTAGGGTTTCATCTGGGTCAACCCTAGGTCAACCCTAGGTCAATTGACTAATTTAAGGGGCATTCAAGTCTAGTGGAGAGATATGGGGTTCATCATTGGACATATCAATAAGGATATGGAGATATGCCAAGAAGAATTCAAGAGAAATCAAGGAGAAGAGGAGTTTCTAAATTAGGGTTTCTGTGTAAAATCCCCTAGTTTAGGTCAAATTTCCAAGCAAGATAAGTCAAAATTCTAGCATCAAATGGATCCTTGGCCAACATGAAACTTGTAGAGGATCTCAAGACCTTTAATTTGAGTGGTGGAAGACATCAAGGAGATTTATAGAACTCAAGTTATGGTCCTTGCAAGTTACAGGTCATCTGAGGTATCTGAAATTTTGTCTGTGAAAGTGACTTGACTTCCAAGCTAGTTTTACCTCTCAAGGAGATTTCAAATGAATTTCTGGTCAACATAAGAATTGTTCCTCATTGTCTTAGCTTTCTAGAATGGTATAGTATGCCTTCATATGATGTGTGGAACTCAACTTATGGTCTTGGCAAGCAAAGGGTATTTTGGTCATTTGTGAATTACAGGTCATTTTAACCTATGTCCAAAACTCATACAAGGAGGCCTCAAATGGAAAAACTTACAACATCAAACTTGCTCCAAATGACATTTTGAGTCTAGAAAGAAGGTCACAAATTGTTGGAAAAGCTCATAGCATGAAGTTGCATGATTGGTCAAATTTGAACTAAAATGGCTTATAACTTAAGAAAAGTCAAGGTGAAAAATGGTTTGAGAGATTTATAAGTCCAAATGGAGACTTCCCATATATGATTTTGGGTCCAAAACACATTCTAAGAACAATGGTTCAAGTACATTTTTGAGCTTAGTGGAAAAAATCAAAGTTACTTATGGTTACTTGCATTTGAAGAAACATAACCAAAATGAATTCAATTTGGAATGCAAGGGAAGTTGCAAGATGGTTCTAGAAAGTTCATTGGAGCACTATATATTCATGAAATCAGAATTGAGCAAGGGTTGGATTCATTTTTCACCAAAAATTTCCCAAAGTTCTCTCATTCTCCAAGTTGCAATTTCATCCAAATTTCACAAATTCAGCATCAATTCTCATCAACATTGATTCCACCATATTCAATCATCATCATGGACTAAAGATCAACAAAGATCTGATTGAAATTGATCCATTTTCGAGCACCATAATCATCAATCTCCAAATTGCAATTTCAAGTGGACAGCAAGATCCAAGGCAAGAATCATCAAAGTGTTGCATACAGAATCAAGCACTGAGTTAGTTGATCAAGATCCAAGCATTAGAGGCCTCAGATCCACGAGTTCAACATCCATCTCCAAGCTTTTGCATCAGGTGCATTTTCTCTGCCATGGCTTGATATAGATAGATTTACATGGTTTTATTAGTTTAGATGTGATCTAGGTTGTTAGTAGAACAATTAGGATGAGTTTGGTGCTGTTTGGTGATAATTCATAGCAGGTTGTTAGAACTGTTAGGACTTAGAACTCATAGCATAGTGCATTATAACCTTAGCTTGTTAGTTTAGAATAACCACCATTAAGTGTAGAAGAGATTAGTATAGGTTTGGTTGAGGATCTTGAGGATGAGTTGCAGAGTATTTTAATGGATCCAAGAACGTCATGCGCTCGGGTTGAGTGATTCACTGAATTTCAGAGTGAACTATGACCATAGGCTTGTAGAGGGAGAAATTCTGATTGATTTTCATGTTTGGATCGAGTTGAACCGTGGCCTATAGAAGGAGAACCGAGAGGTTGAAAGTATGCGTGCATGGAGTTTTCATGGAGGGAAACCCTAGTTCTCATAGATCCAAGGTTGAAGACGCAATCATGGCCGTCCATTGCTTGTTGGACCTTTGACCTCAGAGCCCATCGTGTGGCTGGAGTTTAAAGCAGAATTTTGGAGGGAGAGAATAGGTGCCCTAAACGCACCGTTTCATTTAATGAAACGGGCGGGCCTAGGTGTGTTATTGATATCCCCACCCCCCAGTACTGAGCCCAATTCATTTTGCACGTGAAAACCCTGCTATTCTCACCCCCTGCGTCCCTTTTTTATTTTCATTAATTCTGACTTGTTCTGGGCCTAATACCAACTTGCTACGCGCACCCCACCATTGCTGGCCCATCCTGATATGAACTGAGCGTGTTTGCTTAATAAACCCCCCCCCCCCTCTCATTTTAATTCAATTTAGTTTTTTTAATTCATTTTAATTTTTACCAACTTTAGAAAATCATATAAAATAGGAAATTAACTCTTTTTTAGTGGTTGTTTTTTCTATATTTTCTTGGTTCTGTCTAGAAAATTATAAAAAAATAAAATTGCATTTTTATTTTTATTTGATATTTTTTCCATATTTTCTAAATAAATGACATTTTAAATAGTTTCATTTCATGTATGATTTTGTTAATTTTTGTTCTACTAGATGCTTTCATACTTTTTGTTCATTCTTTTTAGGTTGTTTAGATGAGATATTGAACTTGTAGAAACAATTTAGTTCCCATTTTTAGAAATTAATTTTAGGTGCTTAATGTGGGCTTGAACAACATGAACAAATTAGGGTTTTTTAGGTGATGACTTAAGAAGTTTGATTTCATTTCCCTTAGGACTTAGGGTTTGACTAGATTAGTTATGGGACTATAGGGGCTATGGGTAGTTATTAGATCCCCTTAGAAAAAGTCAGGATTCCCCTACTGCTATTAATACTCTGTGTATGTCTGATTGACTGGTGTGGTGTGCCCTCTGGGGATTATTGCTTGCTTGCTTGGGTATTGGGATTGTCTGGGGACTTGGGAGAACTGAAGACTTGAGGAGATGAAGACCATTGGAGATCCAGAGATTGAAGATCAACTGCCAGAGTTGGAGAGGAGGTTCTTGCTAGCAGCTGCTGAGGAGACTAGGGTTTAGGAGCTAGGCAGAGCTCTAGGTTAGAAAGTTTGTTTCTCAAACATGGATTGTCTTGTCTGCATCCATTCTTCTCTGTGATTCAGAGTCTCTCTAAGACACTCACCCCCTTCCTTTGGAAGGCTTGGTGATAGGGTCTATGAGATAGAACTCTTGAGAGAAAATGTCTCTTGTGTTAGAAGCAGTCTGTTCACCACCCTTGGTAGTCAGCTGATTGCTTAACACCCAATTCACTCTTGTGACTGATCCCTCATCCTGGAGGTTTGAGCTTGAAGAAAAGCCATTGCAGATAGAAGACAGAGGATCAAAGCCCTTGCCAGAAGGTCATGAAGATGGAGATTGATGCTTGTTGAGGCCTGTGAATGATTGGAAATTACTTGAAGCCAGATGTTGATTCAGAGCTGCTGATGCTGTTTCTTTTGCTGTCGTATTTCATTTCTTGATGTATTGATTGGTTTTCCTGACTGTATTGTTTGCTGTTTACCCTGCTGGGTTGAAAGTGAAGCCTGTTCACTTTTGCCTATTGTTTTCTAGGTTCGAGGTTGAGTGGGACTCCCTTGCCTCGCTTGTATTGTTGCATCCATGCATTTTACTGCTTTATTGTATATATCTGGTATTGTTTCTGTTTCTGCCTATCCCGTAGGATCTCTGTTTCTCTCTGTGCAAGAGAGGAGCATGATAGACACTAGGTCTTAACCCATGCATGATAACATTAGGTTAGTTTGATTCCCCCCGCAACCGTAGGTTAGAGTTCTGTCTCTTTCTTTCTCAAAACAAACAGAAAAACCCATAAAGATTTCAAACACAATAAAAGACACTTCTTTCCGTAAAAGAATGTGAACTCATCAAAGCGTCATTTTTGTCCGCCGGGACTGTTAATCAAGAAAAACCTTTTTCAGAAGGAATAAAATCAACCAAGACAGACCTGTGTCGTACGTGGCCCGAACTACGTTTGCTCTGATCTTTCATGCCGTGTGAAAGTACGTAGGCATAGGATGCGATATCCTAGCGAGCAACCTTCCCCTCCTTTCCCGTAGGTAGGCGAACTACGTTGACTCTGATTTCTCGTTCCAGACGGGAATACGTAGGCATAAAGTGCGATACTTTGCCGAGTCATTTTATTTTCATTTTCTTTTCTTTTAACCCCAGACCATTAGAGTAGATAGAATAACAATCCATACCCGAAAACAAGCGTGGATCCCGTCGAGTACGACGGACGTGAGGGGTGCTAATACCTTCCCCTTGCGTAACCGACTCCCGAATCCAGGTTTTGGTTGCGACGACCATACCTTTCCCGTGTTGTGCGAGGTTTACTCTGAGCGTTTCCTTTCCCTCCCGTGGGATAAATAACGCACGGTGGCGACTCTTCTGTTCAGCCGGCGCCGATTTTCGCAGTAGCGACACACGTCACACCCTCTAGAATTACTAGAACATTCTTTACAATTATTATGGGTATCTTTTATCAATCTTGCTTTCAGTAGTTTCTCGTGAAGTATCTTCAATGGGGTTTTGATCTCTGACACATCTTGGACCATCCTTTCATCTGAAACTTCTTCTACTGTATTGACCCCTCCATGGTTCGGTAATGGATTACTTTTGACATTTGGGGGTACATCATCAAAAGACAAGATCTTCTTTTCCATCAACTCCCTGACAAGATGTTTTAAAGCAAGAGACCTTCTAAATCATGACCGGCAGCACCTTCGTGAAAGGAACAATGAGCATTTGGATTATAGTGAGGCGATGTAGTATCTAGATTTAATGGTCGTGTTGTTACCAATCCCTGCTGCACTAAGGAGGGGTACAACTCAGTGTAGGTCATCGGTATCTGAGGAAGTGGTGGTTTTGTTGTCGGTCTCCAATTCTGGTAGTTTTGTCTGGGTGCCTGAGCTCTAGGCTGATGATGTTATTGATAGGGTGGAGCATTGGGCGCCCGTTGATACCCTTGTTGAATTGGCTAATATATAGGTGCTGGTTGTATTGTCTGATAACTGGGAACAGGATAACTGAAGGCCGGAGTTACAGCTGCTACATAAGGTTGTTGGGCATACTGCAACAGATACATTGGTCATTGTTGTTGGGATTGCTGAACATAACTTGCTTGAGGCTGCTGAACAAAGCCTGGCTGAGGTTGTTAATCATAACTCTGTTGATATTGTTGGTAAGGTGGTCTCCAGGTGTGACTCTTTCTTCCCACCGTTACTGCATTTGTCTCTCCTTCCTTCTTTCTATGAAAATTACTGCTGAGCTTTTTGACATTTTTGTTACCAGAACTGCTGGAACTGCTAGCCACCTTCCCATTTTTCATTTCTAACTCCACTCTCACCCCCACTGCTACTATATCAAAAAAACTTGCGGTTACACTACTGATCATTTTCTCTTAAAACTCCGGTCTTACTGTATCGACGAACCAATCTGTTAACTCTTTTTCACTCAAAGGAGGTTCTAATTGAGAGGCAATTTCCCTCCACCGTTGTGCATACTCTTTGAAAGATTCTGAACTCTTCTGCGACATACTCAGTAACTGTCTTCTATCAGGGGCTAGATCCATGTTATACTTGTAATGTTTTACGAAAGCATCAGCCAAGTCTTGGAAACTGTGAATACGAGACTAATCCAAACCCAAATACCATTTAGCAGGAGCACCTTTCAAACTATCTTGGAAACAGTGAATCATCAACTTGTCATCTTCTACATGAGCGGCCATTCTTCGGTAGTACATAACCAGATGTGTCCGAGGACAAGTAGTCCCAGAATACTGATCAAAATTGGGAACTTTGAATTTTGGTGGAATTCCCAATCCAGACACTAGGCACATATCTCTGGCATCAGTACCAAAGATGTCATTTCCTTCCATTGCTCTGACCTTCCTGCCGATAGTTTCTACACTTTCTTTCAACTTACCATGTCGTCCGCTTTCTTCTTCATACCCATCAAGACCTTTGTACACTGGTGGAGGATTATGAAAAATAGGGCGCGCTTGAACCTGAACAGAAGGCTGAGTGTAAGTAGGAATAGCTTGAGGAACTTCTGGCCCCAAAGGAACTGCTTGTTGATTGACTACCGGTGGTGGTACAAAACCGGGTGGCACATTTGCAACAATGACTGCCGTTGGGATCGGCTCTGCAGCTATGCTAGTGATCTCAGAAACAACAGTGGCTTGAGTGTCCAACTTTGCACGAATGACTTGTAGGGCTTCCCTGATTTGCCCCATGCCTCCTCGTAGCTCTCCAAGTTCATTATCAATTCTGTCCACATCCAAATGTTGTCCTTCCATTCTTAGGCGAGCTTGGGCTCAGGTGTTGTATCAGTGTTGAGGATTCAGTGTGATTCTTTCTGGAGACAAGACAACGAGATGAGACACAACACAAGAATATGCACATGCGATGCTTATGAATGAAAAATGCGACAAATGCAAAATTAATCATTCAAGGAATCCCAAGAAATATTTGCATAAATTATAATAATGGGGAAATAAGCAAATTCAAAAGTCCTCATAGATTAATAACTGGGAGTTTTACAATAATGATTCTGAAACTGAAATACAAGTCAAAATACATGATGAAATGAAACAGATAAAGGATTTTAGATCTTCTGGTTGGATGGCCCTTCGTCTTCTGGCTGACTCTTCTTTCCACCTTGACGGGTCAATTCTTGAAGTTCTTCCTTCTCTTGCATAGCCTTGAAATACTTATCTCTCCAAGTCTTTCCTTCTTTTTCAGCTTTTGCCAAAGCAACTTTCAACTCTTCTACGAGAGTAGGTTTGGGTGAGTCAGGCTCAAAGCGAGTATAGAACATCTTCAACGCTGCTTCTCTTACCCATGATAAGTAAGATTCTAAAACAGTAGTTTCGTGGTAACCTAGGGCAGTTACTCCCCTCGTGTGGACATAACGCCAAGCATACACAATTCGAGCCCTGTAAGCGGGATTCTTCCCCTCTTCAAGGTAAAAGCTTCTCAAAAAGTCTGGGTCTGGTTCATCTTCCATGGGGTGCCCCAACTGTCGACGAGCCAGAATAGGATTATAGCTGATGCAACCATTGACGCTGATAAGTGGTACATTCGTGAAATCTCCACAGCTTTGGATCATGGCAATCCCTCCATACATAGGGTCATACCACTTAATATCTGAGTGTTTGAGCAATAGCAGCTTTTCTGTCCATGAGAGCCCATTTTGCTTATCCCAGAGGGCTGGAATTTTTGGCAAGTGCGAAATAAACCACTTGTGCAGGAGAACGGTGCAACACTCAATCCTTCCAACTCCATAACGATTCCTACGGTGGATGGTAAAGTACGTATCAGCCGACAATGTAGGTACAGGATTTTTTATTAAGAAAAGGTTGATTGCATTTGCGTCCACAAAATCATTAGCAGTCGGGAACAGGAACAGTCCGTAAATTAGTAAAACCAAAATGGCCTCAAATGCTTCAATATTCTTTGACAAGGCATAGCTTTGAGCTTTTTCATACAGGAACATAGCTGGAAATCCATACAACCATCCCTTAGCAATCATATGAGATCCTACCTCGTCCACCTCTAAATACGCGGCATCTGCAACTACTCTTTCATTAGGAGTCCCTTCTCTTCCAGAGAATGGTCTAGGAGTGACGCCTATTCCCATCAGGGCGGAATATTCTTCCAAGGTTGGTAGCAACTGATAGTCTGGAAAGGTGAAACAGTGATAGGTTGAATCATAGAACTGCACGAGTGCGGATAACATCTCTTCATATACTTGAACTTTTAGCAAAGACAGCATATTCACATACTTCTCCCTGAATGCCTCGGGGTCTTCTACTAAACTTCCCAGTTTCTTCAAGTTCTCCAATTTTGGTCTTTGGAACACAACCTCTTCTTTCTTTCCAGAATCCATCCTATAATATTTGCAAAACAATCTTTAGTTCCTTGAATGATTAATTAATGAAAATGAAAATGCCAAGGTTTCATGGAACTCAGATCAAAACATCATTTCATTTCATTGATTTTCAAGATTGCATTACAAAATATCTAGTACATTTTTACAGAAGTCCTAAATATGAGGCTGACAGTATTCTAAATAAAAGTCTTCTTTTGCTTTGAGTTTCTTGATTTCTTCTTCCATCTGAGTCTTCTCAAGAATGAGTTTGTCCACGACCAGCTTCCATGGAGTTGGCTGAGAGCTGGAAGAAGGTAAGCCTTCCTGTGTCTTCCTCTTCTTATAAGCAATCATTTCTTCGTCTTTCACCTGTAGTTGCCTACGGAGTTCATCATTCTCTCCCATGGCCACTTGGTACTTGTATTTCCAGGCTACTTCAGTTTGTTGTGATTTCCTCAAAGCAATCTTTAACGTCTCCTCTTCAAACATAAAGATCATTGTATGTTCCTCCTCTAGAGCCATGGGTTTCTGCTGAGAATAAGGCATCTTCAGCTGAATAGCTCTATTTCGGACCCATTGGAGATAAGGCTCGAGAGAGACGCAATTAGGCTTCCCTAAGTCTTCCTTTCCTTTCTTGTGTACACGTCCCCAAGCTTTTAGAATTTCTCCCTTCAATTCTGAACTTCCCTTAAAGAAAATATTCTCCACATGAGCACTGTTTGGTTTGTCCTTCAGAGGGTATCCAAACTGGCGGCGAGCGAGAACAGGGTTATAATTGATTCCTCCATTTGTACCCAGGAGAGGTACGTTACCAAAGCTTCCACAACTGTCAATGATTTTTATCCCATCATAACTACGGCTGTACCAACCAATATTAGAGTGAGTAAGAGCCATAATCTTCTGAGACCACCAACCTTCCTTCCAAAAAGCATGAGCCTTAGGTAAGTGAGAAATAAACCACTTATATAACAACGGGACACAACAGACAATCATTCCTCCTTTATGCAGATTTCTCAAGTGAACAGAATGATATGCGTCAGCTAGTAAAGTAGGCACAGGGTTTCTCTTCAAGAAGATCTTGATGGCGTTGAGATCCACAAAATTATCAAAGCTCGGAAACAAGAAGGTTCCATAAATGAGCAAGGCAAATATGGCTTCGAATGCATCCATACTCAAATGATCAGCATAGTATTGTGCTTTTCCAACCAAGAACTCTGCAGTCAAACCAAAGACTCCTCCCTTAGTAACCATATTTTTCTGAATATCCACCAATCTCAAACGCGTAGCTTTAGCAATTTCTTCTTCCTTAGGGTCCTTCTCCATGATGGGAAAAGGAGAGTCTTCAAGAATAGGTAAACCAATTAAGCAAGAATATTCCTCAAGTGTAGGTACCAGTTGATAATCAGGAAAAGTGAAACAATGATAGAGTGGATCATAAAACTGGAGGAGTGTGGAGAGAAGTCCCAAATCCATCTTCCTTTTTACCCTCAACAATGACAATAAGTTCCCATACCTGCTCTTGAATCCTTCTAGATCTGTTATCAAAGTGCTCAACCTTTCTATGTCATCCAAGTTAGGACTTTTGTAAGTGTACTTCATGGTTTTCTTTTTTTCACTGTCCATGATGATCCTATTGTTTACAAACAAGAGATCTGAGTTCCATGAAACTTTTATGATATGATGTTCATGAATGCATGAATGCATAAACACAGGTAAGCACAGATTCATATATACACATGGATAAACAGATACAGGTTTTGGTTTGGAGAACATGAGTGAGGAGTCAAGGTCTACCCACCCCAAAGGTATGTACTAAGGCCTTCAAAACTGTAGAGCAAGGTTCTAAAAGAGTTCCAGGAGTCCTTGACCCATCTTTCGGATATTATCAATTTCCAAAATACTTGGTGGTCGATAATATTCTCAAGAGAGTCTCGTCCAAGCGTAGTATCGCGTATCAACTACTTTGGAATTACTTCCTTATAGTCATTGCACTACATCCTAATAAAGCCATAGTGGGGGGTAAAGGTAATCTAAAGGTCCTCAGTATCACGGGATCCCATGTAGAAAGTAGCATTATTTTCACGAATACTCGATCAACAATACTAACTCTCAGAAGGGCCTCTACTGAGTGGTAGTTTTCTCAAGTCAACTTGGTCGGGAATCAACTCCCTATAAGTCTCCTTGAATATACCACCATCCTATCATAAGTACGCTCAAACACTTGGTCACGTTAGCGAAAGAAGCTGCCTCTACCCACTTGGTGAAATAACCAATTGCTACCAAAATAAAGCGATGCCCATTGGAGGTGTTCGATTCAATCTTGCCAATCATGTCGATGCCTCACATTGTAAAGGGCCAAGGATATGTCAATACATTCAGAGGACTTGGTGGTACATGCATTTTGTCAGCATAAATTTGACACTTATGGCATTTTCTGGCATACTTAAAACAGTCAGACTCCATGGTCATCCAGTAATACCCTGCTCTCAATAGTTTTGTAGACATTGCATGTCCTCCAGCTTGAGTACCAAAAGAACCTTCGTGGACCTCTTCCATCAGCAAACTTGCTTCATTCTCATCCATACAACACAACAAAACCAAGTCGAAGTTTCTCTTATATAACACGTCATCCTTGTTCAAGTAAAAGTTTCCCGACAGCCTCCTCAGAGTTTTCTTGTCTCTACTTGACACCCCAGGCGGATACTCTTGAGTTTTGAGGAAATGTATGATGTCAAAATACCACGACTTCCCATCCGACGCTTCTTCTACCACAAATATAAAAGTCGGCCTATCAAGGCGCATGATAGTGATTATTGGAGCTTCATTCCAGAAATTCACTTTATACATTGATGATAACGTTGTCAAAGCATCCGCCATCTGATTTTCAACCCTCGGTACATGATGAAATTCAACCGTGTCGAAGAAAGGCAACAGTCTTCTTGCATAGTCCTTATAAGGCACCAGATTGGTTTGACGGGTTTCCATCTCTCCTTTGATCTGATTGACGACTAAGGCCGAATCACCATACGCATCTAGATTCTTGATTCTCAAATCAATAGCCTCTTCCAGACCCATGATGCATGCTTCATATTCAACTTCATTATTGGTGCAGGCGAACGTTAACCAAGTAGAGAACGGTATGTGAGAACCATGAGGCATTGTAATAATTTCCCCAATCTCATTGCCGTATGAGTTAACAGCACCGTCAAAAACCAACTTCCACTGAGACCCAATTTCGGGACCCTCATCTGGAAGAGGCTCGTCACAGTCCTTCATCTTCAAAAAAATTATATCTTCGTCGGGAAACCCAAACCTCATTCGTTGATAATCCTCAATTGGTTGTTTAGCGAGGTATTCTGATAGAACACTCCCTTTGATGGCTTTTTGAGAAACATATTGAATGTCATACTCCGTCAGAACCATCTTCCATCTAACAACCCTTCCAGAAAGTGCTTGCTTCTCAAATACATATTTGATTGGATCCATCTTTGAAATCAACATGGTTGTATGGTTTAACATGTACTTCCTTAAGTGTTTGGCTGCCCAAGCAAGTGCACAATATGTCTTCTCTAGCATCGAGTATCTTGACTCACTCTGTGAACTTTTTACTCAAGTAATAAATATCATGCTCTTTTTTACCTGTCTCGTCGTGTATACCGAGCACACAACCCGTTGAATTCTCAAGAACCGTCAAATACATAATCAAAGATCTCCTTGCAACTGAAGGCATCAGTATCGGAGGTTCCTACAAATATTCTTTTATCTTCTCGAAAGCCTTCTGTTGCGGTGAAAATTGGATATCAAGCTATTAAATTAACTTGAATCTTAATTCTTTTATAACCGAACTTTATTTTATCCAAAGGACGGGTCTAAAGAAAGAAAAACCTTTTTCGCGATGTAACGACAACGCTTAAGAGATTCGGGGATCGGGGGTTGGTTATACCTAGGGAAGGTGTTAGCACCCTAAGCATCTGTAGTACTTTACATGAACCTTTTGTTTGATTGCTTGCTAAGTGTGAGATATGTACTATGGATTTGGGAAAAGATATGAGTTGAAACCTAAAGTTATATACACTAAGTTTGCTCGTAAAGACGTCGCATCTTCTGCCTACATATCCTGACTAGGATAGAATCAAAGCAATCGTAGTTCACCTCACAAGGGATAAAGAACACTTGATTATGACCAACGTTCAATGAGGAACAAACATGACAATGTTTGTGTGGAGTTTGACGAAACTCCCTAATCTAAGTTGTAATATTCAAAAGGGGAAGTAAGAAATCATGACGATGATTCTTACACAGAGTTGATAAACTCTTTCCTAGGGTTCTAGTTGAAGAACACTCCTAGTACAGGTGGGTCTTTTAGACTTGAAGAAAAGTCTAATGGCTTCTAATCTATGGTTAAATTGACTTAACAAATTCAATAGATGGATAAGAGATGTATCCATGACATGAGGGTCAAATGGACAGACTTTTCCTTTGGAAGTAGACGGGGAGGCAATTGGGTGAAAGCTAAAAAGCTTCATCATTTGGGGAAAGAAAACAAAAATAAAATTAACAACATGATAAAGGCATATTCATGGTGACAACCTTTAAACAAACATATGGAATGGTAAAGATTAAAATGCATTGATGACAATCAACGCAGATGAATTAACAGGAACTGTGACGACAGATCGAGTTCAATTACATTCAACAGAGGGAACAAAATAAACATGGTGACAACCAAAAATAAAATCCTATCATGTTAAATAACATATAAGGATATGAATACAAGCAAGTATCTCAAACAAATTCAAGTGTAACCAAATAAAAATTCATCTGCACATGCGTAAACGAACGTAAAAAGCACTTTAACTTGCACGAAGTCAAAAGAGATGAAACATTTGTCAAACATGAAAATAAAAAATATGAAATGAAAGTATACATCAATATGAACACAACAAAAAAAGAACGGGTGAAAAACGATTAAAATTGAGAGAGATACGAATTTTTGAAAGTAGAGTGAAAAATGACAAAAAATGATAAAAGAGTTGCCCTTCTCAGGGGTCGAACTTAGGTACAAGGCGTGCAAGGCGTTTTTGGCATAATGGTCTTACCACTGGGGTGGCTATACATCCGTTGATTGATGCCACCCTTTTAATTAATAAGGGTAAAATTCTTGGTTTGTCTTGGCAAAATAAACACACAAAAGGTGATTTACGTTTTATATCGTAACTTTCCCGTTTCTCAACCAAACGCGACAAACTTTATATGCAACTGGACCAGAAAAACATGAGGAAGATGATGGTGTGATTATTTTTCTAAGATTTTCATCCCTTTCAAAAATTTGATAGCAGGTGTGTTTTGATGCCATGAGATGCATCTTGCTATGAACAACTTAATCCAACCATTTTTAATCCAAACCAAGTATACACACAGTTCTCATAAATGGTAAAGAATGATTCCAACACTTAATCCAAGCTCAATGAAAAAAAATTATGAAAGTGACATATCAAATGACAATGTCCTTGGAAAAATGCATTTTGAAGTGAATGACTTGTTTCAAACCTTTTTCAATCCAAACCAAAGCTACACACAGCTCACATAAATGATGATGAATGATTCTAAGTCCAAAAGGAGGTGCAAGGCAAACAGTTTGTGAAAATGATATGTCCAGTTGTAATTTTCTTGGAAAAATGCACTTTGAAATGAGTAGCTCATGGCAGCTAGTTTTGGATCAAGAAAATCATGTTCACACAACATATATATGAATGCAAAGCTTTTCCACATGAATTTGATGCAATACCAGTCTGATATGGGAAATTGGCATAATGGTTGCAAGATGAGTTTTGATGTGAACATGAGAAATGTGCAAACTAATCTTTTATGCAAAATAGACAAAAGTAAGCACTCATACCCTTTTCAAATATGAAATCAAACATGTTCAAGTAGAAAAAACCAACTTTCCACAGTCTATGCTCCAAATGATTTTTCAACATGTTTTGATCTCTTTGACAGCACTGTTGAAACAGCAAGAAAAATGCAACTACCTGTCGCTACTGCGAAAATCGGCGCCGGCTAAACAGAAGAGTCGCCACCGTGCGTTATTTATCCCCACGGAGGGAAAGGAAACACTCGAAGTAAACCTAACGCAAAACGGGAAAGGAATGGTCGTCGCAACCAAATCCTGGATTCGGGAGTCGATTACGCAAGGGGAAGGTATTAGCACCCCTCACATCCGTCGTACTCGACGGGATCCACGCTTGTTTTCTAGTACGGATTGTTATTCTATCTACTCTAAAGGTCAAGGGTTAAAAGGAAGAGAAAATGACTCGGCAAAGTATCGCACTTTATGCCTACGTATTCCCGTCTGGAACGAGAAATCAGAGTCAACGTAGTTCGCCTACCTACGGGAAAGGAGGGGAAGGTTGCTCGCTAGGATACGGCATCCTATGCCTACGTACTTTCATACAACATGAAAGATCAGAGCAAGCATAGTTCGGGCCACGGAAGACACAGATTTGTCTGACTGTTTGTTATTACCTTATAAAGGGGTTTTTTCTGATTAAGAGTCCAAGCGGACAAAAATGACGCTTTGATGTTTGTTTTCAGTCTTTTACGCAAGAATTGTTTTTGATGATGTTTGCAATCTCTGACGCACTAGAGACTATGATTTGAGAGTGACTACGTTGTATGTCACCCTAGGGGTAACACACTAAGCAGTCCGATTACTGAAGAGTGACCCTCCAGCAATCCTCTCTCAAATAGCTTAAGGCTCGTAGCGTACGACATCGATTATCCTTATTACTGTGTTTTTGATTTGTTTTGAGATAGAAGAGAAAGAAGCTCTAAAAAACCTAGGGTTGAAAAGGGGATAAAACTAACCTAATGTTGTCATGCATGGGTTAAAACCTAATGTCTGTCATAATTCCCTCCTGCACAGAGGAAATCAGAGATCCTAGGGGATAAACGGAAAAGAAACAGATATATAGTAAGCAGTAAAATGCATGCAATGCAACAGTACAAGCGAGGCAAGGGGGTCCCACTCAACCTCGAACCTGGGAAAACAATAGGCAAAGTGAAACAGCTTCACTTCAAACCTAAGGGGCAAGCTGAACAAGACAACAAACAATACAAAAAAAGAAATAAAACCCAACACCAGCTCTGACAACAACACCAGCTTCTACAGTAAGCAGCTCAAACAGCAACAGCTCTGTTAACTACAGTTGATTAACAGCAAAGGGTTGACAGTAACAACTTCAAGTAAGACCCCATCTTCACTTTTCAATGATCCCCAAGCTTTAGATAAGCTCCTGTCTCCAAAAGTAACCCCAGCTCTAGAAGCATGAACCTCAACCAGTAGACAGCTTCAAACAGCAAACAGCTTCAAAAAGCAACAAAACCCTAGCTTCAACAGATATCCAACTTTGACAGGCACAAGCTTCATCTTAACCAATCTTCAATGAGCCTTATCTTCAATGGGCTTATACCTTCAAGGCAAGCACTCACAGGAGAGAATCACTTAACAGATTAAGTTGAAATTTTAAGAGGCTTAGTGATAACCCAAGGAAACCACTAAGATCCTAACATAGCAGGTGAAAGGTATCCTCAAGGTTCTACCCAACCAAAGCATGCTCTAAATCCCTCCTAAGGAGATATGGAACTTCTTTTGGGGACCTTGTGTCAGGGTATGGAATAGAGGCACAATAAGCTCTCTATGTTTGAAAGAAGAAACAAGACTACTCTAATGCTCTTCCTATATCTCCTACCTCCTAAGTCTTCAAAAGCAATCTTCAAGGATAAGAATCTTCATGCTCCAAGCTCCATCCTTTGTCTCCAATCACCTCCAATGTCTTCATGAGCTCCAACAAGCAAAACTCAAACCCCAAGCCCAATTAGAATAGCCCAAACCAAGCAAACAAGCCAAATGCCCAAAGGGGAAACACACAAACATCACACAAGTTGCAAAAATCAAATAAAATAGTAATACTCATCATAAAATCCTAGATTAATTTCTAATGGAACCTAACTATATACACTATACCCCACATAAACCCCTAAGGCCTAAATTAAACCCTAAGTCTCCAAACTATGCCCTAAACTACACCTAAGTGTTGTAAAACCCTAATCCTAGCACCCTAAAGTTCATTATTCAAAACTAACCTAAACTTCATCATAAAAATATGAGAAAAATCACTAAGGGAGCATGTGTTTCTACTATAACTATAGCAAAAAGAATCACCTTAAAACTCAAAATGAAATGCTCATACAAAAATCAGAAAGTGGGAGTATCAAATAAATGCAAAATAAAAGCAATTAAAAATGTAAAATATGCCAAAAAATGAAAAATGCATGAATTAATGTTTTTATTGTTTTATTAAATCCTAGAGGTCTTAAGGAAAACAAAGAAAAAATTTCCATCCAAAAATGTTTATTTTTCAATTTATTATGAAATTTCTAATTAACCTAAATAAAATGTGAAAATAAAAGGAAAATAAAAGAAAATAGAAAAGAGGCGTGTAGAATAGCAATGACATGCAGTACAAATTCCAGGATGGGCCCAGGGAGGGTGTGAATAAGAAGTACGTACTAGGCCCAAACACAATCAGAAAATGAAATGAAAAAACCAAATGAAAATGGAAAAGTCTTGGTATGAATAGCAATGCTTTTACGTGTGAATTCCATTGGGCCTCTCAACTGGGGTGTCATTAGCATGTTCCACTTAAGCCCACCCAAGTACATTTAGTAAAATGGTGCGTTTTGGTTAATACTCAGAAACCTTCACAACGTGACATGCGATCTGGGCCATTGGATGATCAATTTGGCCAAAAGTCTTGCTAGATCCTAGGGTTAAAAGATCATCTTCTTCATTTTAAATGTTGGAGGGAACCATGACCAGACGGTGGCCGGAGGTGGAGCCACCGTCCTCCCAAATCCTCACTTCTCTTAATCCTCACCAAAACAATAACCTAAGTACATCATTCAAATCGCTTTTCCACAAGGAACTCAACCATATCCTCCAATTGTGTTGGAACCTTCTCCTTCTCAAAACACGAATGCATGTTCAGAAACTGCTTAAACAAAAAATTATCACCAAACTCAAAATTGAATAGCCTAGATTCATCACCTCTTTACCCTGAGTAAAATCCACTATCTAACTAGGTTTAATCCTCAAGAATCATCAAGATACATCCATGAACAGAAATGGTGCTCAACCTAATTTTGTCTCTAAATCGTGAAATTAGTTACCAGAATCCACCTAACCATATTCTACATCACATCTAACCTATTAAAACCTAATAATTCTACATGAATCAAGCCATAGAATGAATTTTACATACCTGCAAATCTTGGATGAACAGAACAAGTAAAGCTTCAAATCAAGCTCCAAGATCTTCCAGATACGATCTATGAGTGATAATCAAGCTTCTGTATGCATCAATTTGTGTTGAATCTTCTTGAATCACCAAATTCGATTCCTAGTTGCAAGAGATGAACTCAATATGCTATCTCACGATTCTTCATAGTTCTTGATCAGAAATCTATCCAAATTCACTCACAAACTTATAACAATGCTTCTGAATGCAAAAGTTTGGATTGAAACCTCTTTAATTTGTGTAACCGATTTGGATTTGCAAGATGAAAACTCAATACTCAATCTCTCCAATCTCTCTCAATCTGCACCAATCAAAGCATTGAACTAACTCTAATACTTATATAGAGCATGTATGGAAGCTCTAGAACCTTCTGGATTGATCCAATGAGAAGTTCAATATCTCTTGCATTTGAAAATGTCATGAGAAGTTCATACATGGAAGCTGAGTTCTAAGCTTGTTGTAACACTTGATTTTGATCCAAATTCTCCTCTAATGACAAATTGAGTGGATTGGCAAGGGTTAAGGCCTTGGTTATGCTCTAAAGAGTGGTTTTACACATGTTACTTATGATGTAAGAAACCACTTTACAAAGGAAGTCATGGAATTATCCCTCAACTCAAAAATGTGTAAATGTCATTGTGTCCAAAATGTGTTTCCCAATCAATTTGGTATGTCATATGGCTTGGTTTGGACCTATGGCACAAAAATCACAATTTTCCTCCTTGGTTCATTTAAAATCCATCCTTATTTTAGGCCATTTTGGATCATTTTGTGAAGCAAGCCATTTCAATCACCCATGGATTCTTACCTATCCCAAAAACATCATTTTAAGCACATCTCATGTTGAACATTTTTCCATTTGAGAAGTGGAAGATAGAGATTTTGACCCATGTTGCAAAATGACCTATAATTCAACTTTCCCAAAATACCCCTGGATTGCCAAGACCATAACCTGAGTTACACAAATCTTCTTGAGGACTTCTAGTACTCAAATTAAAGATAAGATCAAGCCCTACAATTCTTATGTTGGCCAAGAATCCATTTGAAAATTCCTTGATGGGAAAAAGTTGCTTGGAAGTCAAGTGACTTTCACAGATAAATTTCAGTGTCCTCTGATGACCCATAACTTGCAAGAACCATAACTTGAGTTCCACAAATCTTCTTAAAGACTTCTAGTACTCAAATTAAATCTATTGAGAAGCTCTACAAGTTTCATGTTTTCCAAAGATCCATTTGAAACTTGCAGTTTGACTTATCTGGCTTGGAGGTTAGGCCTAAATTAGGGGATTTTACACTTAAACCCTAATTTGGCAACTCCTCCCACTCTTGATTCTCTTTGATTTATCCTTGGCACAACACCACACATGTATCAACATATCAATTCATGAATCCCACAACCTCCAATTAAGCCTTGATGCTCTTCAATCACTCAGTTGACTTAGGGTTGACCCAGATGAAACCCTAGTTGACTGCACTTCAATTGTGGCTCTTGTACTTGAATCAATGACTTGTCTCATCTTCAATATGACCCTCTAGGAATTTCATAAGCTTTGTACACATTCCATACCCTCAATTCATAGCTCATACCCCCATTAATGACCCTTAATACACCTCAAATTAGGAGAGAGGTCCACTGGTTGACCCTCAAACTTCTCAAAGCTTCAAACATTTCTTGATGACTTGGATGGTCTTAAGCTTGAATAAAAACCCTTGATGTGCTTCTTTAGATAAGAGTGGAACTTGTTCCCCTGTTAGATGACTTTCTATGTTATGATATGCAAATGATTAGGCTATACCCATGATGTAGCTATGCAAATGATAATGCAATTGAAACATAAACCAGGTGAAATAGGTTGAGCAAATTTTAGGGTGCAACACTACCATAATGGTTTGAAAATGGTTTTCTTATGTCTAAAGCATGGTGATGATGTTAATATTTCAAAGCTCAAATGGTTAAAAACACAACATAAGAGAAGGATACCAAGGCTAGTGTATGGCTGCTAGCAGACTGTGTTCAATTTCAAAGAGGTGTAATATGCAGCAAAAATGTAAGAATCATGATTTAAATCTACCCCTGCCCCAGGTGTTTCACATAACAAACATCATTAACAACAAAATGGCAAATTGATGAAATAGATTGAACAACAGTTAAGGTCATCCAAACAAACCAACTGATACAGCTAATTGAAAAAAAACACAAACTCAGGTCAGCCCCTATATGATCCTCTACAACAGCTATTGATGCAAACAAATTGACAACCAACATCACCCAAAACACTTGACAGTCCCAAGACCAAGGATACCTCCAACATAAAACCAACAGAATTCTACCTTAAACATCACAGCAGTCCACAAATTAATTCAAATGAAACCTCAGCCACAACTTGGTATAAGCCTCAGACCACAAATCAAAGTAACATACTCACAGCTATGAATTCCTCTCATGACAAAGTCCAAGTCAACAGCAGCTGACAACTCACCAGCTTATGACAGCAGCAAACTTTCAACACAAATATGAACTTCTTAGCATAACAATACCAAATATCTAAACAGCCATAACACCATGCTTTAAAGACTGACATTGTTAAAATCCTAGCATACAAAACTAAACCTTAGCATGATTAACAAGCTTTGGCAGCAAGAAGACCAACTTCATATCAAATGGTCATTCAAAACTGGCCTGGATTAATATTCCTAGGTACCATTTACCAAACATCTAAAAAAGGGGACCTAGCCCTGGCACCAGCTAAACCTGAACATCTCCTAAAACCAACAACAACCTAATGGCTGATAGGATCCCAACCACATTAGAAATCAAACACAGCATCAAATCCAGCCAGACTTATATTCTAGCAGAAAAACAAAGTTTAACAATTCCTCCAAAACTGTCTTGACAGTAAAACAACCATTTTCAACATACTAACATTTGAAACTTGATAAGAACCAGTCAAACACACATGTTAAGACTCACCAAATCTTTTTATTCATCAAAATATCAAATGTCATGAAAATCATTGAGAGTCCATAGTTCATATTTCTCAATATTGCACAAAAATGCCAAAGTATGGAAAATGATGCAAAGGGCAATGTTTATAAGCTACATACCTCTTGTAGACTTTGTTGAACAAGTTAAAACAATCAAGAAACCCAGAGAGCTTCAATCTACCTTTTTGCCTTGAGTCTTTTCTTCACTTTGGAGCAATATGTAAATATGATGACAGTTGGAGAAATAGGTCTCACCAATGAATTCTAACACTTTGGACAGTTGAAAAACAATATATAAGAGGTGTTAGGATGATTAAAACACTAGGCAAGTGCTTAGAACAAGATTTGGTAGAATTTGTAGCTTTGGTCAAAGTAACTTGGTGATGGAGTTGACTTTTTGATTGGTGAAGTTTTTGGATGGTTTAATGGTTTAGACACCTTCTATACCATATTTAGGGATTTCATGGATGATTGTTTGGGTGTTTTAGTATAGAGAAATGGTTTTGGCAGCCCTAGTAGCAAGGCAGATTTTTGGCACTTTTGACAAGTTTGTGATTTTGTGATTTTTGGAGCAAGGAGTGGAAACAACAAGGATTCTCAATTTCTATAGTTTTTAGAAGGTTGTTCCTGTTCAAAATGAGGTGAGGGAGGTCTCTATTTATAGGCAAAGGAGTGATGGGGCAGATTTGAAGATTTCTTCACTTTGAAGAAAGGTTTTCCACTTTTTGGAGCAAACTTCTACAAGAGGGTTTCCTTGGCTGTAAGGCAGGCCTCAATAGTCAAGAACAATGATGGTTTAGTGTGGCTAATTTCAGGATAGAAGCATAGCTTGAGGGCTGGTTCAGAATTTGTTTTACACCTCATGCTTCACTTTTTCACTTTTGGTGCAAGTTGCAAACCAACTTGCAAGGCAATTTGCAAAGCTTGGAGAATTCATTCCCTCTGCATATTTTTCATATTTTCAGGCTTCAAACTCTCTACATATCAGGTTCAATAATATCCAAGGGCTGAGATTGGTCCTCTTGATGAAAGAAGGAGTTTTTTGAATTTTGACAATGTGGGACTAGAGTGAAAAATCACCAACTTGCCATGACCATAACTTTCAGCTCACAAATCCTTTTGAGATGTGCTAGTACTTTTTAGAAAGCCCTCAAATATCTCTAAAACATTCATGTTTTCATCAGTTTCAATTTCCCAAAGGAACTGGGCCAAAAAGCCTTCCAAAGTTGCTAAAAAATGAACTTAAAAGTGAAATTTCTCCAAGTCTTTTTCCCCTTTAGAAATGAATTTGATCATAACTCCAAATCTATGCATTTTCTGAACATGGACCACTTAGGGACTTTTGTAGGACTTGTCAAGAGCTTCCAAATGAGCTTTGAACCAACTCAATTGGATGTGTGGTTAAGGAGTTATGGTTTAGCCCCTTTCAAAACCCTAATTTCCCAATTTCTCGATTACTCCTTTATTCTTGATCCAATGGTCATAAAAATTGATATGCAAGTCCAATATGACATAAGGAACAACTTTGTTTCACAACTTGAAGTCCAATTCCTAAAATTTGGAGAGTTGACTTTTCGGTCAACCGTACGATCGATCAGTGATTACCGAGTCGCCTGTTGACATTCTAGGCCTCCTGAGACTTTGAAACTTCTTGGATGAACTTTATTAATCTATATGAACTTCATGGATCATAATCTCACCATTAAATCACATTCCAACATCAAAGTCAAACTACAGTTGACTTTTACTGGTCAAAAACCCTAATTGGGTGCCCTGAAATACACTGTTCTGAATTCTGGGGTAACAACCTCACATTGGCTTCTCAATTGACATTATATAATACCCTTGACCTTTTTTCCTATTTGAATGAGCCCAAAACATTGACTAATCACAAACCCTGAAGTTTCGATTTTGACTGCACGAAACCCTGATTCATCTGCAATTTGACAAAGACAGACTTGCACTGGGTTAAGGTTAGAAAATTCATGAGTATGCTCCTAAAATGATAATGAGAATCTAAGGGGTCAAAATTTTGGGTGCAACACCTTCTGACAATTTTCATTCCAAACAACCGCTTGATCTTTTCTCAACAATTTGAAAATAGGCTCACAAGTGGCTGTAAGGTGAGATATGAGTCTCGCAATGTAATTTAGTCTCCCAAGGAAACCACAGACTTCTTTCTCCGTTCTCGGCTCAGGCATCTCTTGAATATCTTTTATCTTTGCAGGATCCACCTTAATTCCTCTTTCATTGACAGTAAAACCCAGCAACTTCTCGGATCTCACCCCAAAGGTGCATTTGTTAGGATTCAATCTCAGCTTGAACTTACTTAACCTTTCAAACAACTTGAGAAGATTGACCAGATGTCCCTCCTCTGTCTGTGACTTCACAATCATGTCATCAAGATACACTTCGATCTCATGATGAATCATATCATGAAAGAGAGTCACCATTGCCTGCTGATAAGTTTCCCCTGCATTCTTCAATCCAAAAGGCATAACTTTGTAGCAAAAAGTTCCCCACGGCGTGATAAAAGTAGTTTTCCCCATGTCCTCTGGGGCCATTTTGATTTGATTATACCTAGAGAAGCCATCCATGAAGGAAAACACAGAGTATTGAGCGGTGTTGTCAACCAAACCGTCAATGTGGGGGAGCGGGAAATCATCCTTTGGGCTTACTCTATTTAGATCTCGATAATCGACACACATCCTGACCTTCCCATCTTTCTTAGGCACATGGACAATATTAGTGACCCATGGAGGGTAATTTGTGACGGCAAGAAAACCAACATCCAACTGCTGCTGGACTTCTTCTTTGATCTTGACTGCCATATCAGGTATGGTTCTTCTCAACTTTTACTTTACAGGCAGACATTCTTCTCGAAGAGGTAGACGGTGCATCACTATGTCGGTATCCAACCCTGGCATATCTTCATATGACCAAGCGAAGACATATATGTACTCATCGAGCATTTCTACCAATCTTCTCTTGACATCATCTTTCAATGCAGCCCCGGACCTGACTTCTTTCTTGTGATCTTCAGTGCCAAGATTGACGACTTCAACGTCCTCTTAATAAGGCAAAATAAATCTTTCCTCTTGTTTCAAAAGTCTGGCCAGCTCCTCAGGTAGGTCACAATCTTCATCAGTCTCTTCTTCGACCTGATAAACAGGATTGTCAAAGTGATATCGAGTCATAGCCAAATCTGAATCGATGGTATCTGAGATGTGAAACCTGCATGATTGATGTTTTATGCTTATTATGATATGCAAACAGACACAAACACATTTCCATTTTTATGTTTTGTTAAAAAAGATAAAAAGAAAAACAAGGATAAAAAATATTTGATTGCAATAAGGACGCATTTCATTCATGATAAAGGTTTGAAAATAAACAAAGGGGACCTACAAGGAAAAGCCTCTACGTCTTGGGCAGAACGTAGGACCGGACATAATAAAAAAAATGGAAATTACTCTTCTGAAGTAACTTGGACGATTTCCTCCACAGTCCAGTTGCAAAGTTTATGTCCGGGAACACATGGGTGGATCCAAGCATCAATATTGCAATCGTTGTCTCCTTCATCATCCTCAACAACATTGATCTTATCGAAAATAACCCCACCACTAGTAAACTGAACTGGTCCTCTGTACTTTGGAGGGTCCCTTGAAGAAGATGGGCTATACCCCAGACCGAACTTGTCGTGTTTAGCAGGAACATCGATTACTTGGCCCTATCTCTGAGAAGACCCAGATTCCACTATAGCACGGGCTTCCTTGAATGATGACATTGAGACCTCTAGAACTTTGGCTTTTACAGGAGGCTTCTCCTAAATTTGCACAATTTCAAAAGCCTGACACAACATCCACTTCCATATACTTGAAAGATGGCAGATGACTGATCATGATATCCTCCTCTCCACAGACTGTAACAATCTTCCCCTCCATCATATACTTCAATTTATGGTGCAAAGTCGAGGTGACAACCCTAGCGGAGTGTATCCAAGGTCGGCCAAGTAAATAACTATAAGCAGGTTGGATATCCATGATATAGAAGACTGCATTGAAGATCTCTGGTGTAACGCCCCGATTCTGAATTTCCCAATTTGTTTGAGTCCTTTTTGATTTATTTGGATGAATGTTATTTTAATTATGGAATTTATGTGTCGATACGTTTAATTGTTTTTTGTGCTATTTTACCGATTCAGAGAGTTTTCGGGGAAAATAGATTAAAGGGTATTTTAGACATTTAGTATTTTATATTAAGTGGGGTATTTTGTGAGAAAATGTTTTAAGAGGTATTTTGAGGAGAAATAGAATAGAATAGAAAGAGGTATAAGTGAGAATTAGAGAGAAAAGAAATGAGATAGAAAGAAAAAGGAAGGAAAGAAGAAAAGAGAAGAGAAAGAGGAGAAATGGAGAAAAACCTAGAAATTCATCAAGAAACAACTTCCAAGCTTCAATCAATCGGGTAAGGGTGTGAAACCTTATTATTATATCAATATGTATAATCATGTATGATTTTTGTTGGATTGTTTTGGATTGATTGGTAGATTAGAAATCGATAGAAATCGTTGTTTAACGGTTAGAATCGTGATTAGATGACGTAGATTAGTCGATATATGTTAAACTAAGGCTACTGGATATGAGTTGGAGTTCATCGGGTGATTTTATCGGTGGTTTTGGATTCTGAACAGTGGGGAGAATTGGAAATCGCAGACGCTCGCTAGCAGCTCGCTAGGCGAGCAGGTCGCGAATGTTTGCTGGCAGTTCGCTAGGCGAGTGTGCAGCGAACGGTCCCAGACTTGGGACATAATGGTTTTGATGTCCTTCGCTTGCAGTGAAGGGAGTAGCGAGGAGCTCGCTGGAGGTTTGCTATGGCGAACGAGGTAGCGAACGAAGTCTGGAGCTTCTGTTTGTGCTCGCTAGCAGTTCGCTAGGCGAGCAAGTGGCGAACGCTCGCTAGCAGCTCGCTAGGCGAGCGTGTAGTGAACGTAGCAGGATGGGTTTTCCCTGCTGCTGTGTGTTGTTGTGGCTTGGGGTTTTGGTTGCGATCGACCCTTCTTTTGTTTAATAGCTTGTGTGCTGATTTGTGATGTGTTGTAGGTAGCCGTATGGCGTGAATCCTAGTTTATGGTTTGTGAAGCATAAGTGTGGCCGGTTGGCAATTTTGTGCATTTGCTTAGTTTGAATAGAAATGCATGAGGAATTGATTGTGAATGTGAGCCATGTTTGAATGGTGTGAATGAATGATGAATATATATGTTTTGTGATACATATATTTTGAATGCATAAATGAATATATGCGATAAATGTGAAGAATTCATGAGTGTGTTTGTAAACATGTGTGCATTTCAAGAGTGTCATGAGTCATGTTGCATGTGAAGCATCATGGTGTGCATTCCTGTGTTGATTGATTCCATAGTGAATCTACAGAACGATTGTTTGCCCGTGTGGGGTGTGAGCAATCGGATTGTGTGCCCGTGTGGGGTATGAGCAATTGGATTGTGTGCCCGTGTGGGGTGTGAGCAATCCTGAAACATCGTGTGCCCATGTGGGGTGTGAGCGATGGGTGAACATCGTAGGCCCGACGGGGAGTTACTTCGGTAACGAGCGAAGATTCCATTTGGTTCTTCAATTGAACCTGTTAAAATGAGTCGGTACCGCATTTGCATCTACATAGAGTCGTGAGTCGGTACCGCATTTGCATCTGCATAGAGTCGTGAGTCGGTCTCTATGAGTTGCATGTTGACATCTTGCATGATGTATGGTGAATGAACATAAGTGTAAACGTTTATGTGAATTGTGGATGATTTGAATGATTGGTATGCTTGAAGATATATATATATATATATATATATATATATATATATATATATATATATATATATATATATATATATATATATATATATATATATATATATATATATATATATATATATATATATATATATATATATATATATATATATATATATATATATATATATATATATATATATATATATATATATATATATATATATATATATATATATATATATATATATATATATATATATATATATATATATATATATATATATATATATATATATATATATATATATATATATATATATATATATATATATATATATATATATATATATATATATATATATATATATATATATATATATATATATATATATATATATATATATATATATATATATATATATATATATATATATATATATATCTGTGTGTGTGTGTGTGTGTGTGTGTGTGTGAATGTATGTATATGTATGTTTTGTGAGTTTATGAATTAATATAAACATGGTTGACGCATATTGTATATGCTTGGTGTTATATTGTAAATGTTATGTGGAAATAATATGTATGTGTATAAGTATGATTGGCGAATATGCCCAGTTATGAAATGTGCATTGAGGTTTATATAATGAATTGTGGTGAGAATGTGAAGTATGTGTAATTTGTATAATATATAATTTTATGCATTGACTGTTATGATATTGTTTCTCACCCTTCTGCTATTTTATAATGCTCTATGAGGCATTGCAGAGTAGGTTGCTGGAGGTCCTTTTTGTGAAGCGAGTCTTCATTGTTTTTGGTCGTTGGCTCTGATATGTAACATCTGGGTAGTTAGGAAGCCTTTGGCTCTTTTTGGAGATACAAGTGTTTTGATTCTTTTGTGATACATCTGTGTATGTATCTGCTTATGGATAATTTGTAAACATTAATTAACTGAATGATGTATATATGTTTATATGAATGAATTGATTCAATGTTTAGATGTTTCCGTTTTTATTCTAAATGTTGAGATGTGGGTTTTAGGACTAAGATTTCTTTGTTATGACATGCCCATTGTTGCATATCTACTTGTACAGGTGTTGTATGCGTTTAATTTCATGATAATGTGATGCACCTCTTTTATACCATGTTTAAAATAAACTCTGATGAAATTTATATTGAGTGCCTAAATGATTTATTCAATTATTTGGGGGTATAGGAAGGGGGTGTTACATTAAGTGGTATCAGAGTCAGTGTTGAGTCAGTTGTGTCTGTCTTGTTGTTGTGTTGGTTGAACAGTTGTTTAACCTTGTTGATATTTTTGGTAATGGTTAGAATGGATGGTCGTAACGGCGATGCGGTGGCGGCTGCTTTGGAAGAAATGGTTAGGACGGTGCGAGATGCGCCGATTGTGAATGCGACTGATGAGTTCAGGAAGAAGGAGATGGAGTTC
This sequence comes from Lathyrus sativus, assembly GCA_963859935.3. Taxonomy (NCBI): domain Eukaryota; kingdom Viridiplantae; phylum Streptophyta; class Magnoliopsida; order Fabales; family Fabaceae; genus Lathyrus; species Lathyrus sativus. The sequence goes on from OZ012740.1 coordinate 377,553,587, forward strand.
CTTGAGCTGAAACAAGGTAGTATGTCCGTGGTGGACTATACTGCTAATTTTGTGGAATTGGTTCAATTTCATCCTCACTATGATGCGGCTACGGCTGAGTTCGCAAAGTGTATTAAATATGAGAATGGCTTGCGTCCTGAGATTAGGAAAGCGATGGGATATCAGAGGATAAGAAGGTTTTCGGATTTGACGGAGTGTTGTAGAATCTTTGAGGAAGATAGCAAGGTTCGTTCCGCTCATTACAAAAGTTTGAATGAGAAGAGAGGAAAGCAACCGGTAAGGAGTGGGCCTTATGTGACGCCTGCTGATAAAGGCAAGCATATGGAACACTTTGTTAAGAGGTCCGGGGATGAATGTTCGGGTCCCATTAAGTGCTACAAGTGTGGCGAGATGGGTCACAAGTCTTTTATGTGTAGGAAGCCCAAAGTTAAGTGCTCTAGTTGTGGAGTTCTTGGACATGATGCTACAGATTGTAGAATGGGTGTAGTGAAGTGCTACAATTATGGAGAAGTAAGACACATCAGTGCTAAGTGTCCTAAACCTAAGCAAGCTCCAACGAGTGGGAAGGTATTTGCATTAGTAGGCTCCGACGCTACTAATGTGGACCGTTTGATTAAAGGTACATGCTTTATTAATAATATGCTTTTAGTTGCTATTATTGATACCGGAGCGACTCATTCGTTCATTTCTTTTGAGTGCGCTAAGCGATTGGATTTGTGTATATTTACTTGTGATGATAATATGGTTATTGAGACGCCCGCTTCGGGGTCGGTAACTACTTCTTTGATATGCATAAGTCGTCCTTCGACCATGTGTGGTAAGGACTTCGTTATGGATTTAGTGTATTTACCGTTGGACGGTTTGGACGCGATCTTCGGTATGAATCGGTTGCAATCTAATAGAGTTCATTTAGATTGTTGTCACAAGTTGGTAGAGTTTCCTTCTTTGGAAGATGATAGAAGTGAGAGTTTTCTATCCACTAAAGAGTTGAAGAATTTTTAGCGGACGAAGCTCAGTTGTTTGACTTGTTTGCATCGTTGTCAGTTGGGAGCAAGGTGGAAATTGATGTGTTTCCCGTGGTGTGTGATTAAGCGCTATTATAATCTGGTAAAGATGGTTTATACTCCATCATGATTTTTGGCTGTCTATTGACAAATTGAGGAACTGATCACCCTTAATCTCTTGTTGATAGTAGTTGGGATTGTGTTGGATGGGATAGACGTGTCTTACGAGCTTAGATGGTGTGTGTAGTGAATTGTTTGGAGTGAAGCCAAGTTCTTAAGGATTGTTCTGAGGAGTCGACGCAGGGCAGTGTTGAGATGTTGAATTTTGATGAGATTTCGAGTGCTAATGAAAGTGGGGGGTTGGCAGTTTCCGACTAGTTATGGTTGTCTGGAAGTTATCCTAACAAGATAAGTGATATAGAGCCAGGATGTTAAATGGGGTTATGAAGGACGCAATTTCGGGAACTGGTCCGGGATTGAGAACCCCATGTTATAGGTGTGATTGGATGGTCAAGGTGTTAAATTAATTGAGTGGTTGAGACTCACGTTTGGTGTTGGCGCTACGACAACAGACTCTGAGGTTAAGCATATAAATAGTGGATGGTGACTTCTGGTAATTACTAAAGGGAGTAAGAGTAAGATGTAGGATACAAGATTAGTATGGGTAAACCTTCAACCATTTAGAGAAGTTGAAGACGATTTGAATGGCCTTCTAAGTGCAGAATGTTGTTTCTAAATTTTGTAGTAACGGGAGAACCGTGATTCGGAATGACGCAAAGTTAGGAGCGTTGGAAGTTATTTTAGTGCTCTATGCGACGAGGAGGTAGTGACATTGAATCAAGTATTTATTGATGAAATATGTTTGGGTGTTGTGTTAAGTACGATTCGTGTTTTCGCTATAGGTCCACAATTGTGTGTCCGTTTGGAATGGGATTTTACACACTTGAGTGAGTGAGTCAAGGGTTGTGTAACCAATGGTGTTTTGATGTATTAGAAGGATGTAGAGGATCAGGTTGTACATCGCAGAATTGAGTTACCAGTGTTAAAGAGGAAGTAGTATTATGTCACTATGAAGAAAGTTCAAAGAATTTTGGAAAAGCTGTCAACAACTTGTGTGTTGGTTTTGTCGAATCCAACAAGACTGTTTTTTGTGCTTTGTGATGCCTTGGTGACATGATCGGGAGATACGTTAAATGCAACACCAGAAATGTTTGAATTATGCTTTAAGGCAGTTAAAAGTACAAGAGGAATTATCTGATGAGTGACTTAGAGTTGGTTGATGTTGTGTGTTTGTACCGGAGTTTGGGAGCTTCAATGGCTTAGTTGAGATTTGAGGTGGTTAATGATCTTAAGAACTTAAGGTATTTGTTTGGTTTGAGAAAAATTGCATATGATGAAGAGGAAATAATAGGGACTTCGTATGGAGTTGAGCTTTGTGTAGTGAGACTGATTATTGGTGTTCTCGGTGAGATTCGAGAAGGTTCGAATTCTAATTGGAGTTAATAGATTGATGGAGTTTAAGGAATTGAAGTCGAAGGGCTGATTTTCGGATTTATGGGAAGGGTGACATGAGATGTTGTGATAGAGTCTATGTGTCCGAGTAGTGTGGATTGGATATGAGTACTTTGAAAGAATTGTTTCGGTGGCCACAGATGGAGAGTGTATGAGTGCGAGAGGATTTGACTGTTGAGACAACCTTGAGGAAAAGGGATCGTCTTGGTAAAGGTAATTAGGCGGAGTCAACTAGAGGGAGTTGGATTTGGAAAGTTAGGATGCGAGAGTCACATCCCGAGTCGGTTGAATCGGTTAATATTTTCGAGGACGAAAATTTCTGAAGTGGGGGAGAGTTGTAACGCCCCGATTTTGAATTTCCCAATTTGTTTGAGTCCTTTTTGATTTATTTGGATGAATGTTATTTTAATTATGAAATTTATGTGTCGATACGTTTAATTGCTTTTTGTGCTATTTTACTGATTCAGAGAGTTTTCGGGGAAAATAGATTAAAGGGTATTTTAGACATTTAGTATTTTATATTAAGTGGGGTATTTTGTGAGAAAATGTTTTAAGAGGTATTTTGAGGAGAAATAGAATAGAATAGAAAGAGGTATAAGTGAGAATTAGAGAGAAAAGAAATGAGATAGAAAGAAAAAGGAAGGAAAGAAGAAAAGAGAAGAGAAAGAGGAGAAATGGAGAAAAACCTAGAAATTCATCAAGAAATAACTTCCAAGCTTCAATCAATCGGGTAAGGGTGTGAAACCTTATTATTATATCAATATGTATAATCATGTATGATTTTTGTTGGATTGTTTTGGATTGATTGGTAGTTTTCTACACTTTCCATTTTAGGTCGAAATTAGTTTAATCGATAGAAATCGTTGTTTAACGGTTAGAATCGTGATTAGATGACGTAGATTAGTCGATATATGTTAGACTAAGGCTACTGGATATGAGTTGGAGTTCATCGGGTGATTTTATCGGTGGCTTTGGATTCTGAACAGTGGGGAGAAGTGGAAATCGCAGACGCTCGCTAGCAGCTCGCTAGGCGAGCAGGTCGCGAAGGTTTGCTGGCAGTTCGCTAGGCGAGTGCGCAGCGAACGGTCCCAGACTTGGGACATAATGGTTTTGATGTCCTTCGCTTGCAGCGAAGGGAGTAGTGAGGAGCTCGCTGGAGGTTTGCTATGGAGAACGAGGTAGCGAACGAAGTCTGGAGCTTCTGTTTGTGCTCGCTAGCAGTTCGCTAGGCGAGCAAGTGGCGAACGCTCGCTAGCAGCTCGCTAGGCGAGCGTGTAGTGAACGTAGCAGGATGGGTTTTCCCTGCTCCTGTGTGCTGTTGTGGCTTGGGGTTTTGGTTGCGATCGACCCTTCTTTTGTTTAATAGCTTGTGTGCTGATTTGTGATGTGTTGTAGGTAGCCGTATGGCGTGAATCCTAGTTTATGGTTTGTGAAGCATAAGTGTGGCCGGTTGGCAATTTTGTGCATTTGCTTAGTTTGAATAGAAATGCATGAGGAATTGATTGTGAATGTGAGCCATGTTTGAATGGTGTGAATGAATGATGAATATATATGTTTTGTGATACATATATTTTGAATGCATAAATGAATATATGCGATAAATATGAAGAATGCATGAGTGTGTTTGTAAACATGTGTGCATTTCAAGAGTGTCATGAGTCATGTTGCATGTGAAGCATCATGGTGTGCATTCTTGTGTTGACTGATTCCGTAGTGAATCTACAGAATGATTGTGTGCCTGTGTGGGGTGTGAGCAATCGGATTGTGTGCCCGTGTGGGGTGTGAGCAATCCTGAAACATCGTGTGCCCATGTGGGGTGTGAGCGATGGGTGAACATCGTAGGCCCGACGGGGAGTTACTTCGGTAACGAGCGATGATTCCATTTGGTTTTTCAATTGAACCTGTTGAAATGAGTCGGTACCGCATTTGCATCTGCATAGAGTCGTGAGTCGGTCTCTATGAGTTGCATGTTGACATCTTGCATGCTGTATGGTGAATAAACATAAGTGTAAACGTTTATGTGAATTGTGGATGATTTGAATGATTGGTATGCTTGAAGATATATATATATATATATATATATATATATATATATATATATATATATATATATATATATATATATATATATATATATATATATATATATATATATATATATATATATATATATATATATATATATATATATATATATATATATATATATATATATATATATATATATATATATATATATATATATATATATATATATATATATATATATATATATATATATATATATATATATATATATATATATATATATATATATATATATATATATATATATATATATATATATATATATATATATATATATATATATATATATATATATATATATATATATATATATATATATATATATATATATATATATATATATATATATATATATATATATATATATATATATATATATATATATATATATATATATATATATATATATATATATATATATATATATATATATATATATATATATATATATATATATATATATATATATATATATATATATATATATATATATATATATATATATATATATATATATATATATATATATATATATATATATATATATATATATATATATATATATATATATATATATATATATATATATACATGTGTGTGTGTGTGTGTGTGTGTGTGTGTGTGTGAATGTATGTATATGTATGTTTTGTGAGTTTATGAATTAATATAAACATGGTTGACGCATATTGTATATGCTTGGTGTTATATTGTAAATGTTATGTGGAAATAATATGTATGTGTATAAGTATGATTGGCGAATATGCCCAGTTATGAAATGTGCATTGAGGTTTATATAATGAATCGTGGTGAGAATGTGAAGTATGTGTAATTTGTATAATATATAATTTTATGCATTGACTGTTATGATATTATTTCTCACCCTTCTGTTGTTTTATAATGCTCTATGAGGCATTGCAGAGTAGGTTGCTGGAGGTCCTTTTTGTGAAGCGAGTCTTCATTGTTTTTGGTCGTTGGCTCTGATATGTAACATCTGGGTAGTTAGGAAGCCTTTGGCTCTTTTTGGAGATACAAATGTTTTGATTCTTTTGTGATACATCTGTGTATGTATCTGCTTATGGATGATTTGTAAACATGAATTAACTGAATGATGTATATATGTTTGTATGAATGAATTGATTCAATGTTTAGATGTTTCCGCTTTTATTCTAAATGTTGAGATGTGGGTTTTAGGACTAAGATTTCTTTGTTATGACATGCCCATTGTTGCATATCTACTTGTACAGGTGTTGTATGCGTTTAATTTCATGATAATGTGATGCACCTCTTTTATACCATGTTTAAAATAAACTCTGATGAAATTTATATTGAGTGCCTAAATGATTTATTCAATTATTTGGGGGGTATAGGAAGGGGGTGTTACATCTGGACCCACTTGAATTGGCAACGTGACTTCACCAAACACTTACCTCCTGGTTCCATCGAATGCTCTTACTACCAGATCACTTGGAGTACAAATCAAACCTTGGGTGTCTAGCTTCATCAGCGCTTTCTTCGGCAACACATTGAGTGAGGATCTCGTATCAACTAGCACATGGGATAGAATAGCTCCTTTGCACTCTATGAATATGTGCAGAGCGTGATTGTGGTTTCTCCGAGCAGGAGTTAGATCCAAATCAGTAAAACATAATCCATTACTAGCATTGACGTGAGCCACTACTCCTTCTAGTTAATTAACGAAAATATCCTGTGGTACATAAGTAGTATTCAAGATTTTCAACAGAGCATTTCTATATGCCCCTGAGCATAACAACAATGATAGGATTGAGATTTTAGAAGGTGTCTGATGTAAGTGATTTACGATCTTGTAATCACTTTTACGAATAAGTCTCACGAACTCTTCAGCATCTTTAGTCAAGGAGTCTTTCTCCCCTTGCTGTTGACTGTCCCCTTCTACCGCAACTTTACCTTTACCTTTGTCATTCCTTCCAACATTAGTTTCAGGTGGATAGAACATTCTGCCACTCCTAGTTATTCCCCCTGATCCAACAATATTGTCAACAAACGTACCTTCAAATGATGTCTCCACCAACTCTTGTTTGTGCCCATTGCAGAACACCTCCGCCCCATAGTTCCAAGGAATGGCCTTGGTGCTTTCATAGGGTACCGGTCCTGGCATATTGATAATAACAGGAGTTGGCCTCAGCGGCGCTGAAATGTTAATTGTCCAAAATGGGATTGAAATCGTTGCACTTTCATCCCTCTCATTATTGACTTCCTTCACTTCTTCTTCCCTTATAATTTAGTCGAATTGTAAACTGCCTTCATCGATCAAACTTTGAATATGACTTCTCAAAGCAACACAGCCCTCTGGATGCACACCACATTCTACACAGCCTTCTAAACAACCAGGATAAACACCACCCTTTAGAAACCTGTCTTTCACATAGCTCAAAGGTGTCCTCAATTCCGCAACATTAGTTATCAGGTTTAACCTTTCTCCCTCAATAACAACATTAGTTCTAGCCACCCCATGATTTGGCATAGGATTCTGATTTACATTTGGGGTCTCATTCGTGAAATTGATTGCTTTGGGTTCAAGCAAATCCCGCACTTTATGCTTAAAAGCTTTACAATTATCAATGTTATGACACGAAGCACCGGAATGGAAATCACACCTAGCATTTGCGTCATAACCTGGTGGAGGCGTGCCGGTGAGCAGCGCCAAAGTCCTCTTTTGAATAAGTTGCAACTGTAACAAATGTTGCAAAAGCTGAGAGTAATGAATGGGATGCATGTCGAATTTCCTGTTGGCCATCCTTCCTATGTCTTGATAACGGCGAGGCGCAATAGTCGGTTGTTGCGGTACAACCAGAATAGCTATACTAGAAACTTGTTGTTGATGCTGATGCTGAGGTTGGTACTGATGTTGATGATGTACTCGGTCTTTGCTTCTGTAGGCTGATACGGCATTCATGTCCCCTTCCCTTTTCTTCGGGTTCCCATATGTTTTCCTCATTCCTCCTGACGTAGACCCATCTCCACATTGTATCTTCCCTGTCTTTATTCCATTTTCCACTCTTTCCCCTGCCATCACTAAGTCTAAAAAGCTCTCAGACATGTAGCCAATCAATTTTTCATAGTATGTTCCTGGCAAGGTTTCCATGAACATGCCAATTAGTTCGCGTTCCACCATTGGGGGTTGAACTCTAGCCGCTAACTCCCGCCACCTCTGAGCATACTCATTGAATCCCTCATTATTTCTCTGTGATAAATTCTGTGATTGTACCCTGTTAGGCGCCAAATCACTGTTGTATTGGTAGTGACACACAAAGGTTTCTCATAAATCTCTCCAGCTCCTTATATGTGTCCCTTCCAGACCCATATACCATTCCAGAGAAGGACCTAACATATTGTCTTGAAAGAAATGCATTAACAGTTTCTCGTCATCCGAATATGCTGACATCTTTCAAAAGTAAGCCCTAAGATGTATTCTAGGACAAGTCATCCCTTTGTACTTGTCAAAATCCGATACTTTGAATTTAGGGGGAATTTTGACCCCTGGCACCAGTCCCAGATTCGACATATCGAGTCCCAAAGAATTTTGGTTCTCGAGACTTTTCATCTTCTCTTCGAGCATCTTGAATCTCTTGCCGGCTTCTGTGGGGAGACCCATATCCAAGTCTCTCATCAAAAATACATCGTCTTGATCATCTTCTTCCCAGTGGGGACCTGCAGCTCCGTGTGCAGCACCACCTCCAGCACCGGCTATATGAACTCCTCTTTGATGACCTCCGCCCGGAGGGTTAACAACAGTTGGAACGACGTTGGCCTGAGGAATGCTACCATCAACTGGAGGAGGAATAATAGTAGTTCCCCCATGTAGAACACCACTTCCATCCATCCGTGCTATCAGTGGTTGAACCAGAGTTCTCAATTGTTCCTGCCCGTTAGCTACCCCCACTAAAAAAATTGAATTTAGAGAGGTATAATTCCGTCACTAATTCACTAAAATTCCCTCACAAAAACATTTAGTGATGGATTTAATGACGTACAAATATTCGTACCGAATTTCAATATTGCAAATAATTTGTGAGATATTTTAAATTCCGTCATAAATAGTTACGGAACTAATCCCTCAATAAATTGAAATTTCCGTCACAAATCATTGAAAAAAATCCGCCAGTAGTTTGTGAGGGATTTTAAAATACCTCACTAAATATACTTTAGCGACGTTTATATTCCGTCACTAATTATTGAATATTATTTTATGAATACTCATTTTATGAGGGATACTTTTTGTCACTAAATTATTTAGCGACGTTTACATTCTGTCACTAAAGAACAACAAAATTCACATATTTAGTGACGTTTACATTCTGCCACTAATCCCTAAAACCTGCATGAAATTATTGAAATTGTAAATTTCCTGCCAAATTTATTTAATATTAAAACTGAATTTACTAAATCATCTTATTAAAAATAAATCAATCACAATATGAAACACAAGAAACTGTTTTAGTGAATATCATAAATATCTCCCAAATCAAAACTAATAGTTATAAAAGTATGTTCTTAAGACTAAATATTAAAAACCATAGTATTTTTTTGTTGACACTCAATATTACAACTAAAATAGTTCAAAAAAATCTCTTAAAATCAATAAATTACAATGAAAGTAATATTATCATCGTTCTTGAAACTAAGTGATGACAAAGAAAAGTATGTTCATTACAATTTAGTAATGTATTTCAAGAAGTGGGTGAAGACGGATTTTGATCTGAACGTGGAGGTTGGTGACCTGCTGAAAAACTTTTCATAAATTGAAATAATTGTTCTATAAGCAAATGTGAGTCTTCTTGTGATGCACGATTCAAATCCTCATGAGTCTTAAGTTTCTCTTTAAGGGTGTTATTTTCAGCAGACAAATCAGAAATAACATTTTCATATTCAGATGATGAGATACCGTCAAATGTTGAAGATCTAGATGACTTGTACTTTGCTGCTTCTGGTCCCAAACCATATATAGACCCTTTTTGTCCACTCCTCCAACAACATCTAAGAAGATGTTTTTGTCAGATTGATGACTAGAAACATCATCTCCAGATGTCTCTTGTGAGTCCCTCTTAAGAATCCTTTTTCCATACTCATTCTGTAAATAACAATTAAGTACAGAGGAAGAATATAATCATTCAAAACACAAAATAACATAATATTAATAGTTCATAGTAACTCGCACAATTCTAAATTTTCACTAGTATAATCAAGTCGATGCTTATGTGATATATCAAAGTAGAATGATCTTAAAGATGCAATTGGGAAAATCACTAGTTAATATATTTGAATTAGTAAGTTAGTTTTATATTTATTTTAGCATTATATTTTAGATTTCATAATAAATTGAAGCATATGCATAAAGAGTAAATTGATTCAGTTCAAGCATAGTACAAGCATATACGAAAACAATTATTAGTACATGGGAAAACCATGATACAATACAAGCATAATAGTCTGAAGCATATGGAAAAATCATGATTAGCACATGCATCAAAGTAGAATGATCTTAAAGATGAAATTGGGAAAATTAATGATTAATATGTATGAATCAGTAAATTTGTTTTATATTTATTTTAACATTATATTTTAGATTTCATAATAAATTGAAGCATATGCATAAAGAGTAAATTGATACATAATCAATACAAATACTTTTTCATATAAAAACATTCATATATCATCAATAAAAACAGTAATCATTGTTACAAACATTAAAATAACATGTTAAATTTTTTTAATGAAATTGTAATTTACTGCAATCATCTATGATTTTGTAGAAATCCATTTGTTTGGGTTACCCTTCACGTTGTGTGTCTTTTGAAATAAGTCCCAACAAGTTGGATTTGTATTCGAAGATTCTTTCTAACAAGAAAAAAAATCAATGTTAATTAAAATTGAAATATTTAACATAACAAAAGAAATTAAATTTCTTACTAATCTCTTATAGTACCCGGTTGTTGGAATTGATCCTCTAGTGTGTAGTGGACCATCCGAAGATCTTCTATTGTGAGTGTTAATTTCTGACTTTCTTTTCCACTTATCGTCATTTCATTTTTCTTCTAATATCTTGAGTGTTTCAGTAGAAATCCAATCACTTGGATCAATCTTTTTTCTCACCCTATACATTGTGTTTGAATATGCATCAAAGGCTTTATGATCAAATGTCTTCTTAATTTCTTCTTCATGTTCAAGTAGCCACTTGTACTTTCTCTACAATATAGATAATATAAGACAATATAGAATTAGATATTAAAGTAATTATGATATTACTTAAGATAAATTATTTTACGGTTCGAAAGAAAGTATAATCTGATTATTTTGTGGCTATTATAACTTCATTTTTTTAACATACTTATAAAATTTGGAAAATATGGTTTATAATTAGAATAAGTTACCATTCTAATTATATATGTTCCATTTTACATATTGATGGAAGGGTTTATAATTAGAATAGTTTATTTCTAATTATATCTTAATCCCAACAATCAAACTAATTTTGTTCTAAGCGGTAGAGCTTTAACCACCATGGCTCTTAAGGAAAAGAGAAAACAAATTTTGAAACATGACATTCTTGACATTGAATATAAGAGGTAATTAACACCATTAATGACATTCATGATCATACTGAAACAAAGACTGATTCATGTCACATGGATTTGAATGGTGCAGAGTACCTTGCGAGTACGAAGACCAGAAGTTGGCTGTTCGTGTTGAAGAATCAAGCAAAAAACCAAATTCTTTAGCAATTAAAATTTTGTACCAAGGTGGCCAAATAGAGATAGTAGGCGTTAATGTAGCTCAGGTATATATAATGATTAATGTATGCTAAAAAAATCATCAAAAAATAATAATTAACCATTGGTTTATTTTTGCTATTAGAATATGAAGTTATATATTATAACTTCTTATTTTTTTTAACATACTGATGGAAGGGTTTATAATTAGAATAGTTTATTTATACTAAAGTATAACTAGAATATATATTCTATTTTACAGAGACTTCAATTTTCCAATTTTTTAACATGCTTGATATATAATTTAAAATTCTTTTTATACCTTAAACTCTCCAAGCCATAATTCGTTCACAGTTTTAAATTCTTCCTTGCCCTTCATCTCTCCATAGTTTGTCCAAGACACTACAAACTTACATTTGATAATTTTCGCAATCTCTCGTGTAGGCTGAATTGCAGGGTCAAAACTACAAAAAATTTAAAGAAATTGTAAGATAAAGTCATGATTTATTTATAAATTAAAGGAAGTTATTAAAACTTACGTTTTTTGTGGACCTGAACGAATCCATACCCTTCCATCAGTGGGGTCCTTACTTCCAATTTGTGGAGGTGAATCAACATGGGATGATGATACATGTGGATCATCACCAGATGCATTAGCTGATGGGACATGTGACGAGCTAGGCAGAGAAGAAATAGGTGGACTAACTGAGGAGGAAATATGAGGGCTAGGAGTGGAGCGTTGAAATTGAGAATGTACAGGTCTATGAGATGTGGAAGAATTTGTAGGTTGGCCAACAATAGATGGTGACAAAATAGTGGTACCCCAACCTTTTTTAGATGAAACATGAGGGCTAGGGATGGAGTATTGAAATTGAGAATGTGTGACTCTATGAGATGTGGAAGAGTTTGTAGGATGGACATTAATAGATGGTGACAAAGTAGTGGTACCCTTACCTCTTTCAGATGAAACATGAGGTTTAGGAGTAGAGGTGGGAAGTTGAGTATTTATAACTTTATGAGATGTGGAATTATTTGTAGGTTTCCTAATAATAGTTTGTGACAAAGTAGTGGTATCCCTAACTCTCTCGGGTGAAACATGGGGGATAAAAGTGGAATAGGGAAGTTGAGTATTCGCAGGTTGGCCAATAATAGATTGTGACAAAGTAGCAGTAGTCCTACCTCTCTTACCTCTACTAATACCTCTACCGATACCTCTTCCTCCACCCTTCGTTTTATCATTGTCCTCCATCTATATATATAAATAAAAACATCAAATTAATTAATGATCATTAATAAGTACAAATTAAAAAAAACATACACACAAACAAACAATAATTTACATAAATATGTATAAGAATAACACAAATATTATATTAACTTATTCTTAAATATACAAAAAAAAAACAAATAATATTTTCCATGAATAAATATAATACCATCATAATCATAATTGTTGTCCTCATCCCATTCATCTTCTTCCTCCTCATTCTTCTCCTCTTCATCCTCTTCCTTGTCCCCTTCGTCATCCTCTTCTTCCTCTTCCTCTTACTCATCCTTATCCTCTTCCTCGTCCTCATCCCCATCCCTTCTTTCCACTTGTTTTAATTCAAGTTGTTTCAACAAAGAGATTGACACTTCTTCTCCTATACCATTAATGTCAACATGGCATTGATGAAAATCATCATTAGAAACAACTATAGGTATTTGATGTACATCATCATCTTGATATGCATCAATTATTTCGTGTGTTTTTTTTCATGTATTTAATGGTACTCCATGCCTTGGTTTTTATGACACCTAGCCAACCTTGTTTCCCTTCAAGTTGTTTGGATAATATAAAAGGATCATAATTTGGATATCTTCTAGACTTTTTTATCTCAATATTGCCATAGTTATCCAACTTTGTCCCTTGAGAACTAGGATCAAACCAATCACATTGTAAACTTGTTCAGCTTGTTTGGATAATATAAAAGGATCATAATTTGGATATCTTCTAGACTTTTTTATCTCAACATTGCCATAGTTATCCAACATTGTCCCTTGAGAACTAGGATCAAACCAAACACATTGAAATAAAACCGCCTTCTTTGTTAGGTGACCAGTGTACTCTAGTTCGACAATGTCAATCAAAACTCCATAGTAATCATTTTCCAATGAATCAAATTGCCCTCCCTGAACACAAACATTGTGATTGGTTGTACTCATCCCTTCATTTCTAGATTTTATTACAAACTTGTAGCCATTAATAACATAACCAGACCACTTAACAACTTCTCTAATAGGACCCCATGCCAAACTCCTTAAAAGCACATCATCTATCTTGTTCCTTCAATCAAGCACCTACATTAGACAAAATATTTTGAATTCAACCCAAAAAATTGGATACTCTAATCTTAATCTATAAATATTCACGTACATATGTTTTGAACCATGTCGGAAATGATGCAGAAACTTGCTTGTCCAAATCTAATTCATTCAACTTAGGATCTAACTCTCGTAACAAATCAGAGTGCATACTACACAAATATGATACTCATTAAAATTTACTTCATGAAAAAATACATGTATGAAACTTTCAACTTTGAAATACTTACTTTAGGTAAGGTACCACTTCAGGACAATTTAAAAGAATATACAAGTGTGCAACTTTCATTTCCCTATCATCCAAGGTAGAAGTGGTACATTTTCCAAATGGACGGCCTGGGTAATTAAATATTGACAACGGAGGACCTAATGAAAAATCCTCTCCCCCATCATCATTGTGTGGCACTCTTGTTCTCCTTGATGGAACATCAGGTGGATAATAATAGGAAGCAAATGTGGATATTTCCTCTAATAAATATGCTCTACAAATTGAACCTTCCACATGAGCAGGATTTGTTACCTTTTTTTAAAACGTTTGGACGAACCTATTGACCAAATCAAGATTATACTTAGATAAATGAAGAAAAATAAGGAAATTAACCAAGAAATTGTAAAAATGTTGGATAATTAACCTTTCAAATGGATACATCCATCTACATTGCACAAGACCACCAACTCTTGCTTCATAAGCTAAATGAATAGGAAGATGTTCCATTGAGTCAAAACAACTTGGAGGAAATATTTGTTCTAATTTGCACATTATGATTGAAATGTTTTTCTCCAAATTACGCAATTTATCCTCTCTCAACGAAGATGATGTAATTTCTCTAAAGAATTGGCTGAATTCAGTTAGTGTATTCAAAATAGGTTTGGGTAAGGATTTGAAGGCTAGTGGTAGCAAACGTTGCATGAATACATGACAGTCATGACTCTTCATGTCAAACAACTTTGCTTCCTTCATACCAACACATCTACTTAAGTTAGAAACATAACCATCTGGAAGCTTAAGGTTTTTAACCCATTCCCATATAACTATTCATTGTTGTTTGGTTAATGTATATTATGCCTTTGGTTTTACAAAGTTACCATTCCTACCAGGTTGAAGCTCAAGTCCCCTACGCTTGCAATGTTTTTTCAAGTCCCTCCTAGAGTTTAAAGTATCTTTTGTCTTACCTTTGGTGTCCATTACAGTGAACAAAATATTAAGAAACACATTTCTCTCAATGTGCATTACATCAAGATTGTGTGGGAGAAGATGAGTTTTCCAATATGGAAGTTTCCGAAATATACTTTGTTTTGTCCAATGATGATTTACCCCATAGCCTGGTGGTTTACATTCTTCGGATTCTTCCACACTAGGAAATTTTCTAACTTTTTCCCACACCTCTTGACCACTCAACCTTTGCGGAGGCATTGACATCTCAACTCTACCTTTTGTAAATGCAGTCTTATTCCTTCTATACAGGTGATTTAGTGGTAAGAATTGTCGATGACAATCAAACCATGAGGTTTTTTTACTATATTCAAGGGTGAATGCCTTAGAATTATTCATGCAAATTGGGCATGCTAGTTTTCCCATCGTCATCCAACCACTTAACATACCATAGGCTGGAAAGTCATTAACAGTCCACATTATTGCAGCCTTCATCAAAAAGTTTTGCTTCAAGGAAACATCATAAGTCATAACTCCATCGTCCCATAACATTTTCAATTCATCTATCAAAGGGCGTAAATACACATCAATATTCCTCTTTGGATTGGATGGGCCAGGAATTATAATGTTTAAGAACATAAACTCCTTTCTCATGCACATCCAAGGTGGCAAATTATATGGAGTAATAATCACAGGCCAGCAAGAATAAAGCTTGCCTGTTTTGTCAAATGGAGAAAAGCCATCTGAGCACAAGCCTAATCTAACATTTCTAGGATCTCGAGCAAAGTCATGCCATGTTTCATCAAAGTGTTTCTAAGCTTTTTCATCTGACGGATGAGACAATGAACCATTCTCCCTTTGATTCTCATGATGCCATCTCATTTCGCGAGCTGTTTGTAATGAAGAATACAAACGTTGTAGTCGCGGAACAAGTGGGAAGTACCACATATGTTTCTGTGGAACTAATTTATCATGCCCCCGTCTTTTAATATGCTTTTATCGCTCCTCTCCACAAATTTTACACTTTTGGAGTGTGTCGTCCTCCTTATAATACAACATACATCCTTTCATATAACATTCAATTTTTAAACTTGCCAACCCTAGTTCAGCAATCGGTTTTCTTGCTTGATAAAAAATTTTTGGCATACAGTTATTCTCTGGCAAAGCATTTCCCATAAACTGCATCCATCCATTGAAACAGCCTTCAGACAACCCATAGTCTGCTTTCAAACTTAATGTTGTTAAAGATGCTGACAACACAGAATATCTACCACAACCATCCCATAAAGGTGATCGTGTTGCTTTCAACATTTCAAAGAACTTTTGTGCTTCTTTATTAGGATATTCTTCCATTACATCTTCTTCTTCTTGACCTTCTTGCTCTACATAGTTTCCAATTTCTGGTCCTGCAGCATCCATTACTAACTGCTCATAATTGTGAAACATTTCCCTCTGACATCTACTTCCATAATATGAATGACTAGTAACCACTGAGGGAATCGCCTCACCATGGTTTGTCCAATGATAATAATCACTCATGAATCCTCTCCTGCATAGATGTTCCTTCACTTCTTCTGGATTTCCAAATTTCAAACATTTGCAATTCTTACACGAACATCAATATTCCCTCCTCCAATGTTATTTTTATCTTGTGCTAAAGCAAACATAATAAACTCATGAACTCCAATATTAAATTCTTCCGTGATATTCTTGTGATAATCAACTCTATTATTCATCCACTTCCTATTTTCAGGTACTTCCATTTCTGAGCATTATTTACACAATGAAGAATTAATCGCGGGTCATGTATCGCTTCAATCATATGATAGAAATAAACTAGAAGCTTTAAGGCTTTGCATATTAAACACATAAATCACTTAATTTATTTAGCGCATCAAATTAAAAGAGAAGCTTACTAAAACTATAAACTTATTTTAATTGAGAAATTCTCACAGTCACAAGGTAGAAGCTTATTAAAACTAGATCAAATTACCTTAACCAAGGTAGGTCAAACAGTAGATGAACTTAGCAAAGAGTCCTTCTAAAATCTCTCTTCAAAACCTACAGCAAGAAGAAACATTAGCATGTTAGCAGTACAAGTAAAACAACAACATCCTCATGTTAGCAAATGAAGGAGGGATCAAATTGTTTATATAAAAAATTATTCGAAATTCCATACTCGAGAAGTCTCAACCAAAATTAGTTATGCTAACTTTGAAAAGGTTTTAAAAGGTTAGTATAGTTAGTTAGAAAGTTAGGAGAATGTAATCAACCACTCAAGCTAATTAGTGTATATGTAGCATGACTCTTTCACTTGTAACATAATGAATATATAATTAATGTAAGAAGATCTTGCTAACTAAAATGTCTTGTTACAAACTAAAATGTCATGTGCAGACCCTAACAAAGTATTAGTTAGTAATGGACGTAGTATGGTAGTTAAGTCTATTGGTAATTCTAAGTTCAAGTTCAAATTTATTCCAAATCCCAAGCTAAATTCAGGTATCTTGCTTCATGTTCCTAAAATTACTAGAAACTTAATCTGAGTGTCAAAATTTTCCAAAGATAATGCATTTTTTGAATTTCACGCTGAAAAATGTTGTGTAAAATCACAAGAATCTAGTTTGGTGTTACTTGAAGGATTTCGTAATGGAAGTGAATTGTACGACTAAAGCAATCTAGCTCTGGAACCTTCTAGAAGTTGGTCAAGTCACAAGTAACAAAATTTGTCTTCGATTGTTCATAATATTATAGTGTCTAATCTTATTAGTAAAGGTATAATTTTCATTTCTAAGGATATGACTTTCAATGAGATCGAGTTTCCCTATAAAAGTTATCATACACACAACTCTTAGTTGAAATCCATATCTCACCCTCGCATCAAGCCCTACTTACCACTAGCTGTGTCTAGCTCATCTAAAAACAGAAATTTATTATTAAAAATCATAGCAACAAAGTACAAGACACCACACCTAGTCTGGTTGGTCCTTTAGTCCAAACAAATGGCTACAATTTTTCAACAAGTTTGAGTGAGTCCAACACACATGTACCGACTTGCACAATCGTACTTGCTAATCAAGACCAACCTACACACATAGAGCAACCTCATATTTTACATGTTGGGAATTATCTTGAACCATCACATGCGTCTAATACCCTTTAGCCAGTTTCAATTACACCTACATGTCATGTACCAATTACTCGTATGCCCAAGTCACCTGAGTCTGTCACACTTCAGCCCCAAGCAACCAAAAATTCATTGAAAATAATTCTACTTTCACACAAGAACAATTCACTTCAGCCCCAAGAAACCAAAAAAATATTGAAAATAATTCTACTTTCTCAATCAAATGGCTCCATGCTACTAACACAGATACAATATATTAAGGACTTGCTTGGTAAAGTCAACATGACAGGTGTTAAGGACTTCCTTGGTAAAGTCAACATGACAGGTTTAGTTGTTGCAAGTTAAGCAAACTTGATACTAATGTGTTGCCTGATCCAACTATGTATAGATCAATTTTAAAATCCTAACTTAAACAGCTTGACCATCCCAATTAAACATAAACTATGGAACTAACTCTCTGTTTAATTTTTGTAGAACTCAAAATCTATTTGAAAACTATTCAACAAAATGCTTCAAAATCTATAAGAAAATTATTCAACAAAAGCCTTTTTGAAAAGAGATTACAACCAAATATATTTTAATTTTAATTTTATCTATATTAAAATGTTCTTGGTGCACAAAAAATCATAATAGACAAAATATAAATATATGCAAAATATAAACTATCTTAATCATATTCATTGATTATATTGTAAAAATATAATACTTATAATGATTATATCGTAAAAATAAAATACTTATAATATAAACTATTTAAGTCATGACTAGATGAAGTTTTTTATTCAACAAAGATGAATAATTGACTGGTAGAAAGAATTTGTCAGCAGTAACTTTCAACATGTTTATGGTGGCCATTCTTGAATTAATATGGCCATTAAGAAAAAATTTGAGTTAAGGTATTCAAGAAGGAAAACAACAGAACCTCCAATCAAGAAGGAAAACAAATACAGGGGATCCAAAATTATAAGTCACATTTTCACCTAAACACAACCTAAAAAGAAATAAATCTATAAATTCATACCTATAATGTTAATACTCCTAAAAAATGTCTTTCTTCTTGTTCTTTTTGTATATCAAAGCTTTCAAAAATATTAAACCCATCAAATTAAAGAAATCATAAAATTGAAAATGGGAAGAAATTAGGTTATGAAATTGCTACCTTGAAAGAAGTTAGATGAAAGAGGAGAGTTTCCAAATAGAATGATTCGTCCTAAAAGAGAAATATGAGGGGTTTTAACTTTCCAAGTTGCTGCACAAGAGTTACTTTTTCAACTGTTGGTGGCTTTCTGAGTGAGAGATAACAAGATCAAAAACAGAAAGTTACAGTGAAGGAGTGTTCATGGTGGGTGTTGGACTTGTTGAAAACTAGGGTTAAGGAATGGGACTGCAACAAACTTTAGAGAAAACTATGGAAAAGAGAAAATAAGAAAAGCTAGCGTGAGAAAACAATTGAGTAAAATGAAAATAATTATTAATTATTAAAGTAAAATTGACTAATGAAAGAGAGAAAACCAAATTGATAAATTAGTGAGAGGGAACTTAAAATTGGTTTAGTATGAGTGAGAGGGAAACAGAAAAGTTTAAGATAACATTTTTTAATTTAATTTAATTTAATTTAATTTATATATATATATATATATATATATATATATATATATATATATATATATATATATATATATATATATATATATATATATATATATATATATATATATATATATATATATATATATATATATATATATATATATATATATATATATATATATATATATTTCAAATTTTTGGTAATATATTGAATTCTTCATACCTTTAAAATTATTCTTTATTTAAATTTCAAGTTATTAAATAAGGAGAAATTTAAATTCAATTCTTTAAGCATAAATATTAGAGAGTGAATATTTTCCTCACAAAAATATTTAACACGTTTATGAGGGGATTTGTGAAGGAAATATTAGTGAAAAATAAATATCTTCTCTAACTCCCTCGCTAATTTTATTTGGGTTAAATTTGTGACGAAATTTGTGAGAGAATTTTTGTGATGGATTAATTATCTCACAACTTTCTTCATTAATATTTACGCACGTCCCATTAATCATGTACACAATTTTCCCTCCCTAAATTCATTGCAATTAGTGGGGGATTTACTTCCTTCACAAATTTTTCTCTCTAAATTGTTTTTTTTTAGTAGTGCCCTTGTGTCATCCTGTCTCTGAACTCCTGCAGCTCTTGTTGTACTTGGTCCATGACTCTTCGTTGATTCCATCTTATAGAATATTTATGGAAAACTGGATCTGCTATCTTGAAAACTACTGGAGAAAACCATGCAGAGATAAGATTGAAGTCCCCAAGAACACCTGCTATGCAAATGAGAATGAGAATGCAAAGTACAAGCATGCATATATGATTCAGGGAGATCTTCTCCTTGATTCTAGTTCCACGAAAAAATAGTAAAACAGGAGAACAAAAGGTAGAATCACAAATCTTCTCTCATAAATAAAATGAGAATGGAAGTTAGCATACACAGAACAACGTCAAGAGATACAACTGCAAATAATCCTACGACCCCATCCAACAAGTCTAGTGATAGCCATAATACAATATAAGAATAAAAGAAGAAAAACTAAAGGAATACTGTATCAAATAACTCTCTTCAACCACTGTAATGAGTCTGAAATTCCTTTAACAGCTCCTTGGTGTCCGGATGTTCAGGCCTTGCAACCAATGCCTGTATGAGTAAGTCTCTTCTGCGGATAACATATTTCAAGCTTTGAGCATAATCTTCCCAAGCATCCTCTCTGAAGGCATCTTCAAGTCTCGGTTTCTTCATTTCTGCCCTTATCTTGAACTCCTCCAATGCTGACACGGATTCTCGTAACTTCCAATCGCTTGCATACCGACAGGATGATTCTATTGAATCCTTTTCATCTTTGACTTTGAGTTGCATCTTCAATCTGTCAATTTGTCTATGAAGCTCATCTTCCCTTCCTTTGTTGGCAGTTAACGTAGCGTTCCATTGATCATTGAACTTAGATATCTCCAAGTATGCCTTATCTAGCTCTTTCTTCTTATGTTTAAGGACACTATCAGTGCTCTTCAAATCTTGACCGACTCGCCCCCGCACTCGAATCTATTCAGTTCACTCTTTTTCCATCTTAGCCAAAGCTTCTGTCTTTGTCTTTGCTAAGTAAACAACTTCATTCTTGTCACTCTTTAACTGACTAACTTCCTTTTTCAACTCTTCATTCTCCTTGCGTAATTCTTCTTTTTCCGCCCACAGATCATTGTATCTTTGAATATTGACTTTCGTAGGCTCTTCAACGAATAAAGGATACAAAGGTTCTCTAACAGGGAAAGGCTGCAACATTTTCTCCACCCTCTCCTGGATCCAATCCAAATAAGGTCCATAAACTCTGCAATCGGTCTTACCCAAAGAAAGGTTTCCTCTCTGATGAGCTCTTCCCCAAGCTTCCTTTATCCTGGCCAAAGTATCAAAATCAGCTGCACTTGTGAAATACAGAGATTCCTATACTTCCTCCTTCTTCGGGGGCCCCTTCAAAGCATAACCAAACTGTATGATAGCAAGAGAAGGATTGTAGTTAATTCCGCCTCTTCTTCCTATCAGAGGTACATTAGGAAAGTTCCCACATCTAAAGATGACCTCCACGCAAACCAGATCTCGACTAAACCAGACAATATTCTTAGATGTCAAGCCCATATGCCTTTCTGACCATTCAGACATATCCCTTGTATCAACAAAAGCTCTGATTCGAGTAAGATGATCCATAAAACACTTGTGGAGGAGTGGTGCATAACAAGAAAAATTCTTCCCTCTCCTCTTCTCATTTTTATAATGCATTGAATGGTACAAATCTCCCAGAAGAGTAGGTACTAGATTCTTGGAAGTGGAGATGTGAAAAGCATTCATATCAACAAAGTCTGGTATGTTAGGAAACATAACTATACCATATATGCATAATGCTAGAATAGCATTGAAGACTACTCAACAACCTTCCTTGGAGAAATATTGAGCCTTACCCACCAAGGAAGACAAAGGAAAATCAGAAGCCCCATTCTTATAGACCATGTTACCCTCAAATTCAGATTTGCTCAAATAAAGAGTGTTGGCCAACTTTGTCAGGTCAGGTTCCTCCTCGGAATGAAAGAAATACATTTCTTCTAAGACTGGGACTCCCATCAAGAAAACGAACTCCTCCAAAGTAGGAACTATAACATAGTAGGGGAATGTGAAACAGTGCAGCTGAGGGTTGTAGAACTGTAGCAAAGTATGGATAGCTCATTGTTCGTAACTTGAGATTTTGTGGATGAAACTCAGGATCTTCCCATAGTCTTTTTTGAAATCTTCAATGACATTAGAACCAACCATGGAAATAAGACCAAATAAAGGTCTTAACTCTGGTAGCGGGAACTTGTAAGTGACAATCCTCTTCAATTCAAACTCCATGTTGATAGCGGAT
This sequence comes from Lathyrus sativus, assembly GCA_963859935.3. Classification (NCBI taxonomy): domain Eukaryota; kingdom Viridiplantae; phylum Streptophyta; class Magnoliopsida; order Fabales; family Fabaceae; genus Lathyrus; species Lathyrus sativus. The sequence goes on from OZ012740.1 coordinate 377,576,065, forward strand.
CAGGTTATCAGAATCAAAGGGAAAACGAGGACCTGCGAGCACACATACATGCAAATGTTAATATGCAAATGAAGATGCAAATGCCAACATGGGATCAAGACATCCAAAACTGTTCTGTCGTTAACTGAGTTGAACCAGAACTTCACTCTGACAAGAATCCCAGAATACCATAACACTTAAGACCAAAAATCTACTTTGACAGAAAACCAGATCAGTTGAAAGTCAAGGTTTCCTGCAAAACCCTTCCCACTCACAAGTAGGACCTAGTCTCTGAAAAGGTACGACATCATATGCAGTTCGTTAGTATCCCTGACTCTCAAGTCAAGAAACGATGATACGTTCACCATTTCTAGTTTGGCATCATGGTCAATCAAGGAGTTCTCAACTGACTTCCCAATGAACGATCTCCAGATTCGTTAGTTTTTAGATCCAACACCCCCTCAACTGTCCAAAATGCACATGATAGGATGTCTTCAAAGAAAACCTCGTTTGAACGCGAATTTCATGAGGGCTCTTGCATGCCAAACATGCAATCCCGCACTACTCTCCACATTAATACTAGGTGTGTACTCAAGCTTAGATATTGGGCTTATCTCTCAATGGAACACCCCACCCAACAACACAACAGCAGTATGATAATAATGATAATGTGAGGAAAATAAAATGTAAATGCAATTATATACAAAAATACCACATACATACGCACAAATATACACACCTAAAAATATAAAGCAAACAAGCGCTATGATTGACTCGCATAGGGAAACAGATAAGTTTCCCAGCAGAGTCGCCAGCTGCCGCAACTGTGAAAAGGGCCGGCAGAAATAAACAGAAGAGCCGCCACCGAACGTTATTTATCCCAAAGAGAGGGAAAGGAAACCATCAAAGAAAACCTACGAGAACGGGAAAGACAAGGTCATTGCAACCAAATCTTGGGTTCGGGAGTCGGTTACGCAAGGGGAAGGTATGAGCACCCCTCACGTCCGTTGTACTCAACGGGATCCATGCTTGTTGTCTAATCTATGGGTGAAAGTTATCTAAAAGCTACTGCTAAACGGGGGTGGAAAGAAAGAACAGACTCGATAGGCTATCTCCGCCCTATGCTTACGTATTCCCTCGTGCAACGGGAAAGTCAGAGTCAACGTAGATAAGAAAACTACGGGGGATGAGGGGAAGATTGCTCGCAAAGACATCGTCGTCGTGTGCCTACGTATCCTCATATGGTATGAGAAATCAGAGCAAATGTAGTTCGGGTAACTAGACCACTGGTTGGTTAAGTGTTTTTTATGAGTGACGTTAAGTCTCCATTCTAGTAGTTAGGGACGATGCTTGTTTGCGGTAGAACGGAAAAGCAACACACTCTTTTCTGAAAATGAAGGTTTAAAAGCAATCCTGAGGGACAAAAAGGTTTGAATTTTGTTAGTGAGTTTTAGTGAAGTGGATTGAGTTAGCTTGAGACTCACGTCACACTAAAGACTATGACACGAGAGTGAATACGTCGCATATTGCCCAAAGGGCATACGCTAAACACTCTAGATAAGCAAGGAGAAACCCCCACTCATCATTCCCCATGTACTTAAGACTCGTAGCGCACGACACTTATCATTCTTTATTAAGTGTTGTCGCATCGCTGCGAAGAGGGGCCGGCAAAGACAGAAGGTCACCACCGTTTGTTATTTATCCCAAAGAGAGGGAAAGGAAACAATCAGAGAAAACCTATGAAAAAGGTAAAAGACAGGTCATCGCAACCAAATCTTGGGTTCAGGAGTCGGTTACGCAAGGGGAAGGTATGAGCACCCTCACGTCCGTTGTACTCAATGGGATCCATGCTTGTTGTCTATCTAAAAGGGTGTTAATCTATCAAAGGCTGGCTCATAGGGACAAAAGAAAAGAAAAGAGACTCGATAGAGCATCGCCACTCTATGCCTACGTACTCCCTCGTGCAATGGAAAAGTCAAAGTCAACGTAGTTCGGAAAACTACGGGTGAAGGTAGGGAAGGTTGCTCGCCAAGACATCGTCATCTTGTGCCTACGTATCCTCGTCTGACACGAGAAATCATAGAAAACGTAGTTCGGGCTGACACGACCACAGATTGGTTTAAGTGTTTTAGCTGAGAGGGTTAAACCTTCGTTTTAGCAGTTAGGGACGATGCCTGTTTGCGGTAGAACCAAGACTTAACACACTCTTTCTGAAAATGATTTTCGAGCAATCCCGAAGGATAAAAAGGTTTGATGTTTTGTTTTGTGTTTTTTAAACAAGAAGTGCATTGAGTTAAGTTTGTAACTCATGTTGCACTAAAGACTATGACTTGAGAGCGAATGCGTCGCATATCGCCCAAAGGGCATACGCTAAACACTCTAGACAGTGTGGAAGGAGGCCCCCCACCTATCATTCCTCAAGTACTTAAGGCTCGTAGCATACAACACTTATTATCCTTTATCAAGTGTCTTAAGAGGTTATGAGATGAGAAGAGAAGACACAAACTCAAAAGGGAAACTAGATCAACCCTAATGTTATCATGCAAAATGCTCCTAAAGTTGGGATTGAAAGGGGAAATCTATCCTAATGTTATCACGCAAAGGATTGAACACCTAATGTCTCTCCTACTCCTATCTTAAACAGAGGGACTAGGAATCCTAAGGGATCATGGCAAAAGACCAAGTAAACACTTAGCAATTCAATCACATATGAAAAGAAAATGAGATGAAAATGACTTAAACAAGTCAATGCAATATGAAATGCAAACACAAAAGATGCAACAAGAAGGATGAGATGAAATGGGAGAAGCAATCATCAAAGAAGAGTGGGAGGAAAAAAGTGTGGGGCAGCCACCACCACAAGCACATCTCAACCAAACAATTCTTGAAATCAAGCAAAGCAATGCAAATGATCAATGCAAAACAAACACCAATGTTCATGACAAACTCAAAGTGCAAACACAAACACCAAATCATCATGAACAAGTGTCAAATTACATGGGGAAGAAGTGAATCACAAATGGAATTATTCAAATTCAGATCCAAAACAACAAGCAAGCACAAGAATGATTATGTCACATTGAAGAACCAAAGTTCAAACAATTATCTCACACTTTGAACAAGTGGAAAGCCATGATTCAAAGAATACTTGTGGCAGAAAGATATACATCCAAGAATGAGGAAACATGTCAAAACAATCCATATAAATGCATCACATCAATCCATGAAGGTTACATGTGGAAAGAAATCCAAACATGCTTGAAAACAAACAAAAGTTGCATTTTGGTTTAGTGTTAATCGAGTAATACTATAGGTTAACCGGTTAACCACTTAAAAATGTTTGGAAAATGCACTGGTTAACTGGTTAACTAGTTTGCACTACATCTGGTTAATCGGTTAACATTGAACACGAAGCAGAAAAACAGCAATCAAAAAGCACTTTCAGCAATTAATCCAATGTGCAATCATCCAAATGATCATGTAATCAATTATGCACGAATTTAACACCAAAAATCAGTGATCAAACATCAAGAAAACACAATCCAAGCATTGAGATCACAAAGATTAAAGATCAAAATCAATAAAATGGATTAAAAAGCATCAAAAGCCATAGATCCACATTGTGATTATCCAAATAAGCTCAAAACAGAATTAGATCTAGAATTGCCAACCTACAAAGTGGAGATTTGCTTTGGTGAGTGTTGATTCACTTGAAATGAGTAGATCTAATTAAGAAACCCGAAGATTCTTCAAGATCCAAGAGCTTTCTTGTTGTAGAAATGAAGATCAAGCAACATCAAGCAAAAACGACCCAAATAAACATTTCCAAATTCAAATCCAAATCCAAACGAAAATTGAATGGTGAATTGAAAATAATGGAGATGAATGATGAAGGTTTAGCTCTAGAATTCTATGATTCCAATGAAGAATCAAAGAACTCAAGTGAGAGCTCTAATGGAGGTTTTGGAGAGAAAATTGAGAGTAAATTCTCAAGAGTGAGAGTGAATTCTGAAAATGAAATGTAATTGTGAGGATTCTTTTGAGGTTTGGAGCAAATTCATTTAAATATGCTCTAGGTTTATGGTCAAAATGTGGTTTGGAGTGTGGTTATGGAAATTGTAATGGGATTAGGAATGGAAAATGGGAGGGAAATTGAATTAATTTTGAAAGTTAATCCAAATTCGGAGTGATTCTAGATCCTTCTTTTGGTGTAAAATCAAATTCACAAGTGATTAAAATGGACCCCAAAAGTGGCTGCCTTGAAAACTTACGTGCCTATGCAGATTTTGATATGGTTAATCGGTTAACCATTTTGGTTAATCGGTTGACGCCTTGAAAATTTGAATTTTGGCGCTTTTTGGAGGGAACTTGCACAATTGCCCATTTTTGCTTGTTCTGAATCTTGTCAAGCCTCTGAAACATGCCCTTTGACATTATAACTGTGGAAATGCATGAGATAGTATGAGTGTTGTCTCCTGATCTGAAAATTATTCTGGTGAATAAAATAAAATCGACCGCTCGATCGCTGGGGAAAATAAATGTTGGAGCCCCTGATGCTCGATGTTTAGACTCTTGCACTGAAAGAGAACCCTGGGCCATAGAAATACCTTGATCCCCTGCCTCAAGAACAAATTCTATGATATGCAGAAATGCGAAAATGAAATGAAACAAAAGCCAAGTACAAGAAATGGTTGGTCAAATTTTGGGGTGCAACAACTGCCCCTATTCAAACGACTTGGACCTGAAGGGATGAAAAGTGAACGAATTTCAAACATTCAAGGTAAAAGACGGTTGAATACCAAAGAACCCGAAAATTTTTCAACCGCAAAAGAAACTACAACCGATAAACTCTGTTGGGGAAAATGTGATAAGATGAACGCATCCATCAAAGACATCATATTCTGTCGGGGTCTAGATACCACTCAGGCAAGACAAATCATTGGCCAGGGTCTGGATACTGCACGGGCTAAAGAAAATATCATAATCTGCCAGGGTCTTGATACTGTAATACCCCAAATTTAATCGGAATATTTTAATTAATTTATTTAATTGAGAATATTCTTATTTTGGGTGTTTCCGGTGATTTTCGGTGTTTTGTGGAATTATTGAGAATTATGCAATTTGTGAGTTATTTATTTAATTGATAGTACATAATATTAATTTATTAGTATTATTATGAATTAAAATAAATAATAGTGAAAGAAGGGTAATTTGGGCAATTGAGAGGAGTAAGTGAGGGTATAATGGGAAAAGCTCAATTATTTGGCCCAAGTCTAGGTTTAACAAAAAGAGAGTTTTGAAGGGTTTTTAGGATTCATTTGTGTTAACCGCAAGAATTGAGGCCAAGAGAACTATGAAGAGGAAATTGGAGGCAGAAGCTTGAAAGATTCCCTGACAGATTCGTGAAGGCTTTGAATCAATGTTTGAGGTATAGGGAGTATAGCTTTTCATAATTTTATATGTGTATATTTCGATGTGATTATGGTTGATTTAAGGGTTTTATGGAGAATTATGAGAAAAAGGGATTTTGGCCTTCGTGACCTAAATCCATTATTGAGATTTTGACCGTGGGGATTTATTTGGGTTAAGGAAGATTAGAAGGATATGAGAAAAAGGGATTTTGGCCTTCATGGCCTAAATCTAGTTTTGGGAACTCTGATGTTGTGGTGTAGTGGTAAGTATTCTTGACAGTAGAGCATAATATGAGAAAGGAAAACCTTAGGCCTTCGTGGTCAAAACCTTGAATCGCTATATGTCTGACCCTGAAGGAATATGAATATTTCAATGTGAGTAACTCAGATACCTACAGGGAAATTGTAGGGAAATTATGATTTAGGACATGAATATGTTCCGAGATTGGCCTAATAAACCGTAGATTTTGTGCCTTTATCGCCGTAGGATCTTAGGGATGATTTAGGAATGTTTATGGGGCATTGGGTAAGTGAATCACAGAGCCTTTTGGGTAGAAATCAGTTCTGGTGCGTAGCAGAATTTGTTGTCATCGCACAGTTCGCCTAACAAAGAAAGCTTCGCCTAGCGAACAATGTTATTCCCAAACTCGCCTAGCAAAGAAACTCGCCCCAAACTCGCCTAGCGAACATGCTAGCGAACGTAGCAGAGTTTCACGAATATTGATCGTGTGCAGCGATGCCTTGATGTTTGATTTTGTGATGAATTGACATGAGTGTGACTGTGAGTTTTATGTGATGTATACATTATGATATGATGATTTATATGACTTAATATGATGATATTACCATGACTTTGATGAATTTATATGAGGATATGAGATATGATGATGATTGACATGATGATGAATATGATGAATGATGATGCACTTATGCTGTTATATGAGGATGATTTGTGACGTGTGCATCATGCATTCATGTGCATCCAGACTTCGGTTCAGGACCTCGATTACTTTGGCTTCAATCCCATTATGTTGATGTGAAGTGTTTTGATGTGCTCCGATTCTCTAGTAGAATCTATCCTATTGATGGGGATCTATGGAGGGTTGATGGCCCAGTGTTCATCGCGATGTGATGATTGGTACCACATGCATTAAGTCGATGTTGCATTTGCATTTATGAGCATTTTTGTATGAATTATGATATTGTGGCCTCCGAGGCCTATTGAAGGATATGAATGTGTTGAATATGAATATGACGCCGTTATATGTTGACTTTTATACATTGGTTATTATGAATGGTTTTACTCACCCTACCTGTTTGAATGTTACCTCCACATGGGTAACGTGCAGATGACCAAGTTTAGCCGTGGACGCCGTTGAGGAGTATTTTTGAAGTTTTGAGTTTTTAGCCTTTTGGTTAGCTTAGAGGGTCTTGCTCTGATATGTAACATCGGGTTGGGTCCTTTCGAGTTAAACTATATACTATTGAGTTATTTTGCTTATTTTTCCCTGATGAGGAAACCTTGATTTTTGCCTTTGAGTTCCGCTGCCTTGTGCGATTTGATTATTTTGAGAAAATCCGTTGTTTACGGAGCATTGATCGATTTTGTTGACTTGGGAAATGTACACCCTTTTAATGGCTTTTATGAAATTGAATAATTTTACTCTGATATCTGTGTTATTTTGCCATGCTAACTGTGGAGTAGAAAAGGGTGTTACATTAGTGGTATCAGAACAGGTCGGTCCGTCCGGCCAAGTTTTTATGTTGTTAGTCCCTTGTCAATCGATAGTGTGAGAACACTATTGATGAGTTGTTTTCTTCTAACCCTGTTAGTGGTTGCAGATGGCTGGAAGAAATGATCGTGCTATTGTTGATACGCCGGAATCACTTGCCCAAGTGATGGCCCAGAATGGTGGACCTCCAAATGAGTTTCGTGCTTTGGGAAAGTTCCAGAGGAACAATCCGCTGACTTTTGTGGGCACTCATGATTCTGATGGTGCGCAGAAGTGGCTGAAAGTGATTGAGAAAATTCTTCGAGTTATGGCATGCACTGATGCTCAGCAGGTACAGTTTGGTATGCATATGCTAGCTGAGGAAGCTGAGGACTGGTGGGATAACACTCGTCAAAGATTGGAAGATGTTGGCATTACAACAACTTGGGTTGTGTTTAAGGAAGAATTTTTGAGGAAGTATTTTCTTGAAGATGTTCGAGGAAAGAAAGAGGTGGAATTCCTTGAGCTGAAACAAGGGAATATGATTGTGGCTGAGTATGCAGCAAAGTTTGAGTCTTTGGTCAAGTTTTGTCCGCATTACAATTGTGTTGATGCAAAGATGTCAAAGCGTCTCAAGTTTGAGAATGGTTTGAGACCAGAGGTTAAGCAAGGAATTGGGTACTAGCAAATTCGTAGGTTTACGGAACTGGTGGAGAAGAGAAGGATTTATGATGAGGATATCCGAGCTCAATCTACTCACTATAAGCAGCTGAGCAAGAAGAAAGAGAAAGATCATTATAGAGGGAAGCCGTATGTGACTTCTGGTGATAAAGGGAAGCAGAAGGCTTCTGATGGGAAAAAGCCAAGTGGGGGAGCGGCTAATGCTCCAAGTAAGTGTTATAAGTGTGGAAAACAAGGCCGTCGTGCTGAGAATTATAAAGCGCTGAGATGTCACCGTTGTGGCAAGAGGGGTCATAGAGCTACCGACTGTAAAAATGAAGCTCCGACTTGCTTCAACTGTGGAGAGAAGGGTGATATCAGTACCCAGTGCCAGCAACCAAAGAAGATTGCTACTGCTGCTCAGACAAGTGATAGAGTATTTGCTTTGAGTGGTGCGGAAGAGTCCAAGACAGATAACTTGATCAGAGGTACTTGTTTTATTAATGATGTTGAATTGATTGCTATAATTGATACTGGTGCTACTCATTCATTTATTTCGCTTGAATGTGCTAAGAAGTTGAATTTGAAATTATCTGCTATGATTGGGAGTATGGTCATTGATACCCCGGCTAATGGTTATGTGACTACTGCATTAGTCTGTTTGAGTTGCCCTTTGATTATTTATGATAAGAATTTTGTGATGGACTTGGTCTGTCTACCCTTGCATCAAATCGATGTTATTCTTGGTATGAACTGGTTGGAGTATACCTATGTTCATATTGATTGCTACAGTAAGACTGTGAGGTTTCCTAAGTTTGGTGATGGTGGAAAGTTGATGTTTGTATCTGCCAAGCAAGTAGAAGAACTCTTAGAAGATGAGGCTCAGATGTTTGCATTGTTTGCATCGCTTCAAGTTGATGATGAAGCAGTGAGCATGGAACTACCAGTTGTTTGGGAATTTCCAAAGGTATTTAGAAACGACATGAGTGGCTTACCTCCTGAGTGTGAGGTAGAGTTTACTATTGATGTGATATCGGGCACTAGTCCTGTGTCGATGGCTCCTTATCGGATGTCTGCATCTGAGTTAGAAGAATTGAAGAAATAGTTGGAAGATTTTCTTGAGAAGAAGTTTATTTGACCGAGTGTTTCTCCGTGGGGTGCTCCTGTGTTGTTGGTGAAGAAGAAAGATGGTAGTATGAGATTGTGTGTGGATTATTGGCAGTTGAATAAGGTGACGATTAAGAATAAGTATCCACTTTTGAGGATTGATGATTTAATGAATCAATTGGTGGGTGCTTGTGTGTTTAGCAAGATTGATTTGAGGTATGGTTATCATCAGATTCGCGTTAAGCCTGATGATATTCCGAAGACAACTCTCAGGAGGAGGTATGGACACTATGAGTATACTGTGATGCCTTTTGGTGTGTCTAATGCACCTGGTGTATTCATGGAGTATATGAATATGATTTTTCATCCTTATTTGGATCAGTTTGTGGTAGTGTTCATTGATGATATCTTGATATATTCTAAGTCTGAGGGAGAGCATGCGCAACACCTAAGAGTGGTATTGCAAGTTTTAAGGGACAAGAAGCTTTATGCCAAGTTGTCCAAGTGTGAGTTTTGGTTGAAGGAAGTGAGTTTCCTTAGCCATGTGATTTCTAGTGGAGGAATTGCTATCCGTCGAAGATTGATACTGTGTTGCAGTGGGAGACTCCAAAGTCTGCTACTGAGATTCGAAGTTTCCTTGGGTTAGCTGGTTATTATTGCAGGTTTATAGAAGGCTTTTCTAATTTGGAACTGCCTTTGACTTAGTTGACTCGAAAGGGTCAATCTTATGTGCGGGATGTTGCTTGTGAGAAGAGTTTTGTATAACTCAAGAAGAAGTTGACGACTGCTCCAGTGTTGATTTTGCCAAACCTGAGTGAGTTTTTTGTTGTGTATTGTGATGCGTCAAAGATGGGTCTTGGAGGCATACTGATGCAGAATGGTCAGGTGGTTGCTTATGCTTCAATACAATTGAAGATTCATGAAAGGAATTATCCTACGCATGACTTAGAGTTGGCCGCTGTGGTGTTTGTGTTGAAGATTTGGAGACATTATCTTTTTGGATCTAGGTTCGAAGTGTTTAGTGATCACAAGAGCCTAAAGTATTTGTTTGATAAGAAGGAGTTGAATATGAGACAGAGAAGATGGCTTGAACTTCTGAAGGATTTTGATTTTTAATAGAGTTACCATCCTGGTAAGGCTAATGTTGTAGTTGATGCGTTGAGTAGGAAGTCCTTGCATATGTCAATACTTATGGTTCGAGAGTTAGAACTAATTGAGCAATTCAGAGATATGAGTTTGGTTTGTCAAGGGACTCCTAACAGTGTGAAGTTGGGTATGCTGAAGTTGACTAGTGGTATTTTCTAAGAGATCAGAGAAGGTCAGAAGTCTGATTTGAGTTTGGTGGATCGTCTCACGTTGATCAATCAAGGTAATGGAGGTGTTTTTTGGATTGATGAGAATGGCATGATGAGGTTCAGAGATAGAGTGTGTGTTCTCGATGTGCCAAAAATCAAGAAGAGCATTCTTGAAGAAGGTCACAGAAGCGGGTTGAGTATTCATCCTAGTGCCACAAAGATGTACCAAGACTTGAAGAAGTTGTTTTGGTGGCCGAGTATGAAGAAGGAAATTGCAGAATTTGTCTATGCTTGTTTGACTTGTCAGAAGTTGAAGATTAAACATCAGGGACCGTTGGGTCTGATGCAACCGTTGAGTATTCTAGAATGGAAATGGGATAGCATTTCTATGGATTTTTTGACAAGTTTTCCGAAGACTTTGAAGGGATATGATTCGATTTGGGTGATTGTTGATAGACTAACCAAATCGGCTCATTTTATACCGATGAGGATCAATTATTCGTTGCAGAAGCTTGCCGAGTTGTATATTGATCAAATTGTGAAGTTGCATGGTGTTCCGACGAGTATTGTGTCTGATAGAGATCCAAGATTTACATCGAGGTTTTGGGAGAGTTTGCAGACAGCTTTGGGTACTAAGTTAAGGTTGAGTTCTGCCTATCATCCGCAGACGGATGGACAGACAGAGAGAACTATCCAGTCTTTAGAGAATTTGCTGAGAGCTTGTGTGTTGGATCAAGGTGGATCGTGGGATAGTCATTTGTCGTTGATTGAATTTACCTACAATAACAATTATCATTCTAGTATCGAAATGGCACCGTATGAGGCTTTGTATGGTAGGAGGTGTAGGACTCCACTGTGTTGGTATGAATCAGGCGAGAGTGTTGTGCTCGGACATGAGATTGTACAGGAGACGACTGAAAAGATCAAGAGGATCCAAGAAAAGATGAAAGCGTCGCAGAGTCGTCAGAGGAGTTACCATGATAAGAGGAAGAAAGCACTTGAATTCCAAGAGGGAGATCATGTGTTTTTGAAAGGTAAATGGACCACTTCAATGAAAGTAGTTTAGAGAGGACCTGATTGAGGGAGTGTAACATTTGAGCTGTAGAGTCGGATGAGAGATTCGTATCCAAAGCTATTTATTTTAGGCAATTTTTTAGGCCAAAAATTCTATAAGTGGGGGAGAATTATAACACACCGATTTTTGAATTTATTTTATTTTATTGAGTCTATATACATTTATATAATTTATTGGTGTATTATGTGTATATTATTTGACGTGGAATATAATTTATACTATTATTCATTATTTTTGGTTAATTAAAATAATATAAAAATAATAGAAGAATATAAAGAAAAATAAGAAATATGAGTTATAGGGTAGAAATTGGTATTATGAGATAAGTGGTGGGACAAGGATAGAGAAACCAAAAGATGAAGGGAGAAAATAGAAATACTAATAATTGAAATTAAATTTTTGTTTAAAAGAAAAATAAGGAGAAAAGGTTGGGAGAGAAAAACAAAGTACATACAAGTGGTGCAAGGAGGCAAAAAGTGAAAAAAACTATGAGAGAACAAGTTAGAGAACTCCATAGCCAAAGATGAGAATTTTGCTAGAGAATTGAGGTAGGGGATTACTCATCTATGAGTGTAATTACATGAGGGGTAGATATGGATCCCCATCCTCTTATATGTTTTCCTATGTTTTTCATCATTGATTAATCTTTATGTGTTTTGGAAAAAAGGTTTGTGTGAAACCTAATTTGTTTATTATAATCTACATGAAATTTATGCTCTAAATCATATTGAAATTCACACATGATTTAAATATATGAATTTGGATGTATTTGTTCATGTTTATATGATTTGGTATTTCGAACATAGTGATGAAATTAAGATATATTGATGAATTAGGTGATTAATCTATGAGTAATTGATATGATAAACCTGGTATAAATTGTATGTGTTGAATTATGTGTGAATTGGATGATCAGGGATCAAAATCGGAGCTTTGGAAGAGCTCCAATGGCAGAAAACATAATTCTGCATTTTTCACAGTGGTGACGGACGTCATCACCATTACGAGATGATCGTCACCGTGTTGGAAGAGCTGACGGGCCGACCGTCATGGTCTCTAGAGCATATGACCTTATCGGTCGTCACATGGGTAACAAGTGAGTGAGAAGGGGGATGATAGACACGTCATGATGACCTTCATGATGGGTGGGTTGACCATCATGACCTAGGTTGATTAGTTTTGTGCCACCGACTCGATTTTTTGAGCTGTTTCTGATTCCAGTGACTGTTAGTTGTTGTTTTGTGTTTGATGAGTTGATGAATAAATGTTATATGCTTTAAGAGTTGTGTGAATACTTATGAATAAATAAGCATGTGTTTTTGAATGCTTATATTATTATGCATCGGTGAGTCGTAATTATAAAGCATGATTATTTATGTTGAGATGGTGGTCTCATTGGCGAGTATGCGATTCGAAGGAGAAGCAGTGAATGTTCATTACATTGGTGTGTTGTTGCATTGTCATACATCATGATGTACAAACTTCGGTTCAGTGTTGTGCCACTAGTTCAGAAGGGGGGACCAGTGATGCATCTCTGATTTAGAAGGGGGGGGGGGGGGTCAGTGACGAGTCCTGATTCAGAAGAGGGAATCAGTGACGTTAATGGTTCAGAATGAGGGATTATTCGGTGATTGGACGAAATTAGTAACATACCTCTGATGTTCAAATTGGTACCACATGCATATAGATTCGAGGAGTTGATGCATTGTATACATACCTGTTTTGCGATCAAGTCATTATTACTATTGTTGTTAATGATATTCATGAATTAATGATTGTTTGATTGTGCTTGATTGAGTTATCAATAAATTGGTGTTGTTGTGAATAACTCATACATTGATGATTGTTATGTGTGATACTATCCTTGCTATCTTTTGCATCGTTAACATATTTGAGCGTATTCTAACTCATGTTTGCTTTGTTTGTGGTGTTTTATACTTTTTTAGAGTACAAATATTCAGGTAGATGAGTAGTTGGTTTATGAGGTAGAGGATCATATGGTGTTGAGGTCTTTTCATTTATTTATTGTTTTTTTGAGTTATTTGATTTTCGTTGAAGCTCTGCTATGTAACACTGGGATGAGTTGCTTTGTTACATGTTGTGTTTCTTGAGATGTTTTGAATTATTTTATTAAATACTTATGTTCCGATAAAATAAATATTTTATTTGGAGTTTTTGATCTTCCATTACTATTTACTATTTAATGGAAGAATATTAGAAGTAATTCATATTTATTAGTTGTACTATTTTTCTTAGCCCCTAAGTTTGTTAGAGGATATTTTAGTATTTTTATCTTATTCTAGTAACCCTAGTTTTAGCTTATAAATAGGGTAGCAATCATTGCAATTTGTATGGTTGTGTGTAGCCGTCATTCTCTTAATAGAATATTTCTCTATTCATCATTTATTCTACCTTTGCACCAACAATTGGTATCTAGAGCTCCGGTTCAGATTCATTGGGAAACACGAGTGAACGTGAGATCTTGTGTGTTTGATTTTGATTCTTAGATTCGTGTTGAATCTTAAACAAAATCTGATCAGAATTTTAATTTTGTGGGTTGGAAAACACTGTGTGAGAAATCTAAGTGTACTGTGCAAGGTAAAAGATGAACGGAAACGGCAACATGAACACCAAACTTCCAGTATTTGACGGTAAAAACTGGAATCGTTGGATGATCCAAATGCATGTACTGTTCGGTGCTCAAGATGTTCTAGATCTTATCACTGATGGTTATGTTCCGGTAGCAGCAAATGCGACGGATGAACAGAAAAACACGCATAAGGAATTAAGGAAGAAGGATCAGAAAGCATTGTTCTTCATTCATCAATGTGTGGATGTAAATGTGTTTGAGAAGATTGCAGATTCAACGACAGCAAAGGCTGCGTGGGACACACTGGTGAGATGTTATGGTGGTGACGCATCAGTGAAGAAGGTCAAACTTCAGTCCTTGAGAAAGCAATATGAGAATCTCAACATGAAGAATAATGAGAAAGTCTCTGAATACATCTCCAGAATGATTCTGATCACTAATGAGATGAAGGCGTGTGGAGAAACTCTTTCTGAAGAAGAAATCATGGAGAAAGTATTGAGATCCCTTACCTCTCAATTTGATTAAATTGTGGTAGCAATAGAACATTCCAAAGATCTGAGCACCATGAGAATTGAAGAGCTGCAGAGCAGTCTAGAAGCGCAAGAGTTGCGTTTGATTGAGAGAACCTCTGAAAAGGAAGTAGAGCAGCAGGCTCTGAAAGCAACTTCTGATAGAAGGTATCAGAAGCAGTTAGAAGTCAGGAGAAGATCTGATGGTGGTCAGAAGTCAGAAAGCTCAACCTCTGATAGACAAAAGAATGCTCAGAAGGGAAAAGAGAAGTATGACAAGAAGAAGATCCAATATTACTGTTGTAAGAAGTTTGGTCACTTTGCTAGAGATTGTTGGTCAAACAAGGAGAGAAAATCAGAAGAAGCAAATATAGCCAGAAGTTCTGATGACGAATCTGTGCTATTAATGGCCTGTGAATTTGATGATGTGGGTCTGACAGACTAGTGGTATATGGACACTGGTTGTTCAAATCATCTTACTGGAAACAAGAAATGGTTGGTTGACTTTAACTCTGAAAAGAGAACAAAGATCAGATGTGCTGATGACAAATACCTTAAAGCAGAAGGTATGGGAAATGTCAGAGTTATTCTGAACAATGGGAAAACATCATTGATTCAGAACGTGTGGTATGTACCTGGCATCAGAAGCAATCTGATGAGTGTGGGACAATTAATTGAGAAAGGATTTTCAGTTACCATGAAGGACAATCTTCTGAAGCTGTATGACTGCAATCAGAAGTTGATTATGGAGTCAGAACAGGGAAGGAATAGAACATTCAAGGTGAATGTCAGAACTGCAGACTCAGAATGTCTTAGTGCAACAAGTGCTGAGAAGGAGAATGATCTGTGGCACAGAAGATTTGGTCATTTGAATTTCAGAAGCTTAAACATCTGAATTCAAAGAAGTTGGTACATGGAATTCCTGCAATTAAGAAGCCTGAAAAGTCATGCAAAGTTTGCATGGAAGGAAAACAACCACGATTGCCATTTGCGTCAGAAGCTGCTCCAAGAGCAAAACATGCCTTGGGAGTTGTACATTCTGATGTGTGTGGTCCATTTCCAATAGCATCGATTGGAGGGAATAAATACTTTGTGTTGTTTGTTGATGAATTCACAAGAATTACATGGGTATCCCTTATTAAGTTTAAACACGAGGTGTTTGATGAATTCAAGAAGTTCAGAATGAAGGCTGAGAATCAGAGTGGTCAGAAGTTGAAGATTCTTAGAACTGACGGTGGAGGTGAGTATAACTTCAAAGAGTTCCAGAAGTTCTGTGAGGAGAATGGAATTGAGCATGAGGTTACTGCTCCTTATACCCCTCAACACAATGGTCTTGCTGAAAGAAGAAACCACAATTTACTTGATATGGTGAGAAGCATGTTAAAGGAGAAGAAGCTTCCTCAAAAACTCTGGGGAGAAGCTGTTGCCACTGCAACGTATGTACTCAACCGATGTCCTACGAAGAAGTTAAAGGAAATAGTTCCAATACATAAGTGGACTGGAGATAAGCAAAGTGTTAGTCATCTAAAGGTGTTTGGTTCTGTTTGCTATAAACATGTTCTAGAAGCCAGAAGACAGAAGCTGGATGATAAAAGCAAAGTGATGATTCTGATAGGGTACCACAGTACAGGTGCATACAAGCTCTATTGTCCAGAAACCAATAAAATTGAATTCAGCAGAGATGTGATTGTGAAGGAATTAGAAGTTTGGAATTTGGATAAGTCTCAATCTGATTCTGATGTTAGAACTTCTGAAGAAAGGTCAGAGTTAAGAATTTCTGAAGTTGGAGTAAACTCTGACGTTGATTCTGACTTTGATAGTGATTCTGACTCTGGAGAAGACTCAGAAGATGAAGGTGACTCTGATGATCCAGACTCTGATGGTAATCCAGATTCTGATGGCAATCCAGACTCTAAAGATGGCCAAGGCTCTGGAGGAAGTCAAGCCTTCGAAGCTAGAAATTATGAAGTTCAAGACTCTGGAAATATGCCAGACCCTGAAGATGGTCAAAGCTCTGGAGGAAGTCAATCATTTGAAGCTAGAAACTCTGAAGCTCAAGACTCTGAACAAGTTCAGAGACCACAAAGAATAAGAAACGCCCCCAGAAGATATGCAGAATTTGACATGTTGCAAGACACTGAAGTAGACTCTGAAGGAGAAGTTATTCAGTATGCCATGATAGTAGACTCTGAACCCATAAGTACAGAAGAGGCTCTTAAGCAGAAGCTTTGGCTGAAGGCCATGAAAGAAGAACTTGATGCTATAGAGAGAAACAAGACTTGGAAGCTGACAGAACTTCCAAAAGACAAGAAAGCCATCAGCGTCAGATGGGTTTTCAAGCAGAAGTTAAAGCCAGATGGTTCAATTGGCAAACATAAAGCAAGGTTCGTAGCCAGAGGATTTCTACAGACACCTGGGCTGGATTATTCTGAAGTGTTTACACCTGTAGCAAGATATGAAACAATCAGAATGGTGATTGCAATAGCTGCTAACAGGAATTGGCCTCTGATGCATTTAGATGTAAAATCTGCATTTCTGAACGGTCCATTAGAAGAAGAAGTCTACGTGTCACAAACTCCTGGATTTGTGAAAAAGAACCAGGAAGGGATCATGTACAGATTATACAAAGCTCTATATGGATTGAAACAAGCGCCCAGAGCTTAGAATCAGAAGATTGATTCATTTTTCAAGAAGCAAGGCTTTCAGAAATGTGATATGGAGTACAGTGTTTATGTTCAGTATACTTCTGAAGGCAATATGACTCTGGTGTTTTTATATGTTGATGACATACTGCTGACTGGAAGTTCTGAACAGGAGATAGCCAAGTTCAAGAAAGTTCTGATGAATGAATTCAAAATGACTGATCTATGCAAAATGACATACTTTCTAGGGATGGAGTTCAGATATTCTGAGAAAGGTATCATTTTGCATCAACTCAAGTATGAATTAGAACTTTTGAAGAGATTTGAACTGAAGAATTGTAAGATTGTTGTCACACCTTCTGATACAAATCAGAAACTGGATTATGACTCTGATGGAAAGGATGTGGACGCTACAACCTTCAAAAAGTTGGTTGGTTCTCTGAGGTATCTGTGCAATACCAGACCTGATATTTGTTATTCTGGTGGGATGGTTAGTAGGTTCATGAGTAAACCTAAGTGGTCCCATTACCAAGGTGCTGTCAGGATTCTGAGGTATATCAAGGGAACTCTGAAGTATGGAGTGTTATTTTCTTCTGGAAGAAAGAATGAGTCAGAACTTCTGAGTTATTCAGATTCTGATTGGTGTGGAGACAAAGTTGACAGAAGAAGTACCTCTGGGTACTTGTTCAAATTTCTGGGATGTCCCATTTCTTGGTGTTCCAAGAAGCAACCTGTTGTGCCGTTATCAACCTGTGAAGCTGAATACATTGCAGGTGTTGTTACTGCATGCCAAGCTGTGTGGATTCTGAATCTGTTGCAGGATCTGAAGCTTAAAATAAACAAACCTCTGAAGCTGATGATTGACAACAAGTCTGCAATCAATCTTGCCAGAAACCCAGTGTTGCATGGGAGAAGCAAGCATATTAAGACGAAGTATCATTTTCTGAGACATCAAGTTCAGAGTGGAGCGTTAGAAGTTGTACACTGCAGCACTCAGAAACAGTTGGCAGATGTTCTGACGAAAGCTATCAGGACTGATCAATTTCTCAGACTAAGGGATGGAATTGATGTTACAAGTTTTGATGGAATATGAATTAAGGGATGATATTAGAAGTAATTCATATTTATTAGTTGTACTATTTTTCTTAGCTCCTAAGTTTGTTAGAGGGTATTTTAATATTTTTATCTTATTCTAGTAACCATAGTTTTAGCTTATAAATAGGGTAGTAATCATTGCAATTTGTGTGGTTGTGTGTAGCCGTCATTCTCTTAATAGAATATTTCTCTATTCATCATTTATTCTACCTTTGCACCAACAATATGCATGTTGTGAATGTCTAACACGACGTTATGTAAAAGTACATGTTTTATTTTCATAAATCATGAGTATCGGGTTTATGTTATTACATTTTTTTGCTTAAAAATGATTCTCTTTATTTTTATTTTTGTTATAAAAACTAATAATTATACATTCAAATATTCATTTTTTACACATATATTAAATTAAACCATATTAAATAAATATTAATAAATTAAGAAATTAATTTGTAAAAATGACACTTTTATAGTCAAATGTACATGTAAACAAAATTTACGCCGTCAACAATTAACTTTTATTTTATAGTGTGATGTGTTTAATGTTAAATAAGTGCATTTATATGTACGTTAAATGAACATGTAAATTCATATATAACCAAATTTGTGTTTCTTTGTGGCGGCTTGCATAGTTGCATTTTAGTGCTATCACGTTTAATTCTCAAATTCGTAATTTATATCCTTTCACACATTCTGTAAGAAATAAAGAATCTACTTAAACTTTGAAAAGTAATATTGAATTTACAATTAAAATTATATTATATTTTTCAGTTCTAGCAAATAGACATCTACCGACACACAAATAACCATTGACACTAGTCGTAAATAGTGTGTACACGTACGTGAAGGTGTTTACATTCTTTACATCTACCAATCAAAACAATTCATCCCACTTGTCAGTAGTCCATTTCAATGATGACACTATTTTCATTAATGTTGATGCTGGCCATGTCAAGAAAAGGCTGCTTTTAAAAACAGACAAGAAAAATAAAGGAGAAAATGTGACCTTTTGAAAAGGATGAATCAACTATCATAAATTGACCTTCGCCAAAAGAATCTACCATGAATTGAAACAATAAAAGACATATACTTGTCGTAACTAAGTTAGTATATCCAGGGGTATAAAGCACGAGGTGACTTGTCAATAATTTTCTAAAGTAGTATAATGATTTCAAACGATTTTTTTTCTCTGTTATTGATAACCCGTCAAGTATAACAAAGGAAAGGACTCTGAAAATTTAAGAGCAATTGAATTAGCGAATTTATACAATTTTTTTAAAATTATATTATTATAGTTTAATTTATTTATTTTTATATAATATTTTATAAATATTATTTATTATTTATTATAAAATTAATTATATATTTTATTAATAAATAAAATAAAAATTTATTAAATATAATGAAATAAAATATATTATAAGATAGAATTAAAAATATTTATTTATTAAATAATAGTAAAGGTACATGACTATTTACTGATATTTTTAGTAAATAGTCACTATGTTTAATTTACTTGTAGGCTCAAATTCGAAAATTCTAGATAGTATTATTTGTAAAATGTTTTTGAGAGAATGTAATGATGCTGGAAGAATTTTAAATGCAAATAATTACATAAATAAAGTAAAAGTGCTTAAATTAACAAAATCAAGTAAATGAGTAAACAATAATAAAACAATTGAAATGCTTGAATTAAAAATGGAATACATGTTCATATATTTCTCACAAACTCGTTATCTCATTAAATCAAATGTACGAGTTCTAAAGAGAATAGAATAAAATGTGAACCCCGATTATAAAGTTGAAATTTGTTTATATAATAGGTACATTATTAACTGTCAACAACAGATAAATTTTAGAAATCCGACACGTATACTACTTCATGGGCTTTAGTCTTCTGATAAATTTCCACGGATCCTCAAGACTTGAACCACTTCAAACCACCACTGCTGTTGAAAATGTCTTTAAGCCATCTAATTTGTGATTCGAAGAATCTACTTAGTCCCAAACACCCGATTTCATAGGCGAGTTGAACTAACCACATCGGTAAAAAAAATTAACATATCAAGTATGTGATTTGATGTCAAAAATATGACTTAGTCGCATACACTTAGCATTTTTATATATTTTATGCCACACATTCGTGTCAAAATGCTAAGTTAAAAATCTCAAGCTAACAGCTGCCCACCAAAAATATCATTTTTCGATCATATTTGCAATATGGTCGAAAGATGGCATTTTAAAATCAAACATACAATACTATTTAAACTATTCTGCATATGTCACTGTCATCATTACTGTCTCCACTCAACTATCACGTCTGCAACGTCCAAGTAACTACCATCGTGGCTCAGATTCTCAAAGCCATCGCGGGCCACAAAAATAGCGGTCGGTTGTAACACCATTTTCTACCCCACAAATATAATGACAAATCAATCATATTTATCAAAGTAAAATATTGAACGCAATAAAATCATCTCAAAAAGGCGCACATTTATCAATAATTCAAATATAGTCAATGCTATGTAAACAACGGATTTTCTCAAAATTACTCAAAATGTCAAAATATTATTCAAAAGGCAGCGGAAGTGAAAAAGGCAAATGGAGGTGATTTAGTCAGATAAGTGCTTGTATTAGATTCATGGCCACTCTTACTTTGAGGTGTTATTGATATGGGATTTTATTAGTTCATCATGTCTTGTATTAACTTGCTGTTTATACCTTCCTATAGACTCCTGGGTGTCGTGCGAGATGAATTCAAGATCCGCGGAAAGGAGGTTGTGCAAGATTCTAGTTTGTGATGTTCCCTTTTCACGCATTGAAGGTTTTTTTTTTTTGCGTTATGCAGGAGCAGCTGACATTTGTGAAGCGTTTGCTGGAGGATAACCACCTGGAACAGCAACACTTCCCTGTGCGCATATTGAAACTGGACTAAGTTCCATGGAAAAGGTATCGTGGATCGGTTCGATAACAGTTGAAACCTGAGTATACTTCTCACCCATGTTCTTTTAATTATGATTGAAGTCAAACATTTATGAGCTAACAATTATGCAGTTTTAGCAGCAGGCAGTGGACACCTGATAGTAGAGGAATGGAGTTTGTGACTGAGTATGGTTGGGTTCATGTCCTCCTTTGTGGTGAACGGTGTACACATGTGTATCTGGTTTGAGTTTTATGCTTGAAGTTGGGAGTCTAGGAATTTTGCATTTGAGTTTACCATAGTGTAATATGAACTAACTAAATCTTATATATGCATTTAGTCCAACTCCTTATAGGTTGGGATCACTATAGTTTTAGGCCTTATCATTAGCCATGGGCTTTGAACTAATTATCGGAATGCTCATCTTACACATGCTTTGGAAGAAAGAACAGATCCAGTATGGATAAAGGAGTTGTGATAGGATGACTGGTACAATTGGGATCGCCCCTTGATCGTGCAACTGCTGCAACTTGTCGGTGAACTAATCTTCATTCTGAATCAAAGATCGCAGTGGCCATGTACAAGAGTGCACTGGTTGCGGTGTGACATATGCGACTCTTCCGTGGATATATGTTATAATGTATTGAAAGAGTGCAACTGTATTACATAAACGTGATTATATGAGGCACTTACTATCTTGAATAAATTCCAATGACTATCATAACCATCTGCACGAGGACCAAGGTGTCTCATGCCTCAACGTGATATCCTCCCTGTTTTTTCTTTTTCTGTCCAAACCTTAGACGCCTTGAAATAGTATTAAGAGGACTTATGATGTAATCTTATTTGAATGTTGAAAGAACTTGTATCAGTCTTGCAATTTCAAGAATATTTTTATCTTATTTTGACTTGTGATGAATCCTGGATGCTTCAAATTGAGAGTCTTTGAACTTTGTATTCTTTGGAGTTGTTCCTTTGGATTTCATCCAATCTTATACACGGGCAGATAATCACTTTGAGCTTGTCTTGCAAAGAAAAAATTAGTCTTGAAAATTTTAGAATTGGCGAGTCTAACTTTAAATGATAACTTGGATTTGAATTCTTAAAGAAATTAAACTCTAAATTTGGATATTGCTGTCAACCCGAATTTGCAAAAACTTAAAGCGCGGCGCTTGGTGTATATGTGAACCGTAATTATCTTGAGCTCAAAATTTGAATATATTAGAACTTGAGAAACAATCCTTTTGGTTGTGTTTCTCTTTTGAAATACTTTACAAATCCCACTTTAGATCGAAATAAACTTGTAGTTTGAGCGATGGATCTTCACAGTGGACTTCAAATCATATCAATTGCATAAAGTCCATGAATTCTTTCGAGATATATTGGTTTGTAGGCCATCACCCCAAGACCCTTCCACTGGAACTTTTGGATATTCTTGGCTATGGGAAATAACGCTGCTTACAATTGAGATCAACGTTCCTGAAAACACTTTTTAGGCATGATAAACACTTACACAAAGCCTAAGCACTGAAAGATGCGCACAAAGCCTAAGCACTGAAAGATGCGATGACATACGAGACACAAAGATATGATATCTCAGGTTGAAAATTGACGTGCTACAGATGCCCCTATTTAAGTTTCTTCTACCCAGAGATATGGAGATCGAAATCTTCGTCTCGACGTGATAGGAAGGACTTAAATACAAACATTGCACGCATTTTCGTCCTGGAGATACCACCAAATGGAGATGATGTGCAATGATATGGAATGTAAACAGAGGTCCTATGAGGGAAAGGTGTCACAAGGGAAGAACCACACAGAAGGTGACACACGGGGAATCAAAGGTCAACAAAGAATAGGCTCAAACAAAACAAGACTCCACGGGGAAAAATTCAACTCCACTAGGGAAGAGACAAACAATCACCATTGGGGAAGAGACAACCAACCTCCAATGAACATGTATCTCCAGCAAAATAGAGATGTATAGTATATATTATCAAGAATATGGTAACCTAAACAACGGGTGAGAAACTTGAAATTGAAGGATAACCTACTACCAATGTGGTAGCCTAAGCAAAGGCATCCAGTTGAAACAAAGAAACGCATATTACCTACTATCAATCATTTGATAGCCTAAGTAAAGGTAACATGAAGGAAAGATGACCTACTACCAATCTTGGTAGCCTAAGCAAAGGTATATGTCCAAATGATACGGTATATTACCTACTATCAAACGTATGATAGCCTAAGCAAAGGTAATAACCAAAATAACGATATATTACCTACTATCACACGTATGATAGCCTAAGCAAAGGTAATAACCAAAATGATACGGTATATTACCTACTATCAAACGTATGATAGCCTAAGCTAAGGTAATAACCAAAATGATACGGTATATTACCTACTATCAAACGTATGATAGCCTAAGCAAAGGTAATAACCAATAATGATACGGTATATTACCTATTATCAAACATATGATATCCTAAGCAAAGGTAATAACCAAAATGATACGGTATATTATCTACTATCAAACATATGATAGCCTAAGCAAAGGTAATAACCAAAATGATACGATATATTACCTATTATCAAACGTATGATAGCCTAAGAAAAGGTAGTAACCAAAATGATACGGTATATTACCTACTATCAAGCGTATGATAGCCTAAGCAAAGGTAATAACCAAAATGAATTTTCCTGATCAAGACAAAATTCAGTTTCTTCTTTAATCAAGTATTCCACTTGAAAAGGGTAAAATAAATCTCCCCACGCTTCAAGGTTGTATGCCATGAACGGGTCTTAGTTTCTTCCTGGAATGATGAATACTTATGATAGTATCTTCATAGGGGATTGGAATTTCGCTGGAGATTATAGGCTTCAGCAGTTAATCCATAATTTACTGGAGGTTATAAAACTTCACCGGGGATCTTCAGAAGAGATGCAGGCCGGTTGATTTGCAAATATGTCTTCTCAAATAAAGAGAGATCAATTGTCAACAAACTTCTCAGAAGAGATGCCATTTGATGGAGTTAGACTTGTGTAACGGACTAACTGGGGAATACATTCCTGAGGAGTGTCTTTATTGTAGCTGTAAAAAAAAGTGTGAAACTCTTGCAGTTAAAATTCTCAAATAAAGAGAAATATATGTAAAGTCTTCGACAAACTTCTCTGACGGATTCCCGGAGAGATGCCATTTGACGAGTTGATAATCTTGATAAGCCCAGTGGGGATGGACAAACTGTCTTGAGGAGACTGCCATTTGTCATTAAAAATAGAAAACCTGATCAAAACAAGTTGCTCAAATAAAGAGGTCGCTTGTAATCTAGGTATAAATTGCTGAAAAGATTTTGTAACGTTGCCGGAGAAAATATCTTATCTTCAATGATGATCTTCATAAAGATTCTTCTTGGGAGGGGGGGGGGGAGCAAAGTGCAAAATAAATACACGCCCAATCCAAGTTCAAAAGTCTGGAGGTATCCGAAAATATCATTGTCAGGGACCAAAGTTCAATTCAGGAAATAACTAAAGAGAAACTGTCAAGCAAGACTCGACCATTGAGGGTGAGCTCAAATGGGGTTTAACTAAAACAACCATCACTTGAGGAAATATAAATATTGTGCTCTTTTCTGCTTAGGGCTGACGAATCTACTTGGAAGGAGAAGACGAACCCAATCACTTGGGGATAACACGGCCAAGGTGACAGAACAAACAAACACAAAGATGCAAAATGCATATGCCATGCTATCTATCTATATGCTATGTGTATGCTAACAAGAAAAACAGAGATGAAATAAACATCTCAGGCGAAAGGAACTCAAACCAAATCCTCACAGATCCAAAACATCACCGGGACGGATATAAGCTTGCTTCAGAACTTCCTCTAGGGAGCAATATTAGTCTTCATTTGCACAAGTGTTTAGATAGATTAGAATCCAGGATAAAATAAATATCCACTTCATTGGAACAAATTGCATCTGCAGGGGCGAACTGAATATATTTTTCAAAAGGAGTCTTGTATGGAAATTAGAACTCGATATTTCCAGGGATGAAATAAACATCCATGAATGTCCATTTATTATTCATATATCAAGTAAAAACATAAAATTTTGAAATGGTTTTAAACTTGTCCTGGAACTTTGCTATCAAAATAAAACATTCATTTGCACAAGCAGTAAAAACAAGGAGTTGTTGAAAGGAAAAACGATTTTTATTTATTGAATGGCAGTCAGCAAAAGGGCATGACTCCAATATTATTACAATGTTTGAAAATAATAATAATAAGGATAGTTACATCAAGGTAATAATAACCCATTTCTCCCTAAATAAACTTGAACTTCCTAGGTTCTAAGCATAAAACTTATTGACAACATCTACATTCACTGGGCGAGTGATTCCTTCTCCGTCCATGGTTGCTAACATCAGAGCACCTCCTGAGAAAATCTTCTTCACCACATATGGACCTTCGTAGTTCGGAGCCCATTTCCCTCGGGTATCAGTGAGGAATGATTGAATCTTCTTGAGCACAAGGTCACCTTCTTTGAATTCTGCCTATCATCCGAGGACGGATGGACAGACAGAGAGAACTATCCAGTCTTTAAAGGATTTGTTGAGAGCTTGTGTGTTGGATCAAAGTGGATTGTGGGATAGTCATTGCCGTTGGTTGAGTTTACCTACAATAACAGTTAGCATTCTAGTATCGGAATGGCATTGTATGAGGATTTGTATGGTATGAGGTGTAGGAATCCTTTGTGTTGATATGAGTCAGGCGAGAGTGATGTGCTCGAACCTGAGATTGTGCAAGAGACGATTGAAACGATCAAGAGGATCCAAGAAAAGATGGGTTTTGAGAGTACGTCGATAACTGGTGTTGGTTGAGCTTTGAAGTCTCGGAAGCTCACACCATGCTTTGTTGGTCTGTACTAGAGTAGCGCAACGGAAGCGTGGGAGAAGTACCATGTTAGCCTGTTTTATCGTTGTCGCTTGTGAAATTGCATGATGTGTTTTATGTGCCTAAGTTGAAGAAGTACATTGATTCAGATAGGCGATGTACAAGTGGGAGATAATTTGACTATTGAGGTATTGCTAGTTCGGATGAGTGAGCGAGAAGCAACCTTGAGGTAAAGAAAGTGCCTTAGTAAAGGTAGTTTTGGGAGGACCAACTAGAGAAAGTTGGATTTGGGAGTGTGGAGATCAGTTGAAAGAGTCGTGTCCGACTCTGTTTCTTTGAGGTAATTTTCGAGGGCGAAAATTCTTTTAAGTGGGGGAGAGTTGTAACACGCCAAATTTAATCAAAATATTTTAATTAATTTATTTAATTGAGAATATTCATATTTTGGGTGTTTCCGGTGATTTTCGGTGTTTTGTGGAATTATTGAGAATTATGAAATTTATGGGTTATTTATTTAATTGATAGTATATAATATTAATTTATTAATATTATTATGAATTAAAATAAATATAAGAGGAATAAGTGTAATTTGGGCAATTGAGAGGAGTAAGTGAGGGTATAATGGAGAAAGCCCAATTGTGTGGCCCAAGTCTAAGTTTGACAAAATAGAATTCTGAAGGTTTAGGATTCATTTTGTTAACCATGAAAAGAATGGAGGCCAGAGCTCTGAGGAGGGAGAAGTGGAGGCAAAAGCTTCGGAAGATGCCCGGAGATAATCGTGAAAGCCTTGAATCGGCTAAGGTATAGGGAGTATCGCTGTTCATGATTTTCTATGTATGCCTTTCGATGTGTTTATGGTTGGTTTGGGGGTTTTAGGGGGAATTATGAGAAAAAGGGGATTTTGACCTTTGTGGCCAAAATCTATCATTGAGATTTTGACCGTAATAAGATTAGAAGGTTATGAGAACAAGTGATCTATGACCTTCGTGGCCTAGATCTATCATGAGGGTGGTAACCGTAAGGAGTCTAAGGGCAGAGATGAGAAATAATGATCTTTGGCCTTCGTGGCCTAAACCTGTAAGTGCAAATCTAACCGTGAATTAATTGAGGAATTAGGGAATTTGAGGATAAGATATTGAGATTATGGCTAATGGTATGTATCACTGAATATTGATATGAGAAAGGAAACCTTAGGCCTCCGTGGCCATAACCTTGGGTTGTGATATGTTTGACCCCGTGGGAATAGGAATGTTCAAATGTGAGTAACTCTGATGCACTCAGAGCAATTGCAGGAAAATAGTGATTTAGGCAGTGCAAATGTTTCCATATTGGCCTAATAAACCATAGATTTTGTGCCGTTATCTCCGTATGACCTTAAGGATGTTTTGGGGGCATTGGGCAAGTGAATCGTTTGAGTATTTGGACAAGAATCAATTCTGGTTGTAACAGGTTTCACTGTCATCACGCTATTCGCCTAGCGAGCATGCCAGCGAAGACTCGCCACAGACTCGCCTAGTGAGCATGCCAGTGAAGACTCGCAACAGACTCGCCTAGTGAGCATGCTAGTGAATACTCGCTACCGACTCGCCTAGCGAGCAAGCCAGCGAACGTAGCAGAGTTCGCGAAAGTTGATCGTGTTGCAGCGACACCTTGATGTTTGATTCGGGGATTTCTGGGATGGATTACCATGAGTATGGTAGTGAGGAATTATGTGATTGATAGGCGATAGTGTGAGGATTACCGCGAGTATAATATTATGAATTAATATGAGATAATATGGGGTAGTATTATGAATTAATATGTGATAATATGTGATAAACTGATGGGCTAATATGAGGATGACTATGAGCTAATATGTGATTTGTACGTGATTATATGACGTTTTCCATGATGTGTGAGATTAATTATTATGATGAATTATATGATGACATGAGGTGTGATATTAATTATTATGATGAATTATATGACGAAATGATGTGTGATGATGAGTATTATGATATGCTATGATGACATGATGAATGATGATGATTACTATGATGAGTTGTGATGACATAATGTATGATGATGATTTATGTGATGATGATGAATATGATGAATGATGATGCACCATATGTTGTATTATGAGGGTTATTATTGTGACGTGTGCATCATGCATTCATGTGCATCTGGACTTCGGTTTAGGACCTCGATTACTTTGGCTTCAATCCCACTGTGCGGATGTGAAGTATTATGATGTGCTCCAGTTCTCTAGTAGAATCGATCCTATTGATGGGGATCTATGGAGGATTGATGGCCCAGTGTCCATCGAGCTGTGATGATTGGTAACACATGCATTGAGTCTATGTTGCATTTGCATTTATGAGTCTTTTTGTATGAATTAGGACGTTGTGGCCTTTGAGGCATATTTGAGTAATATGAATGTGTTGAATATAATTATGATGCCGTTTATGCATTAATTGTTATACATTGATTATTATGAATTGTTGTACTCACCCTGCCTGTTTGAATGTTACCTCCATGTGGGTAACGTGCAGATGAGCAAGTTTAGTCGTGGACGCCGTCGAGGAGTCATTTTTGAAGGTTGAGTTATTAGTTGATTTAGGTGACTACAGGGTCTTTCTCTGATATGTAACATCGGGTTGGGTTCTTTTAGTTGGTTTTATATCAGTGGGTTATTTTACTTATTTTCCCTTATGAGGAGAAACCTTGATTTATGCTTTGAGTTCCGCTGTTTATGATGTTTTGGTGTATTTTGGGGAAAACCCGTAGTTACGGAGTATGGACCTATTTTGATGACTTTGAGGAATGTACGCCCTTTTAGTGGCTTTTTAATGAGATTTATTTATTCACTCTGATTTCTGTGTTATTTTGCCTTGATATTTTTGGGGTAGAAAAAGGGTGTTACACCATCCTATTCTCATCACGAGGGATATGGTGAAAGTTGACTCTATTAAAGAAGGGTAACAGTCTTCTTGCATAGTCCCTATATGGGACTAGATTATCTTGACGAGTCTCCCACTCTCCTTTGATTTGGTAGACTACCACAGCGGAATCACCATACACATCCAAATTCTTGATCCTTGAATCCATTACCTCTTTGAGGACCATGATGCATGCTTTATATTCGGCTTCATTTTTGGTACACTTGAACGTCAATCGGGAAGTAAACGGGATATGAGATCCATGAGGAGTCACAATAATTGCTCCTATTCCTTTTCCATGAGTGTTGACAGCTCCATCAAAAATTAAACCCCACTGAGAATCTGGTTCAGGTCCTTCGTCCGGTAGAGGCTCTTTGTAATCTTTCATTTTCAAGTACATCACATCTTTGTCAGGGAAATCATCATTAGCGGATTTATGGTACTCAATAGGTTGATATGCTAAATGATCGGCCAAAACACTTCCTTTAATAGCCTTTTGAGTGTGGTACTCAATATCATATTCTGATAATAACATCTGCCATCTAGCAATCCTTCCGGTTAAAGCAGGCTTCTCAAAGATATACTTGATAAGATCCATCTTGGAAACTAGACAAGTAGTATGACTTAACATATATTTTCGTAGACGCCTGGCGGCCCATGCTAAAGCACAACAAGTCTTCTCAAGCATAATGTATCTGGATTCGCAATCGGTGAACTTTTTGCTCGAATAATAGGTAACATGTTCTTGTTTCCTTGTTTCATCTCGTTGACCGAGCACACAGCCCATCGAGTCTTCTAACACAGTTAAATACATGATTAAAGGCCGTCCTTCGACCAGAGGGATTAGAATAGGGGGTTCAAGAAGATACTCCTTGATACTATCGAAAGCCTTTTGACAATCTTCAGTCCAAACGTAAACCTGTTCTTTCCTCAAAAGCTTGAAGATAGGTCCACACGTAGCAGTCATGTTAGATATAAATCGGGAAATATAGTTTAAGCGTCCCGAGAATCCTCTGACATGTTTCTCTGTAGTAGGAGCTAGCATTTCTTGAATAGCCTTGACCTTATCAGGATCAACTTCAATACCTTTATGGCTAATAATGAAACCCAAGAGTTTCCCTGATCGTACACCGAACGTACACTTGTTAGGGTTCAAATGAAGTTTGTATTCTCTTAGTCGACCGAACAATTTTAGCAAATGTTTAACATGATCATCCTCAGTTTTGGACTTGGCTATCATATCATCCTCATACACTTTGATCTCTTTATGCATCATGTCATGGAACAAAGTGTTCATAGCCCTCTGATATGTTGCCCCAGCATTCTTCAATCCGAATGGCATGACTCTATAACAGAAAGTGCCTCAGGGTGTGATAAATGATGTCTTTTCTCTATCTTCGGGAGCTATCCTGATCTGATTGTATCCTGAAAATCCATCCATAAAAGAGAAGATCCCATACCTCGTAGTGTTGTCTACCAGTATGTCAATGTGAGGTAGTGGGAAATCGTCCTTCGGACTGGCCTTGTTCAAATCTCTGTAGTCTACACACATACGAACTTTTCCATCCTTCTTTGGAACGAGCGCAATATTGGCTAACCAATGTGGGTACTCGACTGTGACAAGAAAACCTGCATCGATCTGTTTCTGTACTTCTTCTTTGATCTTTAGAGCCATATCGGGTTGAGTTCTTCTGCTTGACCGGTGGGCATTCTGGCTTCAAAGGTAAGTGGTGCTCAACTATAGTAGTGTCAAGACCGGGCATATCTTGATATGACCAGGCAAACACGTCGACAAACTCCTTAAGCAACTCAATCAACTTTTCTTTCACGTCAGACTTAAACAGAGCTCCAATTTTCACTTCTTTACGGATTTCTTCTGTACCCAGATTGATGACTTCTACAGGATCCTTATGAGGCTGAATAGCTTTATCTTCGTTTTTGAGCAGTCTAGAGATCTCTTCTGGAATATCATCTTCTTCTTCCTCGGCTTCAAACATAGGAAATTCGAAGTTCGGTGAAGATAATGGGTCATTATTCCCGAGATGTTGTTCGTGCAACAATCTACGCATGTAATATGGTTTTATTTAGTTTTACAAAGTGAAAAAGTGTATGCGTATGCAAGATCTTTATTACTTATTATTATCATTTTCCAAAAGAGCAAAAAAAAAGAGATAAAAGGAACAAATATGAAGTAAAGCAATGTTTTATTAATGATAGCAAAGTTGAATAATATGCCCCAACAAGATCACCTTTGCCTTGGGCAGAGCAAAGGGAATTATTAAAAAAAGACCCATAGAACAAATTTTCGTCTTGGGCAGAGCAAAAACTTAAAACAAATGATTACTTTGATATATGAATAATAGTGGGGACTTCAATTGCACTCCAATTCTTGACCAATAATCCTGGAGTTACAAAGTCGGGAATGTCTTTGTCGGAATCTTCTTCTGTGACGACATTGACTTCAAAACTGTAATCTCGGCGTCTTGACCTAGGAGAGTAGAAAGGCACATAGGCGTCTTCAGTCTCTAAATCATACCCTGGGTCTTCCATGTAAGGCTCGTAGTCTTCATATGGAATAGAGAGACTTACGGAACCATCTGATATATATCCTTCGGATTTGTCTTCAGATACTGCATTGATATGGGGAGGATGAATGATCCCTCCGCTACAGAATACCTCTTTGATTGGTGGGACCACCTGACTTTTGACAATCTACTTAATAGAACTGGTAGTAAAGTCGATACCCTCCTTGTTCTTATTCTCAGGTAGAAATATCATCTTGCCCCAACCTTCTTGAGAACCACCATTCACGACTTGCCGTGCGTCCTTGAAAGATGACATAGGTATTTTAGACTTCTGGGTACCATTGTCCATAATTGACAGTGCCTGAAACTGCGCTCCAACTTCTTCTTCTGCTTCAACATAGGAAAATGATGACAAGTGACTTACCATTAAAGCTTGTTATCCGCAAACCGTAACTGTTTTACCCTCAAAAGTAAATTTCAGCTTCTGGTGCAGAGTAGAAGTAACTACCCTAGCCTCATGTATCCACGGCCTCCCTAATAAGTAGCTGTAGGCGGCGCGAATATCCATGACCTGAAATGTAATCATAAAAATTTGCAACCCGATTGTCATTGGTAGATCCACTTCACCGATTACCGTCTTTCTGGATCCGTCAAAAGCTTTAACAATAACATGGCTCAGCCTCATCGGCGGTCCTTGATATGATAGCTTCAATAGAGTAGTCTTGGGCATCACATTCAATGAGGACCCAGTGTCAACCAGTATGCTGGACAGTGCGTCATTCCCACAATTTACCGAGATATGTAATGCCATATTGTGTTTTCTTCCCTCTTCCAGAAAATCTTATTTATTAAACCCGAGATTGTTGCAAGAAGTAATATTACCGACGATATTATCAAACTATTCCATGGTCACATCCTGTTCAACATACGCTTGCTCTAACACTTTCTGGAGCGCTTCTCTATATGCTTCAGAACTCATGAGTAACTGCAATACTGAAATCTTAGATGGAGTTTGTAATAGCTGATTTGCAACCTTATACTCACTTCTTTTGATTAGCTTCAAAAAATCGTCAGGCTTGGACAAGTCAGACCCATTAGATTGCTCCATAATTAGATCTTTTGTGATTGGCTGCTCGAACGA
Organism: Lathyrus sativus; assembly: GCA_963859935.3. Lineage (NCBI taxonomy): Eukaryota > Viridiplantae > Streptophyta > Magnoliopsida > Fabales > Fabaceae > Lathyrus > Lathyrus sativus. The sequence continues at coordinate 377,608,541 of OZ012740.1, forward strand.
GATCCCCTTATCTTTCGAGGGTACTGAAGGATAAACTCGAACGCTTCTCGTTACTCTGCTAACGTCCGTGATATTAACAACTGAAGGCAAAGTAGGCAAAGGCATCTCCTCTCAATTTTCCGTCATCGTGGCATTATATCTTTAAGGAACCAGCTTACTAGAAGTGTAAGAGATGGGACTGGGCACATTAATTACCAAAGCAGTTACAGCAGGCCTTCTACTATCATAAGTAATTTCGATGCGCTCCACTTCTTTAAAGTGAGGCACTATAACAAATGCTTTCCTAAATCTTTCTCTCGAAACTAGAACTTCATTATATGTAATTGCAATAATTCCTTTGTCTAATAGGTCTTGAACATCTCCCCTCACGAGGTAGCAGCCTTGAGGGTTTATAGAACAGATAGGACAATCAGCATAATTATGTTGCTCATGATTAAAAGATACCAATTTTGCCAGAACATCATGCATCTTCACTATAGACCCTTGAATGTTTTTCAGATTAACCACATCATTTTTCCCCAGACAGTCTTGGACTATGTTCACGGAGGACGAACCATGCTGAGGTAGAGGATTATCTTGTACGTTAGGATTGGAATCTTTGAAGGATAAGATTCTGCACTTAACCAGCCTCTGAACGCCTGCCTTCAAACTGTAGCAGTTTTCAATGTCATGACCTAGAGCACCTTGATGATAAGGGGAAAATTTGTCAGCTCTATACCAGTATGGAAGGTTCTTGGGTACCTTAGGTGGAGCATTCGTCTGGACGTGTCCCTTATGGATCAAAACCGGGAATAGTTCGGTGTATGTCATAGGAATGAGATCAAAGTTTATTCTCCTATGCACACGACCCTGATTGTTGAATTGTGTCCGATTTTGCTGAGGGGATTGTTGATTTTGTTGATGCTGCGGTTGTGGAGCTCTAGGAGATTGAGGTTGTTGATACGGATAAGCAAACTGTGTTTGGTAAGCTAGAGTGTTGAGTACTGGCGTTACTGCAGCAACTTATTGTGACGGTGGATACCATCTCCTTGGTCGTCCTTGCTGTATGACACTTACGTCTTGTTCTTTCTTCTTTATGAAATTACCCCCATACTTTCTAGCATTGCTAGGGGTACTTCCTTCCTTGGCTAACCTTCCTTCACGAACCCCTTCTTCCAGACGCATACCCATGTTTACCATCTCGATGAAATCACTGGGCGCACTGGTTACCATCTTCTCATAGAAAAATGAACCGAGAGTCTTCAAAAAGATCTTAGTCATTTCCTTCTCTTCTAATGGTGGTGTAACTTGAGCGGCTAACTCGTGCCAGCGCTGAGCATATTCTTTGAAGTTCTCTTTATCTTTCTGATTCATGGCCCTCAACTGATCATGGTCAGGAGCCATATCCATATTATACTTGTACTTCTTGATGAAGGCTCCACAGAGATCATTGAAAGTTTGAACCTTTGCACCGTCTGACCCCATATACCATTTGAGTGCTGCACCTGTTAGACTGTCTTGGAAATAATGAATAAGTAACTGATCATTGTCGGTCTGTGCTGACATCTTCCGGGCATACATGATAAGATGGCTTTGTGGACAGGTGTTTCCCTTATATTTTTCAAAATCTGGAACTTTGAACTTCGGAGGAACCTTAACATTCGGAACCAAACATAAATCAGAAGCACTTTTGCCGAACAATTCCTTTCCTCGGAGAGCTTTCAGTTCTTTCTGAATTTTGGAGAACTTATCCTGAAATTCATCAATCCTTTCGTCAAACCTGACAGTTTCACTTGGAGATCCATGATACATTGGCTCATCTAGAACATACGGAGTAACATTCACATTTGAGGGTGGCATGGTCATCATAACAGCGGTTACAGGAACGGCGTTTGCAACAGGAACAGTGGTTACAACAGGAACTTCTGAAACAGGCGGACGGTAACCAGTTGGAGTGAAGAACGGAGGCATCCCCCATGGGAAACCTGGTGGCATGTTGTACGGAGGCTCAGTAGTAACGGGCACCACTGGGATCGATGCTGATACAACTTCAGAAATGACAATTCTTTGAATGTTGTCTTGATTATTGGGTGCCGATTGATTTGACAGTGCTTCGACCAACCCATTCAGTCTTTCTAAGCTTTCTTTCACAGTAGTGACTTCATCATGGAGCATTTGGTTCTCTTGTTCAAGTTGATCCATTCTTTGGTGCTGACTGGCTCGAGTGTTGTATCGTTGATTCAGCTTGTCTGTGAAGATGAAGCAAGAGTAAGGCCCTAGAATGCAAAGGATGCCATGCTGATGCACATGCAAATGCAGATGTAAAAAAATGCAAAATGAAACTTCAAGAAACTTAAAAGTGTTTTTACCAATATTGTAACAACGGATAACTGAAAAACTCATTTTATTACTTGAATTGGAGAAACATTACAAAACGGAAGTACTCCTTCAGGAGTTTGATTACATCAAAATAAAGCAAAAGAAACTTAAAAGTCTAATCCAATGGTTCCTTCTTCACGTGAAGATCCTCCATGAGTTGGTTGATACGTTCCTGCATCTTGGCTTTTTCACTAATGAGCTGGTCCACATATTGCTTCCAGGCTATAGAAGTTGAAGGAAGATCAGCACTGGTGGTAGGTCCTGACAAGGTGTGAAGGGAAAATAAATCCTCTCGCACCTTTCTTTTCTTTGCAGATTCTCCTTCTTTGAGTTGCAGCTTCTGAAGTTTCTAATTTTCTAGTTTGAGGATGTAGTATTTATTCTTTCAAGCATTCTTCAGCTTTTCAGCTTCGTCCAAAGCAATCTTTAGTTTCCCTTCTTCATTTGTATCAATCCAAGCAGAATCCCGAAGAGTTAACACCACAGGTTCATGAAAGGGAAAAGGCATCTTGAGTTCAAGAGCTCTTTCTCGCACCTAGTGTAGATAAGTCTCTGAAACGGTACAGTCGGGGTATCCTAGTGCAGTCGTTCCTTTCTTGTGAATGTGACACCATGCTTGTAGGATCCTAGTTTTCAGATCCGGGTCTTCTCCTTCTTTGAGAAAGATTCCTTCCAGCAAGATTTGGTCTGGTTTCTCCTTCATAGGGTGTCCCAGTTGTCTGCATGCTAAAACAAGATTATAGCTGATACATCCTTTAGTCCCAACAAGAGGTACATTTGGGAAGTCTCCGCAGCTATTAATCATTCTAATACCATCATATAAAGTGTCATACCATACAATGTCTGAATGAGTGAAAGCCATGACTATCTCTTGCCAACAAGGTGCCTCTTTTAATTTTCCAGATAGTTGGATACCATGTCAGGTGAGAAATGAACCATGAGTAAAGAAGAGCAGTACAACAGACTATATGTCCCCCCTCCTTCAGCGTTCCGTAGATGGATCGAGTGATAACTATCAGCTAATAAAGTGGGAACTGGATTCCGAAGAATGAAGATTTTGATTGCATCAATGTCATCAAAGTCGTCGACCTTTGGAAACAAAAAAATCCCATAGGCTAGCAGTGCAAAGGTAGCTCCAAGTATTGCGACATCCTTCTTTTCAGCATGGTAGCGAATCTTTTCTATCAAGAAATCAGCTGGAAATCCAAGGAATCCTTCCTTGGTGGTCATGTGGGCTTGAATGTCAGCTAAAATTAGGCGTGTAGAATTTGCAATCTCCTGGTCACTAGGTGTGTCTTCCAATCCAGAAAACAGAGGTCGGGATGTCACAATCATTCTCATAATCGCAGAATATTCTTCTAGAGTTGGCATCAGCTGGTAGTTAGAAAAAGTGAAACAATGGTAAAGGGGATTGTAGAACTGAACAAGCGTATCCAACAACCCATCTATCATCCTGAGTTTGAGAAGTGGAAAAATTCCTCCATACTCAGCCGAGAAAGTGAGACGATTGTCAATTAGGCTTCCCAGTTCCGTTAAGCTTTCAATGTTTGGACTCTGGAAGGTGTACTTTAATGTTTCTCTTCTAAAATCCATTGTTACAATACCTGCAAAACAAATTGAGTCTCTTGAAGTGCTAGAGAGAAAAAAATGAAATGCAGAGATGCGAAAAAAGGAAAGGCTTCATGGAATTCCAATATTTATGAACATTGTGGTGAAAGGAAAATCATTAGTTTTTTTATAACGAATTACAAATAAACATTCTTTAAAAGAGTCTTAAAATAATAGCTAAATAAAAGGTAATAAAGCCCTAAGGAAGTTTCATATTCTGCTCCTTGATCTGCTCTTCTAGCTGGGTCTTCTCGAAGATAAGTTTGTCCATAATCAACTTCCAAGGGGTAGTCTGAGGTTTAGAGGAAAATAAATCCTCTTGTGCTTTCTTCTTCTTACAAAGAAGCGATTCTTCATTCTTCGACTGAAGTTGTTTATGAAGTTCAACATTCTCCTTGACAACCACCTGATATTTATTTTTCCATGCTTCTGACTCCTGCTGTGCTTTTCTTAAAGCAATCTTAAATTCTTCAGCTTCAGACATGAAAACCAGGATATGTTTTCTTTTCAAAGGAATAAGCTCTTGACGAGGATAAGGCATCTTCAGTTTGATTGCTCTCTCTCTGACCCAATGAAGATATGGCTCCAAAGACACACAATTAGGCTTTCCCAGTCTTTCTTTCCCTTTCTTACATAAGTGACGCCACACAACCACAATCTTTTCTTGAAGTTCCTTGTCATCCTTAAAGAAAATACTCTCCATATGAACACTCTTTGATTGATCCTTCAACGAATATCCTAACTGTCGGCGAGCTAGAATAAGATTGTAACTGATTCCTCAATTAAAGCTAAGAAGAGGTGCATTGGCAAAGTCTATACAACTATCAATAATTAATATCCTATCATATACACGGTTATTCCAATCAATGTCTGAATGGGTTAGAGCCATAACCTTTTGTGACCAGCTTCCTTTATCGAGATCCCAAAAAGAGTTAGACTTAGGCAAGTACAAAATAAACCACTTGCATAATAAAGGCACACAACAAGTAATCATCCCCCCCGCCATGAAAGTTTTAGAGATGCACGGAATGGTAAGCGTCAGCTAATAAAGTTGGTACCAGATTATTCTTCATGAAGATTTTTATGGTGTTTGAAGGTGAGAAAATACTTAGAAGGGGGGGGGGGGTGAATAAGGGTTTTCAAATTATTATGGCAATAAAAACACAATGATTTTTATCCTGGTTCGTTGAACTCAACTAATCCAGCCCACCCTATCAAGAGTGATTTGCCTTTCTCCACAAGGACTTAATCCACTATAATCAAACTGATTACAATAACAACCACTAAGAACAACTATCTTAGTCTTCTCAAGAACTACTGACCACAACTTGGTCTTCTTAAGGAACTGTTACAATCAAATGTAAACTAAAAAAGTGTTTAAAATGCTTCTAAGAAAGCTATATCACAATTGTGATTTATACACTTAAGTTTAAGAACGAATAAAACTATTCAACAAAGAAAATATAATTTGTATGAGAGCTTTGAGAGAGTTTTCAATAGTTTTATCAATTTTCGTCAATTCCGTCAACTGTAGAAAGTTGTTGAAGGCTTGCTTTTATAGACAAAGAAGTCCAAGACGTTGCAAGCTTGAAGACCGTGTACTGTAAAGTAGCTGTAGCCTTTTGTCTTCACATCACTTGACCTTTCCTAGAAGTAGAACGTTCAGAGAAATCCTTTTTGCCTGAGTTCTTGTGTCTAGCATGAAAGAGGAAAGAGTCGTTTGGCATAACCAACAGATATAACTTTGAATAATCTTCTTCAACAAGTTTCTATTTTACAGCAATCAACATCAGAGCCTTGAGTGATCAGAGTCTTGATGTCATCAAAGTTTGCTGTATCAGAGTGTTGCTTTAAGTGTGCTTCAGCATGAAATTAATCAGAGTAGAGTTTGGAGATCAGATCCTCAAAACATACAACGAATAGTACTATCAGAGTCTTCTGAAAAATAGTGCTTGAAACTCTTCATACAAAGTCTTCAGTCTACACTTCAGATGCTTCTGTAGCTTCTGCTTCAGAGTCTTCTGTAGGTAGCGCTCAGAGCCTTGCGTAGTTCAATGTTCAGATCCATTTTTGCTTTCAGAAGAATATTAAATTTAATATCTGCAGCAAAAATACTTGAACAAATTTAGATTATATATTTTCTTAATACAAAATTTCATTAGTATTATCATCAAAATATAGAGATATAACTAAGAACCAATCTGTGTTCTAACAATCTCCCCCTTTTTGATGATGACAAAAACATAGGAAATTTTGTTCAATAAAGAGATAAATATAACTCCCCCTGAGATTATGAATCTCCCCCTGAATTGTATACTGAGAAGGAATAGAAACTTCCCTTTTTGCATGAGTATTCTTTTCAGAATCAAAGCTTGATTTGGATGAACGTTTTAGAATCAGAGCCTGATTGGTTAAAGCTTGATATGGGGATCTCAGAGTTACTTTAATGAATTTTGTCAGATTTATCATTATAGTTCTGAAAGACTAAAAATTCATGATAGTTATGATTTGATATGTCTGAATTCCATTCAGGTAAAGTTTATTTGAATACTCAGAATTTCATTTTGTCCCCCTTTTTGTCATAATAAAAAAGAAACTGTTTAAAGACAATTAGAAGGAAACAGAGAGAAAAGATATAATCATATAAAGAAAACATTCAGATTCATTCATTCAAATATTCAGATAAGAAAACATCAGATAGGAAATTTAAAACAAGTGCTCAAACATCAGATAAAGAAAACATAAATCTAATATTGTTTGGAGAGAAGCATCTTCAGAAGGTGTGTGATCTTAGAAGAAGATTCTTCTTGCTTGGACATCCATTTCTCAATGTTGTTAGTCTTCTGATCTTGCCTTGCCATCCAGGACTTTATCTCAGATTGACCAGCTTCCAGCACAACAATCTTATCTTCTAAGTCTGGGTTTTCTTTCTTAATCTCAGATGAAGTAGACGGAGCAGATTCTGATGCAGGAGTAGTAACACAATCAATGACCATTGCAGTTACAGATTCTGGAGGCACATATTCAGATGATTTGTCCACAATCATCAGAGCTAAAGGATTTTCTTCTAGAATGACTTCAGAAGAAGATCCTTCAATAGTCTCTGAAGTAGCAGACACTCCAGAAGATGAAGGTGCATCCTCAAGAAGCAATGTAGGAGATCTGGTAACATTCTAAAGCATTGTTCTGGTAATCTCAGCTAATCTGATCTTTGCATCATCAGAGCAGACACTCTTCAGATTTGAAGCAACAGTGTTGAATCTGGCAATGAACTTATCCCAGCATTCCTCAGAAGCTTCTGGATTAATGCTTGAGAGACATTCCTCTTGAATAGAATTCAAACTCATCCTTATTTCTTTCTTGAAACTAGCAAATAAGGCATCAACATCTAATCTGGATTTGGGTTTAAGGTAGGCTTCCAGAGGTGTTGGTTTGGGTTGTTCTGGTGGAGGTGGTATGGTAAAAGTTGGGGTGATGAACAGAGGACGAGGATAAGAAGGTAAAGAGAGATGTTCAGATGATGAAATGAAATCTCTGAATCTGGATGATGATGAAGTGGGAAACAGAAACTGTTTGAAGTTTGATGCAGAGGGAATGACATCAAATGGTGTAGAAGTGTAGAGGGTAAAAACAGAGTTATGAGAAAGCATAGGTTCTGATGGAATGATATCTAGTTGTTGTTTAAGATAGGTTTGAAGAACAGATGGAAGGATAGTTGAAGAACTAGATTTGTATGGAGTGGTAGGGTCAGATGGTTCTATTCTGGTATAAAAGTTTTTAAGTTTTAGACCAGAAGGAAGGGGATCAGAGTAATATGGTTTGAAAGAAGTAAAAGATACAAACTCAAAAGTTCTGGGTTCATAGCCACGGAGAGAGAGTGGTAAATAAACTTCTGGTGGTAGGTCAGATTCAGATGATTCAGATGAATGACAGGATGTGTAAGAGAGTTCAACCAAAGTAGTTAATGGTTGAATATCCAGGACTACAGAATCAGGTATTAAAGGTTCAGATGGTTAGATAGATTCTGGTTGTGGTTGTTGTTTTTCTGGTTCTTGTGGAGTTGGTTCTGCTGGTGTTGGTTCTGGTGGATTAGAAGTTTGTGGTTATGGTGGGGGAATTTCAGATGGTTTAGAATGTGTTGGTTCAGATGTATACTTTTCAGATGGAGTTGCTATAGGTTGAGGTACAGAAGAAGTTGTAACAGAAGGTTTCCTAGGTTTAGAAACACGAGGAGGAGAAGGTGAAGGTGATGGTATAGGTTCATGGAGAGTTTGATCAGATGTTAATGCCTCTTTGGTAGTTTCTAGAATCTCGTCTAGACTTGTCTCTGGAGGATTGATCTCTTGCCTCTTGACTCTCTTAGGCTTGACAGCAGCAGCTTCACTAGTAGCCTTCCTCTTGGGTTTAGAAGGTTCTTCTGCAGCAACCTTTCTCTTCTTCTTGTGTCTGGCCTCATAAAGATCTGGAGCAGGTTCACCTGCCTTCTGAACCAGATTTGCTGGTAGAGGAATTCCTTCATTCACACACTCTATGATGTAATCCAGAACAATCTCCCTTGGTTCATTAGCAAAGAACATAGGAAAATTTGCAACTGGAACTCTTCTTTGAGTGACCTCTTCAGTGTTGAATTTCTTTGGAGCAGAAGTAACTTCTTCTACAACTTTCATCCTCTGAAGACTCTTCCCGTTCAGAGGTTTTCCAACTGCAGAAGCTAATTCTTCCTTCATTCCAGCTTCTACCAGATGACCAACAAGACCATTCTCAGTCAGAATGTATGAGATAAGTCTTCCCATTGGAATCCAGTTCCTCAGCTTCTGATGCTTGGTTTTGACCTCTTCCCTTGACTGTTTAACATGTGTCCACAAATGATTAAACAGAAGATATGGCAGATCCACCTTGGTGCTCTGACTTAGACAATACATGAAGTATAGCTGATCAGTGTTAACATAATCTGGAGAATTGGAAGATTTTTTGCGATGAATGCAACTTATGAAAATCTTAGCCCAGATCCTGTAAACTGGTTTCAGATCCTTAACCTTGTTAGAAGCTACTCCATATGAGGAAACTTCTCTATACACATCAGTCATATCCACACGCCTAGATGGTAGATTAGTGACTCCATCAGTTTCCTCATATCCTATGAGTTTCCTTATCAAATCTTCAGTAATGATGATTTCTTTCCCCAGAACAAATGAAACTATGAACTTAGAGCAACAAGAAGCATTTATCCAAAATTCCTTTACTAGACGAGGGTAAACTGGTCCCATTAGCCTGTCAAAAAACTTGGTCCAACACTGTGCATCAACGACGGGACGAAGATCATACCCATTTTCAGCAAACGATTCAAAGTTAACAATGGATTCACATAAAACTTCCAACTTATCCACAGGTGTTAGTAATGTTCTGATAGGTTCCTTAAACGCAACAGCACCCATGTTTGAGGAAGAAACAACAACCATTGAAGATTGAAACTGAGTAGACGTTGAAGATGAAGTAGCCATGGAAGTTCTTGAAGATTTAGGGTTTCTGAGATGTTTGGGTTTGAGAGAAAGATGGAAGCAATAAGTCAAAAAGAAATGCATACAAGGTGTTCGTGAGAGTGAAAAGTGTGAAGTATGTAAAGTTGTGGCATTTATAGAAGAAATTAAGGCACACAAGAGTCACACGATCAACACGCTTGCAATTAGCATTTAATGAAAAGAATATAATCATTTCAAACAATTAATGATTCTGACAATTGGGGGGAAAACGAGAAACCAAATATTCAAACAGTACCTCAAACGTCTCTTCAGTATTGTGCACTCCATCTTTTCAGATTCTGAGTTACACTTGTTTGCTTGCATGTGCTTCTGAAACTTCTTTGAGAAATGAAACGTTAGCCAACGTTCAGATCCTCTGAGACTTGTTAGTTCAGATACACACAGAAATAATAATTCAAGAATTTAAATAAATGACAGATGTAATACTTCAGAGTTTTAAACATTTTGCATCTGAGAAAGTTACTTCTGATAAATATTATTCTGGACAGAATTTCATACCAATATTTTTTAGAATGAACTTAAACCTATCTTCAGCAAGGGGTTTTGTGAAAATATCAGCCCATTGATGATCTGTATCAACAAAGTCTAGATTTATAATACCCTTCTGAACATAGTCTCTAATGAAGTGATGTTTAATTTCTATATGCTTAGCTTTAGAGTGTAAAATTGGATTTTTAGACAAGCATATAGCAGAAGTATTATCACAGAATATAGAAATATTACTCTCAAAGATCTGATAGTCTTCTAGCTGACTTTTCATCCAGAGCATCTGAGTGCTACAACCAGCAGCAACAATATATTCTGCTTATGTAGTTGATAGAGCAATTGTAGGTTGTTTCTTGCTTTACCAGGAGATTAAATTACTTCCCAGAAATTGGCAACTTCCAGAAGTACTTTTTCTTTCAACTTTGTCTCCAACGTAATCAGCATCACAGAATCCAACTAGTTTAAATTCATCAAATATTCTGTAACACAAACCCACATTAGTAGTACCTTTCAGATACCTTAGAATCCTCTTAACAACTGTTAAGTGTGATTCTCTAGGATCTTATTGAAATCTAGCACACAAGCATACACTGAATAAAATGTCAGGTCTAGAAGCAGTTAAGTATAGAAGAGATCCAATCATACCTCTGTAGAGTTTCTGATCTACTTTCTTACTTACCTATTCCTTACCAAGAGTGCTTGTTGGATGCATTGGAGTCTTTGCTAACTTACTATCAGTCATGTTGAACTTCTTCAGAAGCTCTTTTACATATTTAGTCTAATGAATGTAAGTGCAATTTGGAGTTTGGTTGACTTGAATTCCCAGAAAGAATCTCAATTCTCCCATCATGCTCATCTTAAATTCAGCCTGCATACATTGAGCAAACTCCTTTCCCAATGTAATATTGATAGATCCAAATATAATATCATCTACATATATTTGACAAATTAATAGATCTTTCTTAAATGTTTTACAGAAGAGAGTTGTGTCCACTTTGCCTCTGATAAAATTTTTCTCCAGAAGAAAATTACTTAATCTCTCATACCAAGCTTTGGGAGCTTGTTTTAAACCATTAAAAGATTTCTTAAGTTTAAAAACATGTTCTGGAAATTTATCACTTTCAAAACCAGGAGGTTGATGAACATAGGCTTCCTCTTCTATAATCCCATTTAAGAAGGCACTCTTAACATCCATCTGATATAGAGTGATGTTATTTTGTGCAGCAAAAGAAATGAGTAAACGAATACTCTCTAACCTGGCCACATGGGCATAAGTCTCTATGTAATCAATTCCTTCTTGCTGGCTATAACCTTGAGAAACAAGCCTTGCTTTGTTTCTTTCAACTTCTCCTTTCTCTTTAAGTTTGTTTCTGAAGACCCATTTAGTTCCAATAATTTTGAATCCTTTTAGTCTTGGAACCAAATCCCAAACGTCATTTCTTGTGAATTGATTGAGCTCTTCTTGCATGGCAATTATCCAGTCATTGTCTTGCAGAGCTTCATCCACAGAAGTTGGTTCAATAACTGATACCAAACCAAATAATGACGCTTCAGATGATCTGAGGTAGGATCTTGTTCTTATAGGGTCATCCTTCTTTCCAATGATCACATCCTCTGGGTGAGAGGCCTTGATTCTGGAAGATGATCCTCTAACATTAAGTTCTTCAAAAATATTCAAGTTATTCATTTGAGTAGCTAAAGGAGTTGCATCTGGCGTTGCTTCTGGCTCTTTCACTTGAACCTTTTCTGCCTCTGAGCCTTCAGAGTCTGTGAGAATTACTTCTCTATCTGCAGAATTATCAACCTGCTTTGACTTTTGATTGCCAAGCTTATCATCAAATCTAACATGTATAGATTCCTCCACAATCTGTGTTTCAGTATTGTATACTTTGTAGCCTTTAGAGCGTTCAGAATAGCCAAGCATGAAACACTTCTGTGCTTTAGAATCAAACTTATTCAGATTCTCTTTAGTGTTCAACGTATAACATATACATCCAAAAGGATGGAAATACGAAATGTTGGGCTTTCTATTCCTCCACAATTCATAGGGAGTCTTCTCCAGAAGAGGTCTTACAGACACTCTGTTCTGAATATAACAAGCTGTGTTTATTGCTTCTGCCCAAAAATGCTTTGCCAGATTAGTCTCGTTGATCATGGTTCTGGCCATTTCTTGCAAAGTTCTATTTTTCCTCTCTACAACTCCATTCTGTTGTGGAGTTCTAGGGCAGGAGAAATCATGAGCAATTCCATTTTCATTAAAATATTTTTCAAAATATTTGTTTTCAAATTCGCCACCATGATCACTTCTGACTTTAACAATTTTAAAATCGTTTTCATTCTGGACTTGTTTGCAGAAGTCAAAGAACATAGAATGTGACTCATCCTTGTGTTTTAGGAATTTCATCCATGTCCATCTGCTGTAGTCATCAACAATGACTAATCCATACTTCTTGCCTCTGATGGATGCAGTTTTCACTGGTCCAAATAGATCAATGTGAAGTAACTCTAATGGTATTGAAGTTGAAACAACATTTTTAGTTTTAAAAGAAGATTTTGAAAATTTTCCTTTTTGACATGCTTCACAAAGAGCATCTGATTTGAACTTCAACATAGGAAGTCCTCTGACCAGATTGAGTTTATTAATCTGATATATACGTCTCATATTAATATGCCCCAATCTTCTGTGCCAGACCCATTGCTCATCATTAACAGACATAAGGCATTTTACATTTTGAACCTTAAGTTCTAAAAGATTGATTTTATAAATGTTGTTCTTCCTCTTTCCATTAAATAGGATTGAGCCATCCTTCTGACTAACAGCTTTGCAACATTTTTGATTAAAGATTATGTCATAACCATTGTCACTTAATTGACTTATGGACAATAAATTATGTTTTAATCCTTCTACAAGTAAAACATTAGATATAGAGGGAAGGTTACCATTGCCAATAGTACCAGAGCCAATTATCTTTCCCTTCTGATTCCCTCCAAACTTGACATCTCCTCCAGATTTAAGCTCCAGGCTTTGGAACATAAACCTTTCTCCCGTCATGTGACGTGAGCAGCCAGAGTCCAGGTACCATGATTGGCGTCTTGACTTTTCTGCTAAATACATATGCAACATGTATTATCTTATCCTTAGGTACCCAGATCTTTTTGGGTCCTTTTGGGTTAGTTGCCTTAAACGTTTGTCTGAACTTCTATCTTTTTACAACAGGTTTGTTCTGACTAACTTTCAGTTTAAACACAGGAACGTTCTAATCAGAAAGGGTGTGTTTAATATCATTCAGATGACCAAACTTAAAATGAGAATATAAGGGAGTCTTCTTAATCATAAGTTTATCAACAGGTATTGGATTTAAATCCTTTCTAGAGGAAGATTCATATCCAATTCCTTTCCTGTTGTTTTTGCTAACTCCATAGATCATTGAAGCCATCTTGCTTCTATCTATGCTTTTAGCCAGAAACTTCTGAAAACTATAGTCATATTCTTCTAAAATATTTTTACATTTTGACTTAGTTTCAGATTTAGAGTCTTGTTGAGCTTTTTCAAAATTGTTTTTCATTTTCAAATTGTTTTCTTTGAGCTCAGCAACTTCTGACTTTAATAGACTATTCTCAGATTCAAGATTGCATTTAAGCTTCTTGCATTTGAGCTTAATCTGATTATAGTATTTCAGGACTTCTGATAAAACCTTAATAAGTTCTTCCCTAGAGAGATCAGAAAGTACCTCTTCGGAGTCAGATTCAAAATCAGATTCAGATCCAGATGTTCCTTCATCATGATCTTCCACGCCAACCATCAGTGCCATGTTGGCACATTCTTCTTCTGACTTTGATGGAGATTCAGATGCATCTGAATCATCCCATGTAGCCATCAGAACATTCTTTTTATGCTCAGGCTTCTTTCTTGGCTTCTCCTTCTAAAGCTTTGGGCATTCATTCTTGTAGTGCCCAGGTTCCTTGCATTCATAGCAAACAACCTCTTTCTTTCCAGATCTTCTGTGTCCAAAAGACTCTTTGCGTTGATCTGGCTTCTTGAAGTTCTTGAACTTCCTCTGCTTATGCTTCCAGAGTTTGTTGATCCTTCTGGACAGCAGGGACAATTCATCATCTTCTTCTTCAGAAGAAGACTCTTCAAAACTTTCTTCTAAAACCTGCAACGCTTTAACATATTTGTTATACTTTAAAGCAATTGACTTACCTTTCTTTTGAGGCTCGTCTTCTTCAAGTTCAATCTCATGGCTCCTCAGAGAGCTGATCAGTTCCTCCAATGTGATATTGTTCAGATCCTTAGCTAGCTTCAAAGCAGTGACCATTGGTCTCCATCTAATGGGCAAACTTCTGATGATCTTCTTAACATGATCAACAGTGGAGTAGCCTTTGTCCAGCACTTTTAATCCAGCTGTGAGGATCTAGAATCTAGAGAACACAACTTCTATAGATTCAGATTCTTCCATTTTAAAGGATTCATATTTCTGGATCAGCGCCAGAGCCTTGGTCTCTTTAACTTGTGAGTTCCCTTCATGAGTTATCTTCAAAGACTCAAACAAATCAAATGTTGTTTCTCTGTTGGTAATCTTCTCATACTCGGTATGAGATATAGCATTTAATAAGATTGTTCTTGCTTTGTGATGATTTCTGAACTCCTTCTTCTGAGCTTCAGTCATAGATTTTCTATCAATTTTCTTGCCATCCCCATCAGTGGGGTGAACATAACCATCAATGACTAAGTCCCAAAGATTAGCATCATATCCAAGGAAGAAACTATCTATTCTGTCCTTCCAATAGTGAAACTTCTTCCCATCAAACATAGGGGGTTTTGTGCTGATTCTATCCCTTTCTTCATATCTGTTGCTGTTGGATGTTGAAGCTTCAACTATAATATCAACCAAGAATATATCAAGATTCTTCTCAACTGGATCTTTTCTGTTCACGGTGAAGTGATAGCACCCACAGAACCAGAGCTCTGATGCCAACTGAAGGTGAGAAAATACTTAGAAGGGGGGGGGGGGGTTGAATAAGGGTTTTCAAATTATTATGGCAATAAAAACAAAATGATTTTTATCCTGGTTTGTTGAACTCAACTAATCCAGTCCACTCTATCAAGAGTGATTTTCCTTTCTCCACAAGGACTTAATCCATTATAATCAAAATGATTACAATAACAACCACTAAGAACAACTATCTTAGTCTTCTCAAGAACTACTGACCACAACTTGGTCTTTTTAAGGAACTTTTACAATCAAATGTAAACTAAACAAGTGTTTAAAATGCTTCTAAGAAAGCTATATCACAACTGTGATTTATACACTTAAGTTTATGAACGAATGAAACTATTCAACAAAGAAAATATAATTTGTATGAGAGCTTTGAGAGAGTTTTCAATAGTTTTGCCAATTTTCGTCAATTCCGTCAACTGTAGAAAGTTATTGAAGGCTTGCTTTTATAGAAAAAGAAGTCCAAGACGTTGCAAGCTTGAAGACTGTGTACTGTAAAGTAGCTGTAGCCTTTTGTCTTCACATCACTTGACCTTTCCTAGAAGTAGAACGTTTAGAGAAATCCTTTTTGCCTGAGTTCTTGTGTCTAGCATGAAAGAGGAAAGAGTCGTTTGGCATAACCAACGGATATAACTTTGAATAATTTTCTTCAACAAGTTTCTATTTCACAGCAATCAACATTAGAGCCTTGAGTGATCAGAGTCTTGATGTCATCAGAGTTTGATGTATCAGAGTGTTGCAGTAAGTGTGCTTCAGCATGAAATTAATCAGAGCAAAGTTTGGAGATCAGATCCTTAGTACTTGCAGCAAACAGTACTATCAGAGTCTTCTGAAAAACAGTGCTTGAAACTCTTCATACAAAGTCTTCAGTCTATGCTTCAGATGCTTCTGTAGCTTCTGCTTCAGAGTCTTCTGTAGGCAGCGCTCAAAGTCTTATGTAGGCAACGCTCAGAGTCTTCTAACGAGATGCTTCTGACGCTCAGAGCCTTGCGTAGTTCAACGTTCAGATCCATTTTTGTTTTTAGAAGAATATTAAATTTAATATCTGCAGCAAAAATACTTGAACAAATTTAGAGTATATATTTTCTTAATACAAAATTTCATTAGTGTTATCATCAAAACAGAGAGATATAACTAAGAACCAATCTGTGTTCTAACAGTGTTAAGATCAACGAATCCTTCAAAACTTGGGAATAGTAGCACTCCATAGATAAGTAAAGCGAGGATTGCCTCAAATGTATTCATGCTCATATGATCAACGTAGTATTGTGCTTTCTTGATTAAGAAATCCGTGGTTAATCCAAAAGTTCCGCCTTTAGTGATCTTATTGTCTTTGATGTCGGATAACTTCAGATATACGACTCTAGAAATGTCTTGTTCCTTAGGGTTCCCTTCTAGGAAAAGGAAGGGAGACTTATCCAGAATAGGTAAACCAACCAAATGAGAGTACTTTTTTAAAGTAGGCAAGAGCTGATAATCTGGGAAAGTAAAGCAGTGATAGTTCGGATCATAGAATTGTCGCAAAGTAGAAACAAGTCCATCGTCCACTCGAATTCTCAACAAAGATAACAACTTCCCATACTTGTTTCTGAATCCCTCTTGATCTTCAAACAAAGCTCCTAACTTCCTTAGGTCATCCAACTTAAGACTCTTAAAAGAATATTTTAAAGTATTTTTTCTTTTGTAATCCATACTGGTCCTGCAATGTTTATAAATAAAGTTGAATTCCATGAAACCCATGCAATATGATGCTTTATGAATTTAAGATCCCCGGAAAGGAGGTTGTGCAAGGTTCTAGTTTGTGACGTTCCCTTTTCACACATTGAAGGTTTTTTTTTTTTGCATTATGCAGGAGCAGCTGACGTTTGTGAAGCTTGTGTAGGTCGTTTGTTGGAGGATAACCACCTAGAACAGCAACATTTCCCTGTGCGCTTATTGAAACTGGACTAAGTTCCATGGAAATGGTATAGCGGATCGGTTCGATAATAGTTGAAACCTGAGTATACTTCTCACCCATATTCTTTTAATTATGATTGAAGTCAAACATTTATGAGCTAACAATTATGCAGTTTTAGCAGCAGGCAGTGGACACCTGATAGTAGAGGACTGGAGTTTGTGACTGAGTATGGTTGGGTTCATGTGTTCCTTTGCTGTGAACGGTGTACGCAGGTGTATCTGGTTTGAGATTTATGCTTGAAGTTGGGATTCTAGGAATTTTGCATTTGAGTTTACCATAGTTTAATCTGAACCAACTAAATCTTATATATGCATTTAGTCCAACTCCTTGTAGGTTGGGATCACTATAGTTTTAGGCCTTATCATTTGCCATGGGTTTGAACTAATTATCGAAATGCTCATCTTACATAGGCTTTGGAAGAAAGAAGAGATCCGGTATCAATAAAGGAGTTGTGATAGGATGACTGGTACAAATGGGATCGACTCTTGATCGTACAACTGCTGCAACTTGTCGGTGAACTAATCTTCATTCTGAATCAAAGACCGCAGTGGCCGTGTACAAAAGTACACTGGTTGCGGTGTAACACATGCGAATCTTCCGTGGATATATGTTATAATGTATTGAAAGAGTGCAACTGTATTACCTATACGTGATTATATGAGGCACTTACTATCTTGAATGAATTCCAATGACGGTATCATAACTATCTGCACGAGGACCAAGGTGTCTCATGCCTCAATGTGATATCCTCCATGTTTTTTCTTTTTTGTCTAAACCTTAGACGCCTTGAAATAGTATTAAGAGGACTTATGATGTAATCTTATTTGAATGTTGAAAGAACTTGTATCAGTCTTGCAACCTCAAGAATATTTTTATCTTATTTTGACTTGTGATGAATCCTGGATGTTTCAAATTGAGAGTCTTTGAACTTTGTATTCTATGAAGTTGTTCCTTTGGATTTCATCGAATCTTATACACTGGCACATAATCACTTTGAGCTTGTCTTGCAAAGAACAAATGAGTCTTGAAATTTTTTGAATTGGCGAGTCTAACTTTAAATGATAACTTGGATTTAAACTCTTAAAGAAGTTAAACTCTAAATTTGGATATTGCTGTCAACCCGAATTTGCAAAAACATAAAGCGCGGTGCTTGGTGTATATGTGAACCGTAATTATTAGAACTTGAGAAACAATTCTTTTGGCTATGTTTCTCTTTTGAAATACTTTACAAATCCCACTTTAGATCGAAATAAACTTGTAATTCGAGCGATGGATCTTCACAGTGGTCTTCAAATCATATCAATTGCATAAAGTCCATGAATTCTTTCGAGATATATTTGTTTGTAGGCCATCACCCCAAGACCCTTCCACTGGAACTTTTGGATATTCTTGGATATGGGAAATAACGCTGCTTACACTTGAGATCAACGTTCCAGAAAACACTTTTTATGCATGATAAACATTTACACAAAGCCTAAGTACTGAAAGATGCTCTGACAAATGAGGCATAAAGAGATGATATCTCAGGTTGAAAATTGGGGTGCTACTTCAAAGGCCACAACATTATAAATTACACCAAATTGTCACATAAATGCAAATGCAACAAGACTCATGCATGTGGTACCAATCAACAAAATTTGATGAATACTGGGCCATCAACCCTCCATAGGTCCACAAAGTAGGATCGATTCTACACGAGAACCGGAGCACAACAAAATACCTCACATTCGCACAATGGGACTGAAGCCACAAGAATCAAGGTCCTGAACCGAAGTCCGGAATGCATATGAATGCATGATGCACACGTCAACATCATCCTCATAATAAACTCATTAGGTGCATCATCATTCATCAAAATCATCATAATAATCATGTCATCATATAATCATCAAAACTCATGGAATCAACATCATAACTCATCATCATTACTCATAGGAATCATCATAGAATCATGTAATAATCTCATAAGAATCATAGTCATACTCATGGTAATTCATCAAAGAAATCACAACATAAAAACATCAAGACATCACTTCACAAGATCCGAATTTACGAAACTCTGTTGCGTTCGCTAACAAGTTCGTTGTGCGAGTCTGGGGCAAATGTTCGTCGTGCGAAGCATTCTTCGCTGTGCGAACTCGCGATTACAGCAAATTGCTATTACGCACCAGCACCAAAACCAGACCAAAAACCTCTACGATTTCCTTCCCCAATGCCCTAAAAAAAATTCCTAAATCATTCCTAAGGTATTACGGCGATAAAGGCAAAAACCCTATGACTTATTAGGTCAATCCTGTATCATATTTACGCTTCCAATTCCTATAATTTCTTACAACTACCCCACAGTCATTAGAGTTCTCATAATCAATTATCTTATACGATTAAACAACCTCAACAACAGATTTTGGCCACAGAGGCCTAATTTCCCTTACTCCCAAATCAGCCTCAAACCTATCAGACCACCAGTTCAAATCTCTCAAACTCATTGAACTCACCATCAGAAAGGCAACAACAATTCAATACTCAAAAATCCCTAAATCCTTAAATAAGCTTTAAACACATTGAATCACATATTGAAAACAATGAAGGCAATACTCCTCATACCTTAATTGCAAACTCTAAGCCTTTCTCCTTGATTCTTGGAAACTTCGCGAAGTTTTTGCCTCAATCCTTTTCCTCAGAGCTCTGGCCTCTATTTCTTCCCTTTTCACGGTCTAACAAGAATGAATCCTAATTCCCTCAAAATTCCTTTTTGTTAAACCTAACTTTGGGCCTTAAAATTGGGTTTTCTAGCTTCACCCTCACTAACTCCTCCTCAAATGTCCACTTTGCCCTTAATTCACTTATATTTATTTAAATTAATAATAATGCCAATATATTCATATTATATATTATTACTAAAATAAATAACTCAAAATCCATAATACCCAATATTCACACCCACCACCGAAAATCACCAAAAATGAGAATATTCATATTTAAATAAATTAAATAAATATTCCAAGAATTTGGGGTGTTACAACTCTCCCCAACTTAAAAGAATATTCGCCCTCGTAAATTACCTCAAGGAAACAAAGTCGGATACGACTCTCTCATCTGACCCTCACGCTCCCAAACTACCTTTACCAAGGAAATCTCTTAAACTCGCAGTTGCTTCACTTCTCATTCATCAATCCGAACTGGAAATGCCTCAACAGTCAAATTATCTCTCACTTGTACATCATCCATCTGAATCACATGTGACGGATCTGAAATGTACTTCCTCAACTGAGACACATGAAATACATCATGCAAATTCGCAAGCGACGGCGGTAAAGTAATCCGATATGCTACTTCTCTCACCCTCTACGAAATCTGATACATACCAACAAAACGCGGTGTGAGCTTTCTGGACTTCAAAGCTCGGCCAACACCAGTTACCGGGGTAACTCTAAAAAATATGTGCTCTCTTTCATGGAACTCAAGTGATTTCCTTCTCTTATCATGGTAACTCTTCTGATGACTCTGCGACGCTTTCATCTTTTCTTAGATCATCTTGATCTTTTCAGTCGTCTCTTGCATAATCTCAGGTCCAAGTACAACACTCTTGCTTGACTCATACCAACACAATGGAGTCCTGCACTTCTTACCATACAATGCCTCATACGGTGCCATCCCGATACTAGAATGGTAATTGTTATTGTAGGTAAACTCAATCAACGACAAATGACTATCCCATGATCCACCTTGATCAAATACTCAAGCTCTCAACAAATCCTCTAAAGACTGGATAGTTCTCTCTGTCTGTCCATCCGTCTGCGAATGATAAGCAAAACTCAACCTCAGCTTAGTACCCAAAGCTGTCTGCAAGCTCTCCCAGAACCTCGATGTAAATCTCGGATCTCTATCATACACACTACTTGAAGGAATACCATGCAGTTTCACAATCTCACCAATATACAATTCGGCCATTTTCTGTAATGAATAATTGATCCTCATCGGTATAAAGTGAGCCGATTTGGTCAATCTATCGACAATCACCCAAATTGAATCATATCCCTTCAAAGTCCTCGGTAAATCTGTCACAAAATCCATAGAAATGCTATCCCATTTCCACTCTGGAATATTCAACGGTTGCATCAGACTCAATAATCTTTGATGTTCAATCTTTGACTTCTGACAAGTCAAACAAGCATACACAAACTCTGCCACTTCCTTCTTCATCCCTGGCCACCAAAACAATTTCTTCAAGTCTTGATACATCTTTGTGGCACCCGAATGAATACTTAACCCATTTCTGTGACCTTCCTCAAGAATACTCTTCTTAATTTCTAGCACATCTGCAACACACACTCTATCTCTGAACCTCAGCACACCATTCTCATCGACTCGAAAATCACCCTCGTCATCTTCGTTGATTAACGTGAGACAATCCACTAAACTCAAATCAGATTTTTGACCTTCTCTGATTTCTTGGAGAATACCACTAGTCAGCTTCAGCATACCCAACTTCACACTGTTAGGAGTCTCTTCACACACTAGACTCATATCTCTGAATTGTTCAATCAGCCATAACTCTCGAACCATAAGCATCGACATATGTAAGGATTTCCTACTTAACGCATCATCCATAACATTAGCCTTACCCAGGTGATAACTCTTTCTAATCAAATAAATACTTCATGCTCTTGTGATCACTGAACAGTTCGAACCTAGACCCAAAAAGATAATGTCTCCAAAATTTCAACACAAACACCACAGCTGCCAACTTTAAGTCATGCGTAGGGTAATTCCTTTCATGAGCCTTCAGTTTTCTGGAAGCATAAGAAACGACTTGACATTTTGCATCAGTACGCCACCAAGACCCATCTTTGATGCATCACCATACACTACAAAAGACTCACTCGGATTCGGCAAGATCAACACTAGAGAACTTTTCAACTTTTTCTTGAGTTCTACAAAACTCTTTTCACATGCAACATCCCACACATAAGCTTGACCTTTCAGATTCAACCGATTCAATGGCAGTGCCAACTTTTAAAAGCCTTCTATAAACCTACGATAATAACCAGCCAACCCAAGGAAACTTTGAATCTCAGTAGCAGAATTTGGAGTGTCCCATTGCAACACAACATCAACTTTTGACGGATAAAAAACAATCCCTCCACTAGAAATCACATGGCCAAGGAAACTCACTTCCTTCAACCAAAACTCACACTTGGACAACTTGGCATAAAACTTTTTGTCCCTAAAAACCTGCAATACAACTCTTAGATGTTACGCATGTTCTTCCTTGGACTTCGAATATATCAAGATATCGTCGAAGAATACTACCACAAATTGATCCAAATAAGGATGAAAAATCTTATTCATATACTTCATTAATACACCAGGTGCATTAGATACACCAAACGACATCACTGTATATTCACAATGACCATACCTCATCCTGAAAGTTGTCTTCGGAATATCATCAGGCTTAATGCGAATCTGATGATAACCAGACCTCAAATCAATCTTACTAAACACGTGAGCACCCACCAATTGATCCATCAGATCATCAATCCTCGGAAGTGGATACTTATTCTTGATCATCACTTTATTTAACTGTTGATAATCCACACACAATCTCATGCTACCATCTTTCTTCCTCACAAACAACACAGAAGCACCCCATGGAGAAACACTCGGTCGAATAAACTTCTTCTCAAACAGTTCTTCCAACTATTTCTTCAATTCTCCTAACTCATATGCAGACATCCGATATGGAGCCATCGATACAGGACTAGTGCCCGGTATCACATCAACATCAAACTCTACCTCACGCTCAGGAGGTAGGTCACTCATCCAAGAGCATTGATATGTCTCCCCAAGTAGAGATAGATTCTCCCAGATCAGATGTATCCTGAGGCAGGATCATCATTTCCCCAGCTGAGCCATACGCTGAAGTGTATACTCGTTCCCAGCACTGGGTCAATATGCAGTTTTCTCGTAGAAGACTATGGGCAAGTGTTTAGCTTCCTTAGCTTCAGACTGAAGTCTCCAGCGGAATCGAAATTCCCCATAGAGTTGCACTCTCCCCGGCAGGTAGGAGTGATTCCAGCGTCCGGTTACCATCCTCAACCGAGTTTGCAATTCTCCAAGAGAGCCGAGTCCTTGGAAGCCGTTTAGGCCATGATTGGTTGTCCCCAGTAGAGAGTACTGGATAGCTGGTGCTGTATTTCCCCACCGGAGTCGTTATCTCCGGGAAAGTTTTAGCCGCAAAGGCCGTGCAGTTTATTTCTACGATTGACATTGTTATCCTCAGCAGTTGTGGTTCGTATACCTAAGTGAGCAGGTCAGGTTCTCGTAGAACTTTATTCCCCTGCAGCGGTCGACGGAAGATCGTTTCCCCAGGCGGAGTCCAATTGAGATTGGTGTGACTTCTTCTCCCCGGCAGGATGATTCCTCCTCTCCGCCAGAGTGGTCCTTTCTCCTTGACAGGAGGATTCTCCCTCCAGCATTTATTTTGCTGATGGGGCCATAGCATTTTGCATGATTGTATAACATTTACCCTAAACGCGTAGCATTTCCACCGTGTGGAGCATTGCGCCATTGTCAAACATATGCATACGAAACATGAGCTAGGTCGTTACCGTTCTTGTTTTGCAGGTGTTCCTTCGCAGGATGGTTTTCTCAAGATGATTCTTGAATTCTCCAGCGAAGTTGTTTACTTAAGATGATTCATAAAATCCCCAGTGAAGTCGCCAGAGTTGGTTGCTCAACTTGATGCTTAGAGTCCCCGGCAGAGTGTTTGCTCAGGATGATTCCTGAAATCTCCAGCGGAGTTATTGGTTCAGGATGACTCTTGAAGTCCCCGGCGGAGTTATTTGTCCAAGATGACTCTTGAAGTCCTCAGCAGAGTTGATTCATCTAGGATGATTTCTGGATCCCTGAAGCAGAGTTACTTGATAGTTCTCCAGAATCCCCAGCGGAGATGTGTCATCCCTAGCAGTTTTTTAACAGAGAAATTGAAATTTCCTTGAAGACTTACTGATGAAGTCCAACTGCGAGGTCAAAGCAGTTCTCCCAGCTGAGGCGGAGTGCCTGATGACGAAAGAATAGATATCCCAATTGGGTTCATGATTGACTAAGAATTCTATTCCTGACTTACTGACGAAGTCCGGCCGATGCCCGAGAATTTCTTTGAATGCCCGACGGCATAATTATAGAGGTTGTCAAAAGTTCCTAACGACCTGATGAGTCCCGAGGAATTCTTCTGCTGCAATGCCGCAGAATGCCTGATGGCAATACCAGCTATGTATCACCGGTTACCGAGTGACCAGTGATCCCTTGATGACTTAAGGAAGAAGCTGCAGCGAAATCTGATAATTATCTCGACGGAGATTTGAGAATAGCCCTTCACCAGTTACCGAATGACCAGTGATCCCTTATTGACATATTGATGAAGTCCGACAAAGATATTGTCAACGTTCCTAGCAACATGATGAGTCCATAGGCGACGATAAGGAATTGTTTCTGCAGTGGCGCAGAATGCCCGACGACATAATCGACCATCATTCACCAGTTACCGAGTAACCGGTGATCCCTTATTGACTTACTGATGAAGTCCGACAAAGATGTTGTTGACGTTCCTAGCGACATGATAAGTCCATAGGCGACGATAAGGAATTTTTCTGCTATGGCGCAGAATGCCTGATGACATAATCAACCATCCTTCACCAGTTACCGTGTAACCGGTGATCCCTTGATGACTTGAGGACGAAGACCTACAGCAAATCAGATGATTATCCTGACGGAGATTAGACCCTTCGCCGGTTACTGTGTGACCGATTCCCCAGCAAGTTTCCGTGAAACTATCAGTATCAACTATACTTCACCAGTTACCGTGTAACCGGTGATCCCTTGATGATTTGAGGACGCAATGATATTAGATAAATCACGGAATCATCTTGACGGAGGTTCAAATCAATATTTCTCCAGCTAGTTGCCGTGCAACTATTATTTCAGTTCCCGAAGAGTTGTCCCCATCAGAGTACCGTGTACTTGTAGCAGTTGGCAAATTTCCGGGTTTGTTGGTATTCAACCGCATTTTACCTTGATTGTTTGAGAGCCATTTGCTTCTCACCCAGTCACGTCCAAGCCGTTTGAATAGGGGCAGCTGTTGCACCCCATAATTTGCCCAACTTTTCTTTACCTAGCCTATGTTTCATTTCATTCACATTAGCATTATCATTTGCATTTCATTGACATGTATGCAGGAGATAAAGAGGTATGATTACCAATCAAGAGCTATACAAGACTTTGAGGCTAGCCAAGAAGGTTATTCAGATGTTCAAGGGTTGATATCCTTGTCAGAGAAGTTAAAAGATCCTCAGAGAGAGTGATTGAAACCAAGAGGGTGTGTCTCCTAACTTGAGAGTGGTGGGAAGATCATCATATGATTTTGAGGCCATGAGGATGTACTTAAGATCTTGAAAGAGCTCATGAGAAGTGTTGAAGATCACTTTGAGTCCTAGACAGGTCATTGTGCAAGATTAAGAAGCCTCGGCCATGAGTGGTGCAATTAGGGTTTGACTGGGTCAACCCTAAGTCAACTGAGGATTTGAAGAAGGTTGAGACCTAATTCAAGGGCCATGTGATCATGGATTGATACATTGAGATGTTCTAAGGATGATTATGAGGTTAACTCATCATGATTGAAGAGTTTGAGAAGTTTCAGGCTAGGGTTTCTAAGACTTGACAGTGTAACATCCTCTGGCTTGACCCCTGACTTCGAAGCCATTTAACTCACGATATGATTGTCATATCATCTTTACCCCAACATGGTTGTTGTAGGGCATGGTCTTAGCTTTAATTTGAGTACTAGAAGTCCTTGATAGGGTTTATATAACTCAAGTTATGAGCCAGACAAGTTACAGGTCATCTGAGGCATGTGAATTTGGAGCTTGAAAGTTACGCAATTTGCATGACATTTATTCCCTAGAAGGATGATTCCTATTAACTTTTGGTCAACATGAATGTTGTTCCTTATTCTCTTAGCTTTCCATAGAGTACTAGAAGTCCATGATTGGATTCATAGAACTCAAGTTATGGCTTTGACAAGTCAAGGGTATTTTGGGTATTTGGACATTACAGGTCATTTTGAATCATAGGTCAATTTCATCATCTTGCAAGCCTCAAATGGATTTTTGTTCAACATGAAAGTTGCTCAAAATGATGTTTTTAGCTTTTCCAAGTATCAAGAGTCCATTGATATGGATTATATCAAGCATTGGTTGAAGAAAATTCACATAAAGACCATTTTAATGAATTAAAATGAGAAAATTCAAAACAATTGGAAATAACATGTTTTCAGGTCAAATTTGTGGTCATTTTGAATGGAATTGATATTCTAAAGAGATTGGCATTATCACATTTTTGAATTGAAGTTCATAACATAGCCATTTGGAAGATTGCTTCATGATGAAGAAACATATCAAACACACCCCATGGATTGAAATCAAGGAGGGGAAGCTATACCATTACACTCCACAATTGTTAAGTGAGTAATTTGGACTGAGTTTGAAGGAAAAACCAAGCAAAAACGTGTACCACCATCATTGAATTTTTGGAAAGAAGTGAAAATGGTAAATTCTAAATTGGGCTTGGTTTGGGCCTCCAAAGTGGTGAAACAGAATATAAACAGGATATGGATCATTTTGGGAAAGTTCTAGTGTCAAAATCTATTGGGAAGCCATTGGAGCAAGTTGGAGAAAAAGCTTGAAAGTGAATTTTCCATTTTGAAGAATCAGAGGGTTTCATCAAGAATTGGTGATCAAGAATCGTTCATCATCAATCATTGAAGCTTTCTGCACTTGTTGGAGGAGAATTGAGGTCTGAAGCCACCACAATCGAAGCTTAAAACCAGGTTTCCATTTCTTGAATTTTCTCTCCATTCATGCATTTTTAGTGGATTAGATTCATGTGGTTAGGTTACAATTAAGGTATAGATGATTTCTGGACAGAAAAATTGAGGTTTAGTGACAAATTAGGGATTGATCCGTTTTCGGTTCAGATTTAGATTTCTTTATTCTTGAGGTTTTATCGTGATTAAGTGGTATAATTGCAATCCTCGTGAAATTTCCCACAATTTTCGTTCAAGAACCATGTTGATTGGTGGAGTATTGAGGGAGATAGGATGTCACAAAGTTTTTCGACGAAACTTCGGCCAAGTCGCGCCGGATTCTGCACTTCCCTCCCTGCACAATTTTGAATTGGAGAAGACATAATCGTGGCCGTGTGTTCGCTTGAGAAGAAGACAAAGTCAATCAATCCAATGACTCCAAGCGTGCCACATACCCCCTCCCCAAAACGCGTCGTTTTGATTAATGAGTGTTACTAGTTCTTTCCAACGCGCTACTTAGACCTAGAGTGTGCAGGTTCGATCCTCGCGTGTGACTCTTTTGTTTAATTGTGAAAACTGAACTGAATTAGTTTGTTGTTCTGGGCTTTGGCTTTTGCGCTATCACCACCCCCCTAGCAGGCCCAAACGAGATAACACTTAGAACCATTGCTTAATCCACCCCCCCTGGCGTGTTCCATTTGGAATTATTTTGCTGAGTTGAAACCCTAAATGGGCCCAGCGCCCATGTACTTTCAACACCCCCTTCATGGGCCCAGGCGAGATAATGCTTGTTTTTCTTGCTAACTGAACCCCTTCCCTATTTCTTTTCTTTTAATTTTTGTTTTAATTGCTTGTGAGAATTAATTCATAAAAAAATAATGAATGATGATAATAAATTCTGGAAAAATTTGTGGATATAAATTGAGATGTTTAGGATTTTATCATGCTTTGTATTTTAATTTTCCATGCATTTTCCATTTTATTTCATATTTTCTAGTGTAATATGTTTTTAATGGTGGAATAAGTGTGAGTTGATTGTGTCCATTTTATTTCTCACCCATGGTTCTGAGTTTGATCTTGAGATTTTACATGCTGATTGTATACATGTTGTTGGTATTGTGTGATTTTTATCATGATTTTTAGACGATTTTAAATAAGGTTTTAGGGTAGTTGTTTAGGAGTGTTCATGATTGAATTCCTTTGGCGTACCCTTGAAACTTTAGATTTAAATTGAGCCTTTTGACTTAGGTTTAACCCCTGATTTTTGGACTATAGCATGTTGATACATGTAGGATGATATGATATTTTCCCTAGAATTTTTAGGAATGATTTTCAATTAGTTCCCCATTTTACAAATTAACTTCAATTTAGGTGATTCTAACTTAGAGAACTTCATGTGTTAACCTTGTAATTGGCCATTAGATGATTCTAGGTAGTATATTCCTTCTTGATAGAATGGAAAGTAAGTAGATACCTCATTAAGGTTTAGGAAGAGCCCTAGAGAGTGTTTTCTTTCTTCAAACAAACATGGCTTGCTTTGTGTGCATGTCATTCCCATCCTATGATTCAAAGTCCTCATGTGAAAGCCCATCTCTCCTTTGGAGGGATGTATGAATGTCATAATGAGTAGAACTTTTGAGGATGCCTTTCTCTGATGACTGGTTGAGTGTCAGGAGGGATTCCATTGGTTTCCTTCCTGCTTCCCATCATCCATTCACTATTCTTTGTGTTGAATCTCTTTTCTCTTGGTAGATTCTATTGAAGATTGAAGCTTGAAGATGGAGTTCTCCCATGAAGCTAGCCTGGGTATCAACACAAACTACAGACTGTTGGATTGTTGCTGTTAGGAGTTTGCTTGCAGCTGCTTGGATGTTTGCTATTTATCTGCTTTGCTATTGAGCTATTTTGTCTGCTACTCTTTCTGTTTGACTGTTGCTGGTGTGACTTGCTATTGTTGCATTCCTTTATCTTTGCAATTATTCATACTTGGCTTGAGGTTGAGATGAGCTTGTGGAGGCTCCTGCCCCACACATATTTCTTCCCTCGCTTGCATTGCATGCATTTTATTTACAGTTGTTTACTGTTTAAGCTGATGCTTTATCTATTTTTGTATATCTTTGTCGTGATCCCCTAGGAATCTCACTTCCTTCGATAAGGAAGTGACAATTAGAACTTTAGGTTGAAACCTATGCATGATAACTTCTAGGAGTTCCCTGTTTCAAACCTCAACCATAGGATGAATCCTTGGCATGATGACATTAGGACTTGATAGTCTCCCCTTAGTTGAGCATGTTCTCTCTTCTCATCTCAAAACAAATTAAAATACAGTAATAAAGGTTAACTGACGTCGTACGTTACGAGCCTTAAGGTACTTAAGAAAGGGTTGTTGGAGAGTTTCTTTTCAACAGCTTGGATGTTTAGTATGGGACCCTTTGGGTGACATGCGACGCATTCACTCTCAGGTCATAGTCTCTAGTGCGATATCGGTTGCAAACACCCATAAAAAACAATTATTTCGTAAAAGACAGAAAACAGACTTCAAACCTTTTTGCCCCGTGGGCCCATAATTCAAAGGAAGCTTTTCTGAAGAAAAGGGTGTCGTTAACTCCCAGTTCTACCGCAAACGGTAACGCCTAAGTCTCTAAGGGTCGAGCTACGTACACCAAACTGTTGGAATTGTTTGTTAACCCTACTCGAAAAACAGATGAATCTGAATCCCCGTAATCCGTATTATCCCGAACTACGTAAGCTCTGATCTCTCATGCCTGTTGAGAGTAGGTAGGCACAATACTGATGTATTGGCGAGCCACCTTCCCCCGTAACCCGTAGTTAGGCGAACTACGTTGACTCTGATTTCTCATTCTCTAATGAGAATACGTAGGCATAAAGTGCGACGCTTTGCCGAGTCATTTTATTTTCTTTTCAAACCAGCCTTGATAGGTAGATAGTAAATCAACCCGTCAGATAAACACAACAAGCGTGGATCCCATCGAGTACGATGGACGTGAGGGGTGCTAATACCTTCCTCTTGCGTAACCGACTCCCGAATCCAGACATTGGTTGCGATGACCTTGTCTTATACCTCTTCGTCAGGTTTTCCCGATCGTTTCCTTTCCCATTCCGAGGGCTAAATAACGAAAGGTGGCGACTCTTCTGTTTTGCCGGAACCTTATTTTCGCGGTAGCGACAGTGAGGGATAACTGTTGTGGTCTCACATCCTTGACCTCCTGATGCATGAGGAAAAACAGGTGATGGATCCTTAGATGCACACTCCCCCTTGGAAGTTTAAACGCTCGATCAACTAACTGATGACTACCGTGCCCCCAGGTTGGATGTGAGAGTTTTTTTTTCTGTATGCAAAGAAACTCCTACTTCTAGGCTCAATGGGATTAACGAAGGTCTATATCCCTTATATCTCTGGTGTTTGGGGGATTTGAAACAATGCCTATACATCATTAGTCAGGTTTTATCCGAAAGCACACCATCAACGAGTATGGGTATTTCATTTTCATCATCCTCCCTCAAGTCATTTCTAAAACAACAGTGATAAAGCGAAGTGAACGGGAGAAACATGGATGTATTTTTTTTGTTTTTAATATAAATGAAAAAGAATGAGCGAATGCGACATAATTAATTCAGAAAATTCATGATCACTTTATTAATATTATCATTCAAAACAACAATGTTTAACAAACAAGTAGCACTTAACATGAAATAAACTACAATGCAAAAGATAAAAATGATCCAATGTTTTGCAGCTCGGAGGATGTCTTCCTATCTAAACCATTGGCTTGAGGGGATGACCCTTGAAGTCTTTAAACTTAAACAGATGAGAGGTTGGCATGTACAACCAAACTTTCTTCTAGAAAGGATATGTACCCTTTGTCAATCAATTATTATACTTTGGCATGGAAGGCTTTGCAATATTCATTCGAGTGCCCCATGGATCCTCCATGATATCCATAATACACCTGGGGATTGTACCCAGGAGGATATGGCTCTGGAACAGGCTTAAGAGTCTTGGGCTTCACCAATGAGTTTCGAACCGGATGCGGTAGAAGTTAACTATATGACATAGGGACTAGATGAAAAGGAGCATTCCTTCTTTCCAAGTTGTTGTGGGGCCTATTCTGATCCTGGCGCTGATTTTGATAACCTCGGTCATGGGCTCGTTGATTTGCATGAGGAGCGACCCGAGGTTTTTGGCATGAAGCTCTAGGCACAGATATCTGTCCATAAGGATAACATGGCACTGAAAATAATGTTTGCTAAGAAAATGAAGGACCATGAGAATACTCAATATTTGCCATGACTGCATTGATTTCATCTTCCTCTTCCTCTTGAGAGTTGTTGAGGGATTCAGTCTCACTAGCCTGATTACTCGATACATCTTGAATTTTTTCACTCTTTAGGATGCTCTCAATGTGTTCTCCAGCTATTACCAGGTCTGGGAAGTTTGATGTCCTATTGTTGATCATCTTATCTAGGTATGGACCTTGCAAAGTATCCATGAATAGGTCAACCAATTCTCTGTCTAGAAGTGGTGGTTGCACTCTGGAAGCCAATTCTCTCCATCTCTGAGCATATCCTCTGAAGGATTCATTGTTTTCTTGAGACAAACCTTGCAACTGTATGCGGCTGGGAGCCATGTCAAGATTGTATTTGTACTGCTTCAAAAAAGCTTTAGCTAAGTCCAACCATTATCGGATGTGACCCCTCGCTAACTGCATGTACCAATTCAATGATGTCCCACTCAGAGTGTCTTGAAAATAGTGGATCATTAGCTTATCATTGTGAACATAGAAAGTCATTCTTCTACAAAACATCACCAAATGTTGCTTTAGGCAACTATTCCTCTTGTACTTCTCAAACTTCGGTGCTTTGAAACTTGGAGGTAACACTAGGTCAGGTACCAGACACATGTCTAAAACATCGAGACCAAAATCATCCCAAACTTCAAAAGCTTTAAGTTTTTCATCCAATACCAGATATCTTTCAGTGAACTTGAGAGCTCTCGGATCCTTAGTTCTTATTATCGGGATCTCCCTTTGGGAATTCGACGTAGATAATGCAAAACCATGATAGTCCATAGTATCGAGAGAAGAGAAATGTCCACTTTGGACAACAGGCTGCTCATGAAAATCCTAATTCTCAACAGAGAGCTGCACAGATTGATCTTGAGTTTGACTGTTCACTTGTGGAGGATCCTCATCTAGCAAAAAATCGTACAGTGGGTTAGTCGTTAGAGTAAAACCTGGTGGGCAATCAACATTTTGGAGATTGTTCCTTGACATAGCTACAAACATCTTCCAACTTGACCTTACCTTTTGACACTGCTTGATCTTGCTTTAAACACTTTGTAGTTTTTCAACAGTTGTTGCTTGTTCAGAATAAGTATCAGGGAATCAACTGGATGAACATGGACAAAGGCGGAATGAGTGTTCTTAAGCCTATGTGTGCACTCAAGCCTGGGTACTGGGATTATCTCTCATAGAACCAATCCCCCTAACAGCACAACGATAGGAGAATAATATGACAGCAAATAAATGCAATAAAATGCAATAAAAGCAATAAATAAAGCAAAGACAAACACCCAATGAAAATATAAACAAACAAGCGCTAGGATTAACTCTCATAGGGAACTATTCTCCCCAGCAGAGTCGCCAGCTGGCGTAACGCAAAAAATAACCGGTGGAAAAACAGAGTCGCCACCGAACATTATTTATCCCGACGAGGGAATAAAAACGATCAAAGAAACCTCAAAAGGGAGAAGATATGGTCTCGCAACCAAATCCTGGGTTCGAGAGTCGATTACACGGGGGGAAGGTATTAACACCTCCTCGCGTTCGTTGTACTCAACGAGATCCACTCTTGTTATTCTAATCAAAGAGTTTGTTTATCTAAAGCCTACTTGCTAAATGGGAGTGGAAAGGAGAAAAACAAAAAAGAGACTCGATAGGACTTTGTCGCCCTGTGCCTACGTATTCTCTCGTGCAATGGGAAAGTCAGAGTCAATGTAGTTATGAGGAAAACGGGTGAATGGGGGGATTGTTCTCACCAAGACATCGCCATCTTGTGCCTACATATCTTCATCTGGACGAGAATGAAGAAGTTAGAGTGCTCGTATTTCAATCTAATATGGGTTAATTGGTGTCTTTTATGAGCGATGCTAAACTCATGTTCCAGCAGTTAGGGTCGATACCTATTTGCAGTAGATTAGATGTAACATGCCCTTTCTAAGAAAAGGTTTGGAAGGAAATCCTGAAGGGAAAATGGTTTGAATTTGTTTGAGGATTTTAAAGAAGTGGATTAACTTTGTTTGTGACGTGTATCGCACTAAAATCTATGACATAGGAGCGAATATTGCACGCTAACGATCCAAACGCCTTGCGCACAAAGTACCCTAAGATGAGGTTAGAAATGCATCCGCTCATCTTTTGTAATTTGCTTAAGGCTCATGATGCACTTTACACTTCGTCTTTATTAAGTGTTTTATTTGATTCGAGAGAGGAAAGAGGGACGCAAAGGTTGAAAATAAAACAACTCAGGGAAACTAACTCCTAATGTTGTCATGCACAATGGTTCTAAGGTTGGGATAGAAAGGAAACTCTACCTAATGTTAGCATGTAAAGAGATAGACTAAAGGTTAAGATTTAAAAGGGACTATCTTAATTGTTATCATGCAAAGATTGACTTAAAGTTAGGCTGAAGGGGTATAAGATGTATACACAATATTAACATCACATTACAAATGAATCAAAATATAAATTGAAAATAAAAGTGCACGGATTAAATCATGAGGCTAAAACATGAATCAAGGTCGCGTACGCGAAAACGTGCAAAGGCTGCCAAAAAATTAGATTCGATCTAAAGATAACGGTGTTGCATCATTGAAAAATAATACAAATTGAAACAACAAATTGCTACCGTACTAGAGGTCCTCTCAAGTCAAATCAAGAATAACAATATCAAAGAAAAATCACAAATTACAAATCGAGATGCGTATGCGCAAAAAGTAAATTGCCACCATGCTAAACTGTCTGACGCATGTAAAATCGAAATACAACAATAACCAATCATAGAACCGTATATAAACAAATAAGTTCGACCAATACTTTGCTACACCCAACGTGATCATCACAATAGGGATCAAAATTATGCGAATCTAGATTTATCAAAAAGAAAAATAAAGTAAAAGGATTTTTAAATGCAAAAAAACCAATAATATTGCTAACGCAAAAAATTCGGTCATCGCAACTAGATCGAACGAACGTAAATGTCACGCATCATGCACACCAATATGCACACGATTCGATCCCAACAATATAATCAAAACCGAAATAAAGCAGTGGATATACATATATATATATATATATATATATATATATATATATATATATATATATATATATATATATATATATATATATATATATATATATATATATATATATATATATATATATATATATATATATATATATATATATATATATATATATATATATATATATATATATATATATATATATATATATATATATATATATATATATATATATATATATATATATATATATATATATATATATATATATATATATATATATATTATAGTAACAAAACGGTGTATATATATATATGGCCCAAATTAGAGTTAACTCTAAATTGTCAATAATGTCTCTAATGCCCATTTTAAAGGCCAAATTAAATAATTAGTTAAATGTAAATAAAATTTAAATCTTAAAAAAATTTAAAATTAAATTAAAATTAAACTAATAATTATACTTATTTATTTATTCTAAATATTTAGACAAAAATGTAAAAATAACCGGACCCTAAATAAATAAAAGCCAGACGCCCAAGTGCTCGAAAAAATAAATCAAGTACACTGAAATGATCAACGCAAAATATACGACTCGGAAAAAACAACATTTGGTCAGATTTCAAAATAAATTTTGACCTGTTAAAATGCTCTAATTAATCAAAATACAACGAAAAATGGTCAAAAAGTTAAAATGAACACGTCGGTTTTAACTATGTGAAACGTAGACCAATATAATTAACGTGAGCAAGCTCGATTTTAAAATTTCACGTCCACCGATTTTACGCACTGTTGAGATTCAGTTTGACTGGTCTGTTTGTTAATCTGAGAAATTATTCTAGTGATATTTTAAGCTAGTGCAAGATATGATGCGTGCTATGCAAAGTAAAAACAAAGTCGGATGAATGAAAAAAATTAAAAATTTAAATGCTCGAACAAAATCATGACTGAATAACCACACTTGGCATGAAACCGAAATTTTTTCCCTTGAGTGCACACTGATCCTTTTGAGAAATCATGACGAAGATGACCTTGATATCTGATGAGCCTCGGTAAAAAAGATAATCATGACATTGGGAACTCGGTATTTATCTCAACTCGCGTGTAATAGCCAAATAAATCACCTCCGAATAGGGAAAACTCAAATCATAAGAAAATGTCTTGATCCCATGTATTTAGGAGCTCAATGCAAATGAATGCAAGGTTATGCCCTAGTGGAAAATGCACATGGACGTAAAGCACAAGCCAATTATGGTTAGAAATAAGAGAGAGAAAATTTTGGGGTACAACAGTAAACAACCTATCATCATTCCTACTTAGAACCAAAATAAGTTATTGGAGCCCAATTCCAAGCACTTTTTGTGAGTAACGAAAGCAATCGAGAAAAGGGAACATTTATATCCTCATATCAAGATGTTGTTCGAATAGTGGAAAACAGTACCACTAAGGGATGAGGACAATTTGTGATTCCTACCGATAACAGAACAGGAAAAGGTCTCGGTTTTACACCATCATTTACCTAGACTACAAAGAAGGACGAGGCCACTCGACCTATTCAATATTTCTTCCACAACGGAGGGTTCCTCCATCCAGCTTCCCAAGAGGTCCACGCCATTGAGGGAGATGAACCCAAAGACAACTCTTCTAATCTAGATGAAGAATGGAAATCATACCTCAACGATGAAGGATATATCACAAGAAGAGACATACATACCAATTTCTGTTGCAGTGAGAATCAAATATTAAGCTATTGTATTAAATTGAATCACAAGTCTTTGAAATTTACCATCGAGATTTGATTTATCCAAAGGAAAGGGTAAAGATTGAAGAAAATCCTAAGTGCTTTATGTAACAACAAACCTAAGAGATCTAAGGTTCGGGGGTTGGTTATACTAAGGGAAGGTGTTAGCACCCTATGTATATGTAGTACTCTACATGAACCTCTTATTTATATTTGTGTCATGTTATTGTTTGCTATTGTTTGGGAAATGTCCTATGGGAAAGACCTAGAGGTTTATTTCTAAGTATGTTCGCCAAGACATCGCATCTCATGCCTACGTATCCTAACAAAGATGGAATCAGAGCATTCATAGTTCACCTAACTACGGGTGAGGAACTCTTGATAGATCAAGGTACCAGGGGGAAGATAAGTGTCCCTAGGAATGACACTTACATAGAGTTAGGAAACTCTAATACCAACGCTAAGATAAAAAGGGAAAAGACTCTAACAAGGTCCAAAGGGAAAGTAAGTGTCCATGGAAGTGACACTTACATAGAGTTATGAAACTATAATCCTAAGGCTAGGATAAAAAGGGAAGGAATCTAACAAGGTCTTAATGGGAAGTATGAAAGGCTAAACTATCCTAACTGTGACTTACAAGTTAATAGAAATGATTATTTCCTTTGGAATTAGGCATAAAAGGCAAAGATAGCAATAAGGGGACAAAGGGAGAAACCTCAGGTATCAACGTAAGATGAATGAATGGAAACATATGTAAAGTAAATGCTAAGGTAATCAATTAACTAAAGGAGTAAAGCAACAAGTCACCAATAAAGCATACAACATGTTAGAGATGAAGGCAAACAAATAATGTAAACATTTGTGTCTTAAGTGTCAAACAACATCAACACAACCACCAAATGAACCAAGTAGGTTAAGAACTCATGCAAGTCAGTAGTTATAGCACATCATGTTCAACACACTCAAATGATTAAGAAAATAGCACAAGAGGATCAATCATGTATCAAAAGTATGGTCACACATTTGTTATAACAAGTTCATAAGAAAGAAATCGAAGATGATTCAAAAATGGAAGTTAGAGCATGAAACCAAGATGGGTCAGTAGCACAACCAAACATTTCAACTCATAATTAACACCATGATGTCAAAGAAAGTCAACAAGAATCGTACTCAAGAAATGAACAAAGAACTAAGCATGTATCAACCCATATCAATCACAAAAATGACTCAAACATCCAAATATAAGTAAAGGAAAGTAATACACATTGAGACAAAGGAAGTCAGATGCTCAAACATGGATTTTCAAGTCATTTAAGATCAACAAGCATCCAAGGGATTCATACAAGAAGCAATGTTCAAAGACTAGGTCAAAGAAAAGTATGGTCATGTTCAAAACTAACCCTAACATGTGGCATCAATGAAAATGGTAAAATGACCAAATGAATTCAAATAAAAGGCTCTATCTCATGGCCATATGTTCAAGTGTGTCTGTGTGTGTGTAAAATATCTCTAAAAGAAATGCACAAGAGCTTACACAAAATCAACCAACAAGCTTATAATATCCTACTAGTCGAGCATAAATCGAGGGACACAAAATCAAATGAAAAGCAAACAAATTACCATCGCCAAAGTTCAACAAACACACTCAAACATCATCACATCATATGTCAAAAGTTAGAAAAGTATTGGCTCAAGAAAAGGTGTGCAAAGCATCAAGAATCAAAACCCTAATCTAGGGGTAGTTTAGGTAAACACCTTTCACAAATAAATAAAATAGAAAATTAATTCTAAAAATAAAAATAAAAATAAAAATAAAATAAAATAAAATAAAATTTTAGAGAAATTAAAATGTCTAAAAACTATTTTTGTGGGATTTTAAAATAAAAGGAAAACCAAAAATTAAAATAAAAATAAAACGAAAAGAACATAAAATAAATGAAATAAAGTGAAAGGGGGAGGGGTCCAGTAGCAAAACAGAAAGAAGAAGAAGGTTAGTTATAGCATGCTCTAGCCATGGAATGAGGGTGGTGTGAATAATAAGGCAATACTAGGCCTAGTCCAACATTAAAATAAAATCAAAAAAAGGAAAAAAAAGGTGAAACGCGTCGTTTCACTTAAGTGAGGTCAGCGCCCCCTCAGATCTACAGACGTAGGTCAACCTTGCCACATAAGCCAGGCCACACAGATGTCGGAGCCCTAGCTCCGATCATCTTCTCTAGATACACATGCTAGATCCTTCTACGAACGTAACCAAAAAATAGAAAACCTGGACACCAATTTGAAGCATTTTTCACGCTGAATCCAAAAATGACCTTGGTTTTCTCATTTAAGCAGTTTAAGCCATGAAAAGAGTGCACAAAGTTTTAACATACATTATGTAAATTTCATGAAACGAAACAATAATAACACAAATCTCTTTCTCATGCTTCCAGAAACCTAAACACACCAATCACATGTTCAAATGAGTATTAACAAGAGAGAAATCAGTTTAGGAAAGTGTTACCCAAGGGAGCTCTTTGTAGCTTCTGTTCTTGATGAAAACAAGCCACCCAACTTCTCCTTTAGCTCTTAGGGACCCTCAGCAGGATGGTAGAAGCAAGGAAATGGAAGGAGATGCTCAGAAAAACAAGATTTAAAGAGAGAGATTTTTTCAAGGGACGAAGAGTTTTGGCTGCAGAAATGAAGTTGTGATGACTTGCTAGGGTTTTTTTTTATAATATATATGAGTGTTTAAGGTGTGGTTAAGATGTGCTTACTAGGGTTAAACCTATTGGTTGGTGATTTTGTAAGAAATTTGAAAATGTAGGAGTAGAAGAGGGATAATCCTTAGTGAACAAGTTTTACAACTTGTTTTTTTGGAAAAAATGTGAAAGGAAGGTACATGAATGGTACAAGGTTGGTTGGCACTTATTTGACAACATTTTGTGACACAAACATGATGCTTTAGGCGCATGAAATTAGTAGGATCAAGTTGCTGCATGAAAATGTTATTTAGTGCATGAAAAGGTGGTATGACATACTTGAACATAAGCTTCATGTCACCAACTTTAAGCACTTGTAACTTGGTGGATTTTGGTTCAAATTATTCAATATTTGGCTCAATGTGAAGTAAGTAAAATAACAGATAATTTTCATGTTCAAAGCAAGATGAAATGATGCTTGGAAGGTTGAGAAAGAATGAGTTGAAACCATGCCCAAAACCTAACTAAAAATGACTTAGAAAAATTTTAAGTTATGGATTTGGAAACTCTGGAACCTCACCTTTGAAGAGTCATAACTTGAGATTTATTGATCCAATGAAGGACTTTTTATTATTAATTTAAACCTAGAAGCATAAGGAACAACTTTAATGTTTTGAGTTTCTTCAAAATCAAAGAGGGTCATGATGAAAGAGAGCTCACAATTTGGTCATTTTCTAGGGCGATATTGTCAAAATTTTCACTAAGTATTGGAATCACTTTTGGAAAAACCAACTTGATATCCATGCACTTTTTGGGAATTCATCCACATTGACAAAGTAGTAGCTCTTTGGATAAAAAAATGGATGTCGAGATTGGAAGTTATGACCTTGGCAAGTCAGCACCAAATTAGGGGTTTTCATGACTTTGAAAAATTCTACTTTCTTCTAAGTTGCCCTTTTTGCAAGTAACCTCAGTTCTCTTGATTTTTTTGATCAAAATCAATCATAAATCATGTTTTCATGGAATTTGAGTTGAAAAGTTCATGTTTGACCAAAGGAACCCTAAAGTCAAAGGTTTGACTTTGCAGTTAATGACTTGTGTATCAGATGAATTTCACCTCTTCATCCTCAATGAAACCAATACCTTGAGCCATTGGAACACCAAGGGAGGAATCCAAGGGTGTGTTTGAATGTCTTGAATCATGTTCCAAGGCTTGAGATCATGTCTTGATCAAAAGTCAAGGATTGTAGTTGATTTTGGTTGAGAAAGCCTAATTTTATGACCAGATGAACTTGATCTTTGAAGAACTTGATATGAGGCCACTTTGCATTTGATTATTGATGGAGAGATGCCTCTTGAGGGTATGAGAAATTTATTAGTTTATGATCTATATAAAAGCTTGATTGACCAATCCACTGAGCCTTTTGAAACAAACCCTAGCTTACAAGTGAAACAAAACAAAATAAATCTTGATAATTGGTTAGTCATGCATGAATGATTGACCTAAAATGATATGACGAAAGGTCAAAGAATCTAAGGATAAAACTTGGTGTGTGACAAATAGAATACTCAAAATTGATCTCAATAATGGAGGCATTAATCCAAAACTCTTTGACAAGACTTGGATAAGTGAAACCACAAAGCATCTCAAATTAGTCACTCCACCTTTGTTTAGACACAATCTCCCAGAAGTTGAAACCAATCTTAATCAACTCATCAAAATCCAAAAAAATTTCATTAATGACAACCAGCGGATTCAAAGGAGATTAAACTGAAGAACTCATCTCAGGTTTGGTTTGGTCAACACACAAACAAGAGGAATAGAAGAAAAAGAAAAGAAGAAGAAGAAAGAAAAGAAACTGAATAAGAGTCTTACAAAAATAAGTATCTTGTTAGAAAAGGACACAATGATGTTTCACTTGACATGGAATAGTAACAACAAGTACTAAAAGAGAAAACATCATTACCCAAAGGTTCTTTATCCAACATATAAGTTTCACATTTATGAAAGATTAAGTATTATAAAAGCTCTTAGAAAACGTTTTACCTAAACTGCTATGACAGTTAGAAAGAATCTTCTTCTGAATCTCAGAAACTGGCAACTTTCAGAAGCTATCGACCATCAGAGTCTAGTAAGGCCAGACTTAGACAAAGATATCATCTGCCAGTTACAATTCTCTAAGATTCTATTCAGAACTAGCACTTTATCTTGAAACAAGAGTCATGAGTGATAGATGAATATTGAATTGTCTTCTTTAGACAACTAAAAAATAAGAGTATCTACATAAAAGTGAGAAAACTGTTTTCATAAATGTGTCATCATCTGGCTTGATAAGTCATTCAGTATAGACAAACATAACAGAGTTTCCTCTTAAAGATTTCTAAAGTTCTCCTTTTAAAAAGATAACTTCTCTAGAGATCTAACATAAACTTTGTATTTATATCTAAACAAATGTCTCATTAAATCAAAAGATAAGTCAGACAAGAACAAACATACAAATTTTTTTGTTTGGTCAGACTCGATTCAATATTCAGACTTGACCAATAGAGTCTGAACATAGCTTTGAGTGGATTTTGATTCAGTGGTTGTCTAACCACTGATTCCACTACTCTCACTAAATTCAAAACCACCAGTACTTGAATCTGGGCTATTGGCTCTTCTTTCAATCAATGTGTCGCTACTGCGAAAATCGAGGCCGGCAATGACAGAAGAGTCGCCATCGTGCATTATTTATCCCAAGAGTGGGAAAGGAAATGCTCGGAGAAAACCTAACGAAAAGAGGGATAAGATCGGTCATCGCAACCAAATCTCGGGTTCGAGAGTCGGTTACGCAAGGGGAAGGTATTAACACCCCTCATGTCCGTCGTACTCGACGGGATCCACACTTGTTGTCTATCTAAAAAAGGGTGATTGAAACTAACTAACTACAGGCTTGAGGGCAAAAGAAAAAAAGTGACTCGGCAAAGCAACGGCGCTTTGTGCCTACATATCTCATCTGGAATGAGAAGTCAGAGTCAACGTAGTTCGACTAACTACGGGTGAAAAGGGGGAAGGTTACTCGCCAAGACATCGCATCTTGTGCCTACGTACTTTCATCTGGTATGAAAGATCAGAGAAAACGTAGTTCGGGCTAAAAGGGAACACAGGTTTGCTCAACTGTTTTTTAGGCCCGAGTAGGGTTATAAAGTAGTTCTAGCAATTGGTGTATGCAGCTCGACCATTTGAGACTTAGGCGTTACTGTTTGCAATAGAACTAAGAGTTAACAACACTCTTTTTATCTGAAAAGATTTTCCCGATTAAGATCCTGAAGGATGAAAAAGGTTTGAAGTGTTTTTGTGTTTTTTAAAGAAGAAGTGCTTTGAATTGGAGTGTTTATAATGCATGTTGTACCAAAGTCTAAAACCTAGGATCGAATGCGTCGCATATCGCCCTAAGGACGTATACTAAACACTCTAGGAAATTGAGAGGTGGCCCTTCAATTACCATTTCCCAAGTATAAGGCTCATGGCACAACATCCATTATCTTTATTAAGTGTTTTATGGTTGTTTTGAGATGAGAAGAGAAAGGACACTAAAAGGGGGACTAAATCCAAACCTAAAGTTGTCATGCAATGGTGATCCTAAGATTGAGATAAAGGAAATGCTACCTAATGTTATCATACATGGTTAAGATCCTAATGTCTAACATAATCTCCCTTGAGAGATTAGAGGTCCTAAGGGAAAGGAGGCAAAGAAACAACAAGAGACAACATAAATATGCAAGGATTCAAACATGGAATGCAAATGAGGGAGGAAATTGTGTGGGGTAAAGACCACCACAAGCTCATCTCAACCTTAAGCACTCATATGACAAATGCAAGAGATAAAAGGAATAAGAAATGCATCAATAGAAACAAATAAAAGCATCAAAAAGTGGGATGAAATGGCCTAAACCAAACAACATCAACCACAATGCCACAAAGCAAAACAACATGAAAAGAGAAAGGAAAAGAACCCCAACTCAAAGAGGGGCTAGAACAAGAGTATAAAACAGCAAGGCATTCCCCAAACATCATTCAACCAAGGCATCATCATTATTTATGCAAAAGATACAACAAAAGTGTCCTCATGGTTCACCATTCAATCCATGTTTCAAATACCTCCAAAGGAGGGAACTTAGACAAACTTAAATGGTGTTCCAAAGTCCTTGGACAGCAAGGGGAATGAAATAAAAGTTCTCAAAAGAAAAAGGAACTAAACCACAAGGAAATGCAAGCAAATTCCCAACGGAATGCAAGCTTGTTTCACAATGAAACCCTAAATGGGAACTCAAAAGCAAACAATCAAATGAACAAGCAAACTACAATATAATGACATAAAAATGAGCAAGCATCATCCTTAACATGTTAAAACATGAAACAATAGGCATTGAGAGCTCCAAGGATCCAAAATTGTCATATCCAAGACCAACTAGGTCAAGGTGTAAGCATGAACCTTCCTTTAGGGTAACTTGACTTGCAAGTTACTCTAAAAATAGGAAAATGATTCAAAAATTATCAAATAAAATTCAAGAATCTCATAAATGTGTTGGCAACCAGAGGCCAAAAGATTGCAATCAAAATCACTTCACAACATCACCGTAGAAATTGATTCACAAGGGTGCTCCATTGTGAAGGAGGATTGTTTAGGGTCAACTGAAAGGCATCAAAAGTCAACTCAAAATTCAACCAATCAAGGGAAAAATGGTCCTCAACAAGTCTTCGATTCACCATTGATATGAGGATTGAATTTCATTCATTGGATCAAAATGAAATGAGAGAAATAAAATAAAGAACAAAGCATGTCAAGATTTAAGTTACATAAAACACTTCCAAAGTTAAATCCCATTTTTAATTAAAAAATAAATCATAAAATAAAATAAAAATTTCTAAAAATAAGAGGACATCTCAAAGATTCTAAAACATATTTTT
The DNA here is from genome assembly GCA_963859935.3 of Lathyrus sativus. Taxonomy (NCBI): domain Eukaryota; kingdom Viridiplantae; phylum Streptophyta; class Magnoliopsida; order Fabales; family Fabaceae; genus Lathyrus; species Lathyrus sativus. Next base: position 377,652,052 of record OZ012740.1, read on the forward strand.
TTGGGATTTTATCATACTTGGAAGTATTTTAAAATAAATTAAAGCTAAACAGGAATAAAATAAAAGACAAAAAAGAAAATAAAAAGAAAATAAAGTGGGCTGGGGGTGCAGGAAGCAACCCAGAACGTTGGAAAACCAAATGGCCCACAAGGGGGGAGGGGGGTGCCAATAGCAACCCAGCCAAAAAAGAAATAAAAAAAGAAAATAAAAACGTCAGGGTTCAGTGTGGCAAGTCAAACCAAGGCATATGGTGGAAATCAGAGAGGCACGTTGGATCAGGAAGTCAACACATCCAAGGCTCCACGTTGTGCCAGCTCATTTAATGAGATTTCCAGCTTGGTTCAGTGAGTGTGGTCAAAGCAAGAACATGGTGGGTTTTAATCTGGGACGTTGAACTGAAAAGTAATTAAATCACATGGCCAACAATGAAACACGTGGGATTGGCTGGGTTTTATAAAAGGGAGGGAGAACTAGACGCCAAAACCACTGTTTCGGTCGTCTTCTCCGGCGTGCCCTCACATACCCTTCATGGCTAAAAAACCAGAACCCTTAAAACCTAACCAAAATCAACAAATAAATAGTGAAAACTCATCTACTCTTCAAGAGGATCATGAATACATGGTTGGTTTTCAAAGAAAGCGCTTAAATAAAACAAAATGAAGAAAAATAGAAAACGTGCTCACATGAAAAAGTTCACAAACGGTCACCAAATCAACCCAGAATCCATCTATGATATACAAAGATCAAAATGACATAAAAATGGTGTGATAAAACAGCTTGAACAGAGAGATATTTTGAAAGAAAGAAACCTAGAAAATAAGCTTCCTCAGAGCTCAATGTGTTATCAAAGCTTGCAATAAGTTATCCAGAAATGTTCTGTGAAGCTTGGGGAATGTTTTTGGATGTTTTGTTTTGATTTAAACTCAATAAAACTTGGAAGCCGATTTTCACTTTTTTCTCTCTTTTGCTCAATCTGTTCTCTCTCTAACTCTCACCAAATCCAGTCCTGAAGGCATGGGAAGAATCCTGGGATTAAATATGTTGGATTCAGATTGAAATAGGGCCCAATTCTGTCTCCTTTAAGCCCAATTACATTTTCACTTTTTCTGAAGGAAAATTGCGATCTAAACGCAGCGGAAAACAAAATTTTTCCTTTAGTGATCCTCACGAATGAGCATGGTCAGTGATAGAATCGTTACCTCTTTGTGGCGATTCAGATCTTTGATGCAGCGATCACAAGCGTTGATGAAGTGCAACGCCTCTACTCAGTCCACACGAACAGCTTCCGGTCACAGTGCTAGCTGCTTACGAACGGAATTATTTGAGTGAGAAAAGAGAATCAAAACGAAATTGCATCAAGTGAAAGCTTCATCACAAGGGTTCCTTTTATAGACTCTCTTGTGGGCTGCGGGCTAAAACCCAATTCACATGATCCATAATAATATTATATATTATTATAATAATTATTATTATAATAAATATATTTATTTTATTATTATTTTATAACCATTATAAAATAACAATAATTATTATTATATTATCCGAATTTCTATTTTTCACTTAAGTGCACCGTACCTTACGGTGTTCCTTTGATTTCTCTATCTCTCATCAAACTGTCCTTATGTGTGTGACCCTGTAGGATTTCGTAACGTTGGTAATTATATTAAATTATATATATTTAACATAATAAACAGTAAGCGGTATCTAGCAACACATCACTGCTACCCAAGTCACGAAAATGTCATGTGATCTGACAAAACCTTTTTCGTGATAATATATGTTTGTACAATTACCCTTTTGCCCCTATGTCTATATTGAACACAAGGCATACACTGTGTCATCCTTGTCCAGTTCAATATTGGGCCCTTAGACATTTCTCCTGTTATGCAGGATTGGCAAATTCCATCTAGGACACTCATGTCCCTCAGCATGCTTCGTGGAGTGCCCATCAACTGTCTTTATGATCATCCAGTTACGGATAATGTTTGATCAGCAATAAAGCACCCGACTCTACATCTAGGGTCCATAGTGGTTTCAGGTCGAAGGGTGGTAATACACCATTATCACCATGAGAATAACTTATGACACTTTGCATAACATACTATGTAGTATTCTCATAGCGGGTCAATCCGGTATAAATATTACTCCTAATATTTATACCTATGTCAAGACTTGATAACTCTTTATCCATGATCCATGAGATGTGATCATCAGTCTATCTTCATAATAGTCTCAATGCTTTTAATGTTATCCCACTTTGCAATAAAGCTTGACTACGGATATTTTAAGAATAATGTCTTTATGTTTAATGGGATCTCATGATTAAGTCACACTTAACATTTCATTAAACAGACTAACTATTCTAGGGACTTTATTATTCTGAAAGACAAACATAATAAAGAAATGCCTTTTATTATTAAGCGAATAATCTGATACAAGTACCAAAAAGTATTGGCCTCTAGGGCTTACACCAACATTTTTCACTTGTGGTCATTTGAATAGTGCACGAATTTCCCCTTGATTAGCTGTAAAAATGGCTCCTTTGGCTTGCATCTGAAGTCGGTGGATCAAAGGGCTGAGAATGACTCCTTGGTTTGGTCTTATGGCATGTCTTTGATGTGTAACTTAATCTTGAAGAAACCATGAAAATGGCCACCAAAATGCACTCAAATTCCAAATCCAAAGATGGCATTGTGTTCCAAATGTGTTTGGCACTCAAAATATGCACAAAGTTGATACAAAATGTTTTCAAATGAATTAATTTTGATTTTTCCCTTTTAAGCCCTTTTTCATGAAAATTCAATTAGGGATTCTTCCATCCAAGCCAAACCTTTGATGTCTTGATGTTTGGTTGAGCAAATGACCCCATTTGGAGCAAGTTTTATGTTGAAAAGATTTCCATTTGAAGTGTTCAAAGTGGTGAAAATGACCTATAACGAAAATGACCTGTAATCCTGTTTTCCCAAAATACCCCTGCCTTGTAAACCTCATAACATGAGTTCTACAAATCAGATGAAGGGCTTCTAGTACTCTTTGGAAATCTAAGAGCATGAGGAACAACTTTCATGTTCGTCAAAAGTTGAGGAGAAACATCCTTCTAGGTCAAAAATGGCTTGGAAGTTGGTTGACTTTTGTTGACCAAAATCACATTCATCTGAGGACCTGTAACTTGTCTGCATCATAACTTGAGTTCTATAAATCCAACCAAGGACTTCTAGTTCTCAAAAGAAAGCTAAGAACATGCTCTACAAGTTTCATGTTGGCCAAAAGTTGAGGTGAGACTTGTATCTTGAGATAGGTGGTCTTGAAGTTAGGCACTGAACATGGGATTTTACACTAAGAACCCTAATTTAGTAACTTCTCACACTCTTGATTCTTGATGAATTGATCTTGAATTGATCTTAACACAACATTCCATGACCATAAATACTTGGAATTGAGTCTTAATCTCCTTCAATTTCACAGTGGACTCAAGGTTGACCAGATGAAAACCCTAATTGCACCATCTTCAACTGTAACTCTTCGCCCTTGGTGTAAACACTTGAATGAACTCCACAATGACCCTCAAGGCCTCCAATGAGCTTAAATGATCATCTCTCTTCATAAACCTGGGCTTGTGATCCTCAGATGGTCTTCAAATGGCCTCCAAGACAGGAGGTGAACCTCATACACTTATCTGCTTATCCAAAGGGCTTTGACTTGTCTTTGATGATGATAACCCCCCTGTTGGCTTGAATACAACCTCTTGATTAGGCTTAGAACCCTTGGCACATTCCTCTTGTTGCACACATATCTCTTGATCCCCTATAAAAATTCAAAATGCTATACAATGCAATATGCTAGAACAATGAAATGAAACATAAACCAAGTAAAGAAAAGGTTGGGAAAATTTTGGGGTACAACAGCTGCCCCTATTCAAACGACTTGGACCGGAAGGCATGAAAAGAGAACGACTTTCAGACATTCAAGGTAAAAGACGATTGAATACCAACAAACCCAGAAATTTGCCAACCGCAGAATGAAACCTCCGACATCACGGTCAGGCGCCTATATCAAGTAGAATATCTGACTTCACCATCAGTCATCAACCAAGTAAACATCTAACCTCGCCGTTAGTTATCAATCAAGTAAACATCTAACCTTGCCGTTAGTCATCAAAAATAATCTGACTTCACCGTCTGTTATCAATCAAGTAAACATCTGACCTCGCCGTCATTCATCAAAAAAAGTAAACATCTGACCTCGTCGTCAGTCATCAAAACATGTAAACATCTGACCTCACCGTTAGTCATCAAAAAAAGTAAACATCTGACCTCGCCGTCAGTCATCAAAATAATCTGACTTCACCGTCAGAACTCCAAATTAAATCTGTAAAAACACTTGACTTCACCGTCAGAACTCCACATAAAAATGGTAAAACACCTAACCTCGCCGTCAGTCCTCAAAATCACCTGACTTCGCCATCAGTTCCCTACATAATCTGACTTCGCCGTCAATTCTCAATAATAATCTGACTTTGCCATCAATTTTCAAAATCGTCTGACTTCGCCGTCATCTCTCAAAAAAGTATGACTTCGCCGTCAGTTTTTAAAATCGTCTGACTTCGCCGTCGATCCTCAAAACAATCTGACCTCGCCGTCAACTCTCAAAACCATCTGACTTCGCTGTCAGCTCTCAAAACAATTTGACTTTGCCGTCAATCCTCAATATCATCTGACTTCACCGTCAGTCATAAAAAATAATCTAACTTCGCCGTCAGTCATCAAAATCCTCTGACTTCGCCGTCAGCCTTCAAAATAATCTGACTTCGCCGTCAACTCTCAAAACCATCTGACTTCACCGTCAGCTCTCAAAACAATTTGACTTCGCCGTCAACCCTCAGCATCATCTAACTTCGCTGTCATTTCTCAAAATAATCTGACTTCGTCGTTAACTCAAAATAATCTGCAAAAGCATATGACATCGCCGTCAGGCCTCGACATCAAGTCGGTAAAAACATATGACCTCGCCGTCAGGGTGAAGTAATCCATTGGGGAAATATGAACTTGAATAAACTGGCTCTGTGCCAGAGAATGATAAGATGAACACATCTGTCAATGATCTTGCTGGAGGCCTGGATACCACATAGGCTTGAGAAATATGCTGATAATTACTGGAGATACACCTGAAAATAAAGAGGTAACAACATGGCTTATGTTTCACATGCACATGTTTGAATATGGAGTAATGCTCCACACAAAATGGAAATGCTACGCGTTTGGGAGGATGCTATGCACGATGCAAATGCAAAGGAACCACTTCAACAAAATAAATGCTGAAGAGAGGAAAACAACTCTGCTGGGGAAGACTAGGCACGCCTAGTGCCAACAGACTCATGCTGGGGAATAAAAGCCTTGGATGGCCTCCGAGATAACTTCTGGGTAAAGCTGCTCTGCTAAGCACAAATCCACTCCGCTGGGAATCATAATCAAACTCTGCTGAGGAAAGCGCCCTGGATGGCCTACTAGAATATAACTCTCCGGGGAACAGACAACTCTGCTGGGAACCAAGGCGGATTACTGAAGGATGGCTTTATTCTGTCAGAGATTCCGCTCTGCTGAAGATTTAATCCACTATATGTTAGGGATTATGAATAAGATCTATTGGGGAATCAACCCAAGCTCTCTCTGCTGAGGATGGAGAATAAACAATCTCGGGGAAGAAAACCACTCCACTGACTTGGATGGGGATTAGGTAAGGAGGGAATCAACATCGACCTCTGCTTGGGGAAAATGAGCACAATACTCAACAATATCGACCTCTGCTTAGGTAAGTGAAACAATGATCCAGACTCTGAGGGGGAAAGCAGCCAGTCGTTCAGACTCTGTGGGGAAAACGAAATTCTGCATTCATTCCACTGCTAGGGATAAACCCACATCTACCTGTTGGAAATGATCCTACTCTACTAGAGACATCAATCTCGACCTGCTGAGGATAACCTTAACTGTATGAAGTTCCAACCTGCTGAGGGTGTGAACATGTTTAGCTTGCGCATTTCCTTTAGATGAGGGACTTTTGGAAAAGTTTCGAGGATGGGTGTCCTGCAAATAGAAAACAAGCAAATATGTTTTGTGCAGCAAACGTCTTCTTACTTATCACCTGTGACATTATTCAAGCAAAAGCATTGTTTCGATTATGGTTGGCAGAGCCCACAAAATTATGTATGCAAAGTTTTATCAAAAACATCAGGCGTTTTTTGCAAACAAAACGGTAAGAGATGAATCAAAGACAAAAGTTTTCTGAATAGTATGTTTTATTGATAAATAGCTTGTAAGTAGGCAAATTTACAAGGGACGCAACTCTTGAAATGAGAAAGTTGTGTAGGCAAAATACAGAAATGCACAAGAATATACAAAAATGTCGGCAATATGACACAGACAACCACCATAGAACGACTCAACTATGACTCGCACGACTTCGACGCCTTTCCGATGCTTCGTCTTCTGAAGAGATTGATTTGGACGGATGACTCTCGAGTTTTCCCATAATCTACTATGCTTTGAAGATCTATGCACGGACCGTAGTCGTTTGATTTTCAAATCCCTAACTTTTGCCTGAACCGCCCTTGCGGGTTTTTGATTCACCGGGATACCCATTTTTGCCAAAGTCGCCCTTTCAGGTTTTCAATTCTGTGGGTTTACACTTTTTTCTTTTTAACCCTAATTTTGCCCGAACCTATACTTTTATGGTTCACCGGGATGCCCCATTCTTGCCTGGATTTTTTTTCTCTTTCCAGCGGGTCTATTTTAAGCAAAATATCTTTTGACTGCATCCGCATTCATGGGGGACGTAAAATCTTCACCATCCATGGTTGAAAGTAGCAAGGCTCCTCCAGAGAAGACTTTCTTTACAACATACGAACCTTCATAATTGGGAGTCCATTTGCCCCTGTGATCGTTTTGTGGTGGGAGAATCCGCTTCAACACCAAATCACTTGCCTGAAAGCTTCGAGGACGCATTTTCTTATCATAGGCTTTCTTCATCCTGCTTTGGTACAGACGCCCATACGCAAGAGACGCGAACCTCTTCTCATCCATCAAACTGAGTTGATTTAGCCTGTTCTTCACCCATTCTGCTTCTTCTAGCTTGACGTCAGCCAAAATTCTCAAAGATGGGATCTCGACCTCCAATGGCAGGACATCTTCCATGCCATATACCAATGAGAAAGGAGTTGCCCCAGTTGAAGTACGCACGAGGTACGATATCCATGTAGAGCAAAAGGCAACATCTCGTGCCAATCCTTATAAGTCACAACCATCTTATGTACTATCTTCTTTATGTTTTTGTTGGCCGCTTCCACAACTCCATTCATCTTCGGACAATGCGGAGACGAATTGCGATGCTCAATCTTAAAGTTCTGGCACAACTCCTTAATCATCTTGTTTTTCAGATTGGAACCATTATCGGTAATGATCCTCTCAGGTATCCCATAGCGGCAGATGATGTCCCTTTTGATGAACCGGGCTACAACTTGCTTGGTGACATTAGCATAGGAGGCTGCTTCGACCCATTTGGTGAAATAGTCAATAGCCACCAAGATGAAACGATGTCCATTGGATGCAGTAGGCTCAATCTTTCTGATCATATCAATGCCCCACATGGAGAAAGGCCATGGAGATGACATGACATTCAAAGGACACGGCGTCACATGAATCTTGTCGCCATAGATCTGACATTTGTGGCATTTCTTGGCGTACTTGAAGCAATCAGACTCCATAGTTAACCAATAATACCCTGCTCTCAACAGCTTTCGAGACATGGCATGCCCCCCTGCATGTGTTCCAAAGGCTCCTTCGTGGACCTCTTCCATAAGAAAATTCGCTTCTTTTTCGTCCATACATCTTAGCAGCACTAAGTCAAAGTTCCTTCGATAGAGTACACCGTCTGGATTCAGGTAGAAGTTACTAGATAACCTCCTCAAGGTTTTCTTATCCCGGGACGATGCCCCAGGCAGATACTCTTGATTCTTGAGAAAGTTCTGGATGTCGTAATACCATGGCTTGCCATCAGAAGCTTCTTCTATTGCGAAAACGAATGTCGGCCTATCGAGGCACGAGATAACAATTCTTGGTGCATCATTTCAGAAGTTCACTTTGTACATTGAAGACAGCGTAGCCAAGGCGTATGCCATCTGATTTTCTGCTCTTGGCACATGGTGAAACTCTACACGATCGAAGAAAGGTAGCAATCTTCTTGTGTAGTTCATATAAGGGATCAGATTTGGTTGGCGCGTTTCCCACTTCCTTTGATCTGGTTGACCACTAAAGCTGAATCACCGTAGACATCAAGGTTCTTGATTCTCAAATCGATTGCTTCCTCGATACCCATGATACATGCTTCATATTCGGCCTCGTTGTTTGTACAGGGAAATGTCAACCTGGAAGTGAAGGGTATATGCGTCTCATGGGGGGTTGTAATGATTGCCCCAATTCCACTGCTGTAGGAGTTAACAGCACCGTCAAAGATCAATTTCCACTGGGAACCCAACTCAGGACCTTCGTCCGGCAACGGCTCATCACAAACTTTCATCCTCAAGTACATAATGTCTTCGTCGGGAAAATCAAACTTCATTGGCTGATAGTCGTCAATTGGTTGCTCTGCGAGATACTCTGACAAAACACTCCCTTTAATAGCTTTTTGAGACACATACTGAATGTCGTATTCTGTAAGAACCATCTGCCATCTAGAAATCCTTCCTGACAGTGCTTGCTTTTCAAATATGTACTTAATCGGATCCATCTTTGAAATTAACATGGTTGTATGGTTTAACATATACTGCCTTAGGGATTTGGCGGCCCAAGCCAGTGCGCAACAAGTTTTCTCCAATATTGAGTATCTGGACTCACAGTCTGTGAACTTTTTACTTAATTAATAAATTGCATGCTCTTTTCTTCCAGTCTCGTCATGCTGACCGAGAACACAACCCATGGAATTCTCAAGAACTGTTAAGTACATTATCAACGGTGTTCCAGCCACCGGGGGCATCAGTATTGGAGGTTCCTGCAGATACTCTTTTATTTTCTCAAACGCTTTCTGACAATTCTCATTCTAAACGGCCGCCTGATCTTTCTTTAATAATTTAAATAATGGCTCACAAGTGGCTGTGAGGTGAAATATGAACCGAGCGATGTAGTTCAATCTACCTAAGAAACCACGAACATGTTTCTCAGTCTTTGGTGCTGGCATTTATTGAATTGCTTTGATCTTTACAGGATCAACCTCTATACTTTCTCACTGACAATGAACCCCAACAACTTTCCTGACCGCACGCCGAAAGTACACTTGTTTGGATTCAGCCGAAGTTTGAACTTCCTCAATCTCTCAAACAACTTTAGAATATTCACCAGATGCCCCTCCTCCATTTGGGACTTCACAATCATATCATCGACATATACTTCAATCTCATGATGTATCATATCATGAAAGAGAGTCACCATAGCTCGTTGATAAGTTGCCCCTGCGTTCTTCAAACCAAAAGACATTACTTTATAGCAGAACGTCCCCCATGGCATGATGAAAGTCGTCTTCTCCATATTCTCCGGTGCCATCTTAATCTGATTGTAACCCGAAAAACCGTCCATGAAGGAAAACACTGAGAATTGTGCGTTGTTATCAACAAACACGTCAATATGAGGGAGCGGAAAATCATCCTTTAGGCTCGCTCTATTAAGGTCACTATAATCAATACACATCCTGACTTTGTCGTCCTTCTTAGGCACGGGCACGATGTTTGCAACCCACAGAGGGTAATTGGTCACAACAAGAAATCCGGCGTCTAACTGCTTATGGACTTCTTCTTTGATCTTCACTGCCATATCAGGCCTAGTTCTTCTCAATTTTTTCTTAACAGGAGGACACTCTTCTCGAAGAGGCAGACGATGAACTACAATATTCGTGTCGAGTCCAAGCATATCTTCATATGACCAAGCAAAAACATCCTTATACTCTTGGAGTAACTCAACCAGTCTTCGCTTGACATCACTTTGCAGCGCGGCCCCTATTCTGACTTCCTTCTTATTTTCCTCAGTTCCCAGGTTGACGACTTCAACTTCCTCCTGATGAGACAGGATGACCTTCTCCTCTTGTCTCAACAGTCTAGCAAGCTCTTCTGTTAGGTCTTCGTCTTCTTCGATCTCTTCTTCCGCTTGAAAGATCGGATTGTCAAAGTCACACCGAGTCATAGACGAGTCTGAGTCGGTGGTATCTGAAATGTGTAACCTACAATGATGATGATTTTATGCTTAAATGATATGCAAACAAACAACCACAAACCACGTTGCCATCTTATTGTTAGAAAATAAAAACAAGAAAAACAAGGATCACAAAATTTTGAATGAAAAGACGTCTTTTGATTGATAATGATAAAATATTGTTTGCACACATAACAGATATGGCCCTACAAATAAAGACCACTATGCTCCGGGTAGAGCATAGGGAAATACATTAATCAAAACAAAGCAATTACTCTTCATAGGTCACAAAGATAACTTCTTCCACGATCCAATTCTTCAAACCCTGGCCAGGGATACACGGCTTGATCCATGCATCCATGTCGCAGTTGCTGTCTCCTTCCTCGTCAGATACGACATTGATTCTTTCGAATATCACCCCACCACTGGTGAACTGAACAGGTCCTTTGTAACGCGGAGCGTTTTATGAAGAAGACGCATATGGGATGTATCCCAATCCAAACTTATCTTGTTTGTTGGGGACGCTTACCACTTGCCCCCATCCTTGTGCTGATCCGGATTCCACTACGGCTTGGGCTTCCTTGTATGACGACATGGCAACTTCTGGAGCTTTGACCTAGACCGACGCTTTTTCTTTGATTTGGACAGTCTCAAAGGCCTGACACAGTGTTTCATGAATTTCACCATCGACCTCCACATATTTGAATGAAGACAGATGGCTCACCATGATGTCTTCCTCTCCACAAACAGTCACAATATTTCCATCCACCATGTACTTCAATTTCTGGTGCAAAGGTGATGTCACAGCTCCCGCTGAGTGTATCCTAGGCCGACCCAAAAGGCAGCTATATGCTGGTTGGATATCCATTATATAGAACACTGTATCGAAAATCTCAGGACCAACCTGAGTTGGTAAAGTCAACTCCCCAAAAACGGACCTCCTCGTCCCATCAAATGCTCTGACCACCAAGTCGCTCGGAGTGCATGTTATCCCTCGCGTGTCTAGTTTCATGAGGGCCTTCTTGGGTAGCACATTCAGTGACGACCCAGTATCTACGAGTACATGTGAAAGAACAACACCTCTACATTCCGTAGAGATATGCAAAGCCAGATTATGATTCCTTCCTTTTGGTGTCAAATCATGATCAGTGAATCCCAACCCGTTACCTGCATTGACGTGGGCCACCATCCCTTCCAACTGATTCACGGATATCTCTTGAGGTACGTAAGAATTATTCAAAACCTTGAGCAAAGCATTCCTGTGAGCTTCAGAACATAACAGCAGCGACAAGATTGAAATCTTTGAAGGAGTCTGTTGTAAGTGATCCACAATTTTGTAGTCACTCTTTCTTATCAAATGCATGAATTCCTCTGCGTCCTTCAACAAAGTTTCCTTTTCTCTAGTCTGAGAACTTTCTTTAGCCACCACCTTCCCTTTACCTTTGTTGGTCCTTTCTATATTTACTTCGGGAGGTGCAAACACTCTCCCACTTCGAGTCATTCCTCCAGTTCCTACCAAATTGTCAATCGAGTCCAAGGGAAAATTCTTTAATTCCTGCTTCTTCCCGTTGCAATAGACCTCGACTCCATAGTTCCAAGGGATTGCTTTAGAGCTCTCATAGGGTATAGGTCCTGCTTTTGTGAATATAATAGTGGGCCTTGCCGGAGGCGCATAAATTGTAATCGTTTTGTACGGGATGGAGATGGTGGCCACCTCATCCTTATCTTCAATGACTACCTCTTCAACAGTCTTCTTACAGATTCTATCAGATTGCAATAAACCGTCATCCATCATGCGTTGTACATGTTTTTTCAGATCCCGACATCCTTCGGGAAAAATTATACAGTTTTCAAAATCTTTCCCACAGCCCGGGAACACCCCACCTTCTAACAACTTGCTCTTCACAAAGCCTAACGGCATCTTCAGATCCTCCACATTGGACACCAAGTTCAGGCCTTCCTCACTGACAATAGCATTCACACCACCACCCCTACCATGGTTAGGCATGGGATTTTGATCCACGTTTGGCGCATCCTGATTGAAGTTGATAGCCTTACTATCAACAAGGTCTTGTACCTTGTGTTTGAAGGCTTTGCAGTTGTCGATGTGGTGGCCGAGGGCGCCAGAGTGGAAGTCACACCTAGCGTTGGCGTCATACCCAGGAGGTGGTGGGTTAGTTAAAGGTGCCATTGTCCTTTTCTGGAACAACTGCAGTTGAATTAAGTGTTGTAATAACTGAGCGTAGGGCATCGGTGGTGTGTCAAAGTGCCTATCCATCATCTTTCTCCGATCTTGGAACTGCCTCGGTGCATAATTCTGTTGTTGAGGTCGTTGTTGTTGTTGCTGAGGTTGTACCGCCGGGATGGCAATACTAGCTACTAGTGGTGGTTGTTGATAATACGGTCGTTGTTGACGTTGATTCAGATTTCTATTTCGATTGTTAAAGCTGGACACTACATTTGCCTCATTATCTCTCTTATTCGGACCAAAAATATTTCTTCCACCTCCATACGAGGTCCCTTCCCCCGCTTGTATCTTTCCCATCTTAATACCGTTTTCGACCCTCTCACTGGTAATAATCAAATCCGAAAAAATCCCAGACATGCTACCCACTAACTTCTCATAGTAAATTCCTAGTAATGTGGCCACAAACAGATTAATTAGTTCTCTCTCCACCATGGGAGGTTGAACTCTAGCGACAAGCTCTCGCCATCTCTGTGCGTATTCTTTAAAACATTCGTTACTCCTCTGTGATAAATTCTGAAGCTGCACTCGGTTCGGCGCCAAGTCACTGTTGTATTGGTAGTGCTTAACGAAAGCCTCTGCCAAATCCCTCCAGCTTTTGACATTAACTGGCTCTAAACCCATATACCATTCAAGGGATGGTCCCGACATACTATCTTGAAATAAGTGCATCAGCAACTTCTCATCATCGGAGTATGCAAACATCTTTCGGAAATAGGAGCAAAGATGCACCCTTGGACATGTTGTTCCTTTGTATTTATCGAAATCTGGCACTTTGAACTTTGGAGGAATCCTTAGTCCCGGAATCAATCCTAGGTTTGACATATCCAGACCCATAGCATTTTGGTTTTCAAGGCTTCTCATCTTTTCCTTTATTGCCTTGAACCTTCTATCAGCATCGGATTGTAATCCTACCCCAAGATCCCCTAGGGAGAAGATGTCCTCTTGATCATCTTGTTCCCACTAGGGACCTTTGTTACCTTGTACAGGGCCCGCTGGATCTGGGATGGGAATTCCAGTCTGGTTTCCTCCGCCTGGAGGGATAACCATTGCTGGGATAACATATGCCCGTGGTGTACTGTTTTCCGTTGGAGGTGGTACAGCAGCGGTTCCACCATGTAGAACCCCACTACCATCAACTCTTAACACCAGAGAGGTTGCACCAATGTTCTCAATTGTTCTTGGCCGTTGGCTACGCCCTGCATCATGTCCATGAACTGCGTCATCCTTTCGAAAAATTCCTGAAGCTCGAGCTGAACTTGCTCCATAATTCTTTGTCGATTCCCCCTCGTAGAGTACCTGCGGAATGTCGGGTCTGCTATCCTGTGAACTACTAGAAGAAAACCACATAGAGATAAGATTAATGGTCCCAAGAACACCTGCTATGAAAAATAATAAATGATGCAAAAAAATGCAGAATGCAGACATGTAAACATGTTTCAGGGAAATTTCCCCCTCGATTCTAGTTCCCAGAAAAAGAAACGACCATGAAAAAAACCCCACAAATGAGTGAACAGAATAACAACTCCTTGTATAATAACAAGCCAACCAACAATGTGCATACATCAGCTGAGTACAAAATAGAGATGACCTCAATCAATAAGCCTGATGATGGTCGATACATAAGAAAACAACAAGATACAAAGAAAGATAATCAAGCTGAGTGTCGAGACCGGAAATCCTCTAGCAGCTTCCGCGTCTCAGGATGATCTGGTCTGGCGAGTAGACCCTGTATGAGTTGCTCTCGCCGGCTAATGGTGCGCTGTAGACTATCAATATGGTCGTCCCAGGCTCCTTCCCCAAAGCATGCTTCAAGTCTGCTTCTCTTGGTGTCTGCCCTCAACCTACAATCCTTCAGGTCTGCAATAGCTTGGCTCAATCTATGCTCACTGTGATATCTGAGAGATTCTTCCGCTGAGATCTTCTCGTCCTTTGCTTTGAGTTGACTCTTCAACTTGGCAATCTGCTGCTTCAATTTGTCCTCGCGCTCTTTGTTGTTAGTGAGCATGGCGTTCCATACTGATCCAAACTTAGAGATCTCTAAGTAAGCCTTGTCCAAATCCTTCTTTTTGGTAGCAAGTACACTATGGACAACGTTCAAATCTCGGCCTGTGCGTTCTCTGTCACTAGTCTCCTTTGTCAAATCCGTACCTAGTTTGTTGATAAGCTCAGTCTATCTCTTGAAAGAATTGACATGATCGATCTTCTCTCTTCGGAGTTGAATGATTTCTTTCTCCAATTCTTCATTTTATTTCTTCAACTCTTCTTTCTCCAACAACACCTGATTGTATTTCTGAATGTCCACGGTAGTGGGTTCTTCTATCATGGGTGGATACAGAGGTGCAACTGAAGGAAATGGCATCAAGAACTTCGCAGCTCTATCATGAATCCAAGTAAGGTACGGGTCGTAAGCTTGGCTGTTACTCTTCCCCAATAAGGACTTCCCCTTCCTGTGGATGTTATTCCATGCATGTTCATGTCTGCCTAAAGTCTCACCTTCCAACAAACCAGTGAGATACAATGATTCTTGTATCTCCTCTTCCCTAGGAGGATCCCTCAGCGCGTACCCAAATTGTCTGACCAGTAAAGAAGGGTTATAGTTGATGCAACCTTTCCTTCCGACCAAAGGGACATTAGGAAATCCACCGTAACTATAAATAATATTGTACCAAGCATGTCTCGGTCAAACCAAATAATGTTCTCCGCAGATAGACCCATCAACCTCTCCGACCACTCTGAAGTACTAGCTATGGCAACAAATGGACCCGTCTTAGGCATATGCTGACAAACCAAGCATACAACGGAGGAACACAGCAAGCTACATTCTTTCCTCTTCGTTTCTCATTCTTGTAGTGAACAGAATGATAAACATCGCCAAGAAGAGTAGGCACTGGATTTTCTGAAGCTAGGATATGGAACACATCTACATCCACGAAGTCCGGAAGGTTAGGAAACAAGACAATGCCATATATACAAAGAGCCAGGATGACGCTAAACACAATCCAACAACCATCCTTAGCGCACTGCTGAGCTTTCTCAATCAAGCAAGGCAAAGGAAAACCATATATCCCAAGTCTCCGGATCATCTTCCCATCTAACTCTGAAGCCTCAAGATGCAAAATAGTAGCGAGCTCGGCCAGATCAGGCTTAGTATCAACATGGACAAATGGCATCTGATTCCGAATGGGTACCCCTAATAGCTCAGAATATTCCTCTAGGGTAGGAGCCAGGACATAGTCAGGAAAGACGAAGCATCTCGACTAGGCATCATATAACTTTAGGAGAGCATAGACACCACTGATCTCATATGTAGAGGGCTTACAGACATATCTCAATAACCTCCCATAAGACTTCCTGAAATCTTCCATTACTTCTTTTTCACCCAAGGCAATCAAACTCAACAAAGTACTAACGTCTGGAGCTGGAAACTTGTAGGCCACTGTACTCTTCAAGGGCTCCATAGCAAGATTACTAGAATCGGGAGGGAAATATGCACCTGCGACATAAATACATGTTAATGAAATGCAGATGAAAATGCAAATGCAAATGCAAACAAGGGATCAAGATTGTTGTGCTGTTGGTCGAGAAAAACCAGAGCTTCGCCTTAACAAGAACAAAGTACCGACAGTAGGACCCTCTGATGTCAGGAACACAAATTCACACTTGCAAACCGGGTATTCTGGAAGCCAAGGTTTCCTGCACAACCCAACCCCTCTCACAGGTATGGACCTATCAACTGACAAGGTTCGGCATCCTATGCGTTCATCAGCGTCACAGACTTTCTAGAAATGATGATACGTTCACCATTTCTGGTTTGGCATCATCATCTCCTGAAGAGGCCTCACTAAGCTGACTCACAAATGATCAGTTCCCAGAGTTGACAATTCTCAAATCCAAAATCCCAAGCAATCCTAAGGATCTGAAAGAAAATCATCAAAGAGAATCTCGTCCGAGTGTGAATTTCATGGGGAAATGTATATGCTAAGCAAACAGGCCCCCACTAACCTCCACTACTAAAGCTAGGTTCATTCTCATGCCTGGGTCTGGCTTATCAGTCATCGGAACTTCCCTCCCACACCACAACAATAATGATATATGATTCGGAAAATAAAATGCGGAAAGCAAATAAAGATAAAGCACATATGTACACACCCCAAAAATAAACAAACAAGCGCTAGGGTTGACTCGCATAGGGGATATTTATGTCCCCAGTAGAGTCGCTAGCTGTCGCTACTGCGAAAATCGAGGCCGGCAATGACAGAAGAGTCGCTGCCGTGCGTTATTTATCCCAAGAGAGGGAAAGGAAACACTCATAGAAAACCTAACGAAAAGAGGGATAAGATCGGTCATCGCAACCAAATCTCGGGTTCGGGAGTCGGTTACGCAAGGGGAAGGTATCAGCACCCCTCACGTCCGTCGTACTCGACGGGATCCACGCTTGTTGTCTATCTAAAAAAGGGTGGTTGAAACTAACTGACTACAGGCTTGAGGGCAAAATAAAAAAAAGAAGTGACTCGGCAAAGCAACGACGCTTTGTGCCTATGTATCTCATATGGAATGAGAAGTCAGAGTCAACGTAGTTCGGCTAACTATGGGTGAAAAGGGGGAAGGTTGCTCGCCAAGACATCGCATCTTGTGCCTATGTACTTTCATCTGGTATGAAAGATCTGAGCAAACGTAGTTCGGGCTAAAATGGAACACAAGTTTGTTCAACTGTTTTTTAGGCCCGAGTAGGGTTAACAAGTAGTTCTAGCAGTTGGTGTATGCAGCTCAACCATTGGAGACTTAGGCGTTACCGTTTGTGGTAGAACTAAGAGTTAACAACACTCTTTTTATCTGAAAAGATTTTCCCGATTAAGATCCCGAAGGATGAAAAAGGTTTGAAGTGTGTTGCACCCTAAAATTTGCTCAACCTTATTCACTTGGTTTATGTTTCAATTGCATTAGCATTTGCATATAGGGCCATGTACATAGGTTACTCATCTGCATAACATAAGCATAGCAAGTCAGCTAATAGGGGACCAATCATTATTCTCATCTCTAGAGGCCTATCAAGAGGTTATTATCCTGATTCAACCTCATTCAAGTCATCAGAAAAGAATTTGGAAGCTATCAAGTCAATGGGTCAAGCAGTTCATCTATCTCCTAACTGAGGGTATCTGAGGATCAACAAAGAAATTATGAGTTGTGAATTGAAGGCATGGGGAGTATCTAGACATCTTGGAGGACTTAGAAAGTCATTTGGAGAAGGAGACAAGTCATTGGTGTGATCACAAGAGTTGCAGTTGAAGACAGTCAACTAGGGTTTCATTTGGGTCAACCCTGGGTCAACTCTAGGTCAATTGACTGATTGAAAGGCATTAAGGGCTATTGGAGAGATGTGGGGTTCATCATTTGACATGGAGAATAAAGATATGTTGTCATGCTAAGAAGGAATCAAGAGAAATCAAGGAGAAGAGGAGTTTCTAAATTAGGGTTTCTATGTAAAATCCCCTAGTTTAGGTCAAATTTCCAAGCAAGATAAGTCAAAATGCAAGCTTCAAATGGGTTCTTGGCCTACATGAAACTTGTAGAGGATCTCAAGACCTTTAATTTGAGTGGTGGAATACATCAAGGAGATTTATAGAACTCAAGTTATGGTCCTTGCAAGTTACATGTCATCTGAGGTATCTGAAATTTTGTCTGTGAAAGTGACTTGACTTCCAAGCAATGTTTACCCCTCAAGGAGATTTCAAATGAATTTCTGGTAAACATAAGAGTTGTTCCTTATTGTCTTAGCTTTCTAGAATGGTATAGTATGCCTTCATATGATTTTGGGAACTCTACTTATGGTCTTGGCAAGCAAAGGGTATTTTGGTCATTTGTGAATTACAAGTCATTTTAACCTATACCCAAAACTCATACAAGGAAGCTTCAAATGGAAAACTTTACAACATCAAACTTGTTCCAAATGACATTTTGAGTCTATAAAAGTGACCATGAGAGATTGGAAATGTTCATAGCATAAGGTTTCCAAATTGTTGAATTTAATGAAGAAAAATGGACTTAAAAATGAGATTTTTCATATCTTGGCCAAATGAAGCAAAATTATAGGTCATTTTGAATGGAAAGGGCATTTTAAAGACATTGGCTAAAGTGGAATTTTGAGTTTAGTTCATAATTTGAGAGTTATCCATGGTTGCTTGCAATGAAAGAAACATAAACCAATTTCAAGGGAATTTGTGCAAGGGAAATTTCTCCAAGTTTCTAGGAGGTTCTAACCTCATCTATATATTCATGCAAGATGGTTCATGAAAGGGTTGGTGACTTCATTTGTTCAAAACCCCAAATTCTCCACACTTTCTTCAACTTGCATAAGCTTCACAAACTCTCCATAATTTCCCTCAATTCTCACATTTGTTGATTGAATCTTCATCATCATCATACAAGGATCAGAATCCACACCTTCATGTGGCAAATTGGAGCAAGAATCGTGCCATTCATCATCATCATTCAAGAAGCATAAACTTTGGAAGTGAGTGATTCAAGGCCTTAGAACCATACTTGTTGCATACAGAAGTAATCACCAAGCTTATTGATCACTTTCCTTTCATCACAAGCATCTGATTTGGAGATCTTAGCACCTGTATCAAGAAATTGCACCAGGTTTGTTTTCTCTTCGTATGGCATGAATTAATTAGAATTTTAGGGTTTTGATAGAGTAGAATGGTTAAGATAGGATAGAAGATTGATTGGGATGATTTTGGAGAAGTTTCATGAGGTTTGAGCTTGATGTGTCAATTCTGTTGAGACTTATAACTCTTGGATTAAGGCACGAAAATGTGATTGGATTAGCATGCTGTGATCAGGATGAGTTGTAGATTAATTTAGGATGAATTTTATGGAGAAGTGGAATAGTTGAGGACAGGTGATAATGGTGGATTCTATCTGGTATCACTATCGGGCTCGCTCCTTGGATGAGTTTCAGAATGAGATAGCATCATGGCTGTGTAGAGGGAGAGTTTTAGGGCATTTTTGGTTTTTGAATCTCATGATTTCGTGGAGGTATGAGATAGAACAGAGGGATGGAAGTATCGTGCATGAGAAGGGTTTCTGAAACCCTAAATGGCTGGAGGTTGAAGAAGGGTCAGGAGCCACACGATTGCAGTCTGACCTTTGACTTGGAGACCCAATCCAACGGACACGATTAAGTTTCAGAATGGAGGGAGTTTTTAAAAACTGAAACGCACTGTTTCATTCAGTGGAATGAAATGGGCTCAGACAGCTATTCGCACCCCCCAATTTGATGGGCCCAACGCGCTGAACCTGATCTGCTTGCTATTCTTACCCCCTCCCTTTATTTCTTTCTATTTTCATTTTTTTAATTTCCTTTTATTTTCATTCATTTTTGAAAATTCATAATAAATCAGAAATTGCATATTTTTAATTCATTCTTTTTGCATTATTTTCTTTAAAGAGTCAAGAAAATTATAAAAAATAAAAATTGCATTTTATTTTTTATTTGATATTTTTCCCATATTTTCCAAATAAATAGCATTTTAAATAGTTTCATTTCATACATGATTTTGTTATTTTTTGTTCTATTAATTGCTTCAATATTTTTTTGCCCATTCTTTTTAGGTTGTTTAGTTTAGACATTAAACTTGTAGATACAATTTAGTTCCCATTTTTAGAAATTAATTTTAGGTGTTTAAGTATAGGTGTGAATAACATGAACAAACTAGGGTTTTAGGTGATGACTTAGGAGAATTAATTCACTTCCCTTAGGACTTAGAGATTGAATAGGTTAGCTAGGGGACTATAGGGGCTATGGGTAGTTATTAGATTCCCCTAGGAAAAAAGTCAAGATTCCCCTACTGCTATTAATCTACTGTATATATCTGATTGACTGGTGTGGTGTGCCCTCTGGGGATTATTGCTTGTATGTGTGGGTATTGGGATTGTCTGGGGATTTGGGAGAGCTGAAGACTTGAGAAGGTGAAGCCATTGGAGATCCAGATGTTGAAGTCCAACTTCCAGAGTTGAAGAGAAGATTCTTGCTAGCAGATGCTGAGGAGACTAGGGTTTAGGAGCTAGGCAGAGCTCAAGATTAGAAAGCTTGTTCCTCAAACATGGATTGCCTTGTCTGCATCCATTCTTCTTTGTGATTCAGAGTCTCTCTAAGACACTCACCCCCTTCCTTTGGAAGGCTTGGTGATAGTGTCTAAGAGATAGAACTCTTGAGAGAAAATGTCTTTTGTGTTAGAAGCAATCTGTTCACCACCCTTGGTAGTTGTTGCACCCCAAAATTTGACCAACCGGGTCTCGCATTTGGCTCGATGTTTCGACGCATAATCGCATTCGCATCTGCATATCGCATACATTGCATTGTTCATTTGTTTTGATTTTATCAGGGATCACAGCTCTCGTCTCGTGTTTCAGGTGTTTTTGATAGATAGAATCGTTTTTTGGGATATTTCGGTGCCCGTTTATTTTTACCGATTATTTTGTGTCGTTCGGTGCTTATTTTGTCCCTCTGGGAATTATGGTGATTTTTCTGGATTTTTATAGGATTTTTTAGGGTTTAATTAGCTTTTAAATCATTTTTTTAGGATTTAATAGAATTTTTAATTCTTTTTAAATCATTCTTTAGCATTTTATAGAATATTAATAGTTTTTAAATCATTTTTAGGGTAATAGGATTTTTTTAAATAGATTTTAAATCATTTGTAGAATTTTTTTATAGATTTTAATATTTTTAGATAATATAGAGTAATGTAGAAATTAATAGATTTTAAATAGTTTTAATATTCATTTCATAGAATAATAGATAGATTTTCTTTTAATAGATATTATTGATTTTCTTTTATAGAAATAATAGGTAAATAGATTTTTCATTTTTTATTTTCTTTTATAGATTTAAATAAATAATAGTTCTTTTTAGAAAATAATATAGTTTTATTAGGATTTTAATAGAAATTTAATCAAGTTTAGATTTAATAGAATTTTAGATTTAATTTTCTGATTAGTGGGTTTGTTTAGTTAAATAGGATTAAGGGTTAATTAGTTCTTTTAATATTGTTTTCAGTTTTTTTTGAGTTTTGGAGCCCATTTCGTGTGGGCCTTGTCTCCATTTTCGCAGCCCAATATCCAAAAGGTTCAGATTGTCCAAAAATGAGTCCAATTCGTCCAGCTATATTCCAGCTAATTCCAGTAAGCACCAGAAGCTTCTGGAGCGTTCCAGCAAAACTCATCAATATAAATGCCAGGCAACACGTGTCCAAAACAGAGGGTCCCACGAGTTTCATCATCCATCCGCCACGTACCCCCAGACCCTCTCTCTCTCTCAGCCACGCTGCCACCACGTGGCACGCATGCAGGGCGCACCTCCACCACCGGCCCCACGTGGCGTCTCCACACGCTTCACCAGAAGAGCCTCGCCGGCCGGCCTGCATGGCCGGCGGCCACCGTGACCTCGCCGGAAAGCCACAACAATCCCAGATCCCGGTCAATCATCCTCAGTTCCCTTCATCTTCTTCCTCCCTTAAGCTTCATCTTCCTCCCTAACTTCCATCATCAACCCCAGAAAATCCAGATCCCCAGTCCACGTTCATCATCACCAGCAACAATCTGTTCGTCTTCAAGAACTCCCCAGATCTTCATCATCACCATCCACGATCTCCAGAAAAACACCAGAAACTTCATCTCCATCAGAACGATGAACCTCATCCTCAGCGTCCACGAGCAACCTTCAAGAATCGGTTCCAGAAACGTTTTCAATCGTCATCTTCTTCATCAAACTTTATCAGATCTAGGTCCAAGAGCTTCATCAAACACGAACAGGATCCACAGATCTTCACGATCCATCAACATTCATAGAGCTTCAATCGTTTTCTCAGACGTCTTCAATCGGTTTTGCAAGAACGCTCAAGAATCTTCAACTGTTCTTCCAGGGATCCGTACAAGTGCATCAACCTTCAAGAGCGTCCTTCGCAATTCTCCAGAAGCGTTCTCGTTCATACAACAGTTTTCAATCTTCGAGGACTTGTGAAGATCCTTTAGATATTCATCATCAAGATTCCAGAAATCTCCAACCATGGTCTTCGAGTGTTTTGAAGAAGTTTGGTGTTTATTCGGTGATTAGGCAAATTGTGAGAAGTTAGATGGTGTCGTTGTGAGTGAGCGTGATGTGGGGAAGGAGGTTGGGATGAAGTCTCAGAAGAACAAAAGAGGGACGAGGGAGTTTGATGCTGAGACGGTGAGAATGGAGAAGGTTGAGAGGAGGCTTTGACGGCGGCGGCGGTTAGAGAGAGACAGATCTAGGGTTCTGAAACTTGGAAGGGAGAAAGGAGAAGGAGAGGAGGGGTCATGGGCCTCAGGCCCAATCACTTTTTTTTGGACACCTCATCATCACGTTTTTGCTAGTCTGGGCCTTGGGCCCAACGAACCTATCTTGCACACACCCAGACTACTCAGTTACCCCTCCCTTCTGCATTCTTGGAGAGATTGGGCTGGGCCCTTGCTTTTTTTTATTCATTTATTTTTTACACCCTTGTAATCCAGTCCCCCCCCCCCCCCTTTGTTTTCTCCTGTTTTATTTTGTTCAAAATAAAAAAAACATATAATAGAAAAAAGAGAAAAAAGAAAAATAATAGAAAAAAGAAATGAAAAAGAAAATAGAGAAAAATATTAAGAGAAATGAGAAAAGAAAAGGAGAAAATATTCATGAGAAAATATTGTGAAAAATAGAGAAATATTCAATAAGAAAAATGGAGAAAAATATTTTTGAGAAAAGAAAAATATGAGAAAAGAAAAGGAGAAAAAAGAAAAAAATATTAAAGTGCCGATTTAATATTTTTAAAGTTCATTTTCTTTTAGGGATATTTTCATAGACTTTATGTTACGACTTTTAGGATAGCTTAGAAGCTCATTTGTTAGGGGGCTATTTTCAGTCGATTTTTCAGGATAGAATAGGATAGCGTTTCCTAGGAGATTTATTTCAGTATTCAACTCATTGTAATCATTTTTCAGAGATTAATAAAACGAGATTTGAGCTGTGGTCCGTAGTAGCCGAACTACAGCTGCTCTGATTCTTCGTACCAGACGAAGATATGTAGGCATAGGATGCGATATCCTAGCGAGCACACTAACGACTAACTTTTGTTCTCTCGCGGCTGTGCGATCGAGACTTTCCCGCTGACGATTAATTGAGTACCCTTTTTCTCTCTTGCCCAAGCGCATTTGAGACCAAGCCATAGTTTGACCATAGGTTCCCGACCCTGTGAAGCCAGTTGTTTTTCTCACTGCTGTGTGAGAATGTTTTGTTTAGCCGTAGTTAGTCTGAACTACGTAAAGCTCTGATCTTCCATCCAGTGGAAGTACGTAGGCACAAGACGCGATGTCTTGGCGAGCCCATTTTCCCTGTAGTCCCGAACTACGTTGACTCTGACTTTCTCTCTTGAGAATACGTAGGCATAGAGTGCGACGCTCTATCGAGTCAATTCCCTTCCGTTTAGATTTAGCAGCCGTAGATAGATTGTTTTGCATCCAGTAGACAACCCAAGCAAGCGTGGATCCCATCGAGTACGACGGACGTGAGGGGTGCTAATACCTTCCCCTTGCGTAACCGACTCCCGAACCCAGGCTATGGTTGCGATGACCATACCTTTTCCCCGTTTTTGCGAGGTTTACTTCGAGCGTTTCCTTTCCCGCTCTGAGGGATAAATAACGCACGGTGGCGACTCTTCTGTCAGCCGGCGCCGATTTTCGCAGTAGCGACAGCTGGCGACTCTGCTGGGGACTGCGATAGTTCCCCATGCATGTGGGAGCCAACGTCCCCTAAGAGAGAGTCAATCCTAGCGCTTGTTTGCTTGTCTATTAGGTGCTTATTTATCGATATTATCTGTTGTTGTTGGGCTGTTACGGGTATTCTATGATTGAGATAAGCCGGACCTGGGCTCGAGTATGAGTATACACCTAGATATAGTTGCGGAGAAGTAGTAGACGAACCTGTCTGCTGAGCAGGCGCAGTTCCCTACGAAAATTCGCACTCGGACGAGGTTCTCGCAGAGGTGCTCCTTTCCGGTCCTGAGGATCTGAGGGGAGTCCAGACGTGAGGATTGTCGACTCTGGGAACCGATCAATTGGAAGTCAGCTAAGTGAGGCCTCTTCATGAGATGACGATGCCACTCCTTCGGGGAATCGTATCATTCCTCATGAAAGTCTGTGACGCTGACGACCGCATAGGATGCCGTACCTTGTCAGATATAGGTCCACACCTGTGAGTGGGGGGGTTTTTTGTGCAGGAAACTTGACTTTCAACCTACCCGTTATATTGGTCCTCTTTTCAGAGAACGTCTCCGTCAGCAGCGCAGCAGTATTCAGATTTTGTGTGGGGGCTGTGGTCCCATTGTTTGCTGCATTTTGCATATCATATGCATATCAGTATTGCATTGCATATCATCCTCCAGCTAGCCAGAGTTCTGATCCAGCCTTTGTTTCCTGAAGGTGATTACCCGGAGTTTGGATTGAGCAGCTGTTGATTGTCAGAGATTTACCTAGAGGTTGAGTAGATTTGAGCAGAATCAAGTGTCGAAGTCAGCTGAAAATTATTGGTAGCCATGTCTGAAGGCAATTTCCAGTCTCCTAACACCTTGACAGGGTTCACTATGGCGTCCAACCCTCTGTATGATTCCATGGAAGATTCCCCGCAAGTGAACAACGTTGCTGCAGACCAAGTTGTACAGCCTTCTGTTGAGAACCAAGATCGACATGAGCAGTTTGTTGCCCAGAATGAGCGTCCTCCTCCTGTCAACAATCAAGGTGTTGCTTTCCCTGTGATGAATTACCGAAGAGCTATTCCAGCAGCTGGGATGGTAGATCCAAGAGCCCTTGACGAGGGTAGAAGAGTCCGAGTGTTGGAAGAGCAAATGAAAGTTTTGAAAGCCAAAGATGCTGTCAACCTGGATGCTGTAGGCATGTGTTTGGTTCCTGACCTGGTGTTGCCTTACAAGTTCAAAGTGCCGAAATTGGAGAAGTACACGGGAGATAGCTGTCCGAAGCTGCATTTGATGATGTTCTGTCGAAGAATGACTGCGTTTGTGCGAGATGATAAGTTGATGATCCATTGCTTTCAAGATAGTCTGACTGGGGCATCTTTGAGGTGGTATATGCAGTTGGAGAGGAATCAGATTCAGTCATGGATGGATTTAGCCAGAGCTTTTCTGAAGCAGTACGATTACAACCTAGACATTGCTCCTTATCGCATGCATTTGCAAGAGTTGTCTCAAGAGATCAATGAACCGATCAGGAGGTATGCTCAGAGATGGAGAGAATTTGCTGCTAGAGTGCGTCCACCGCTGTTAGACCAAGAGCTGGCAAGTATGTTTGTGGATTCCCTACAATATCCGTACTTCAAAAGATTGCTCGGAGTTCCGGCAAGTTTCTCTGACGTGGTAGCACTAGGAGAACGCCTTGAGTACTCCATAAGAATGGGGAAAATTCAGATTACTCCATATGATCAAGCTGGTGAAACTGAATACCCTGGTGACTATCAGAGTGAAGAAGAAGTTGTGATCGACTCAGTCATGCCAAAGATTGAATATCCTCAAAGCGAATCAGTGAATTTTGTTGGTTCATCATCTTATCAGAGATCAGTACCTCCCTTGGCTTGTTATACTGAACAGACAGTCGTGCCTGGGGCACCATATCAGGAATCTTATGTCACTTCCGTTGCAAATCAGCGAACTCGTGGCCGAGGTCATCAGCATCAGCGTCAGAATCAGAACAGACCTCGCAACAACTTGGAACGGAGGAAAGCTCCTTTTCACCCAGTGCCGATGCCGTATAGCCAGTTGCTACCATCTTTGATCCAGAAGTCTTTGGTGGAGCCGAAAGCTCTTAAACCAGTTCCAGAACCATACCCTCCTGGGTACAATCCCCACGTTCAGTGCGGTTATCATGGTGGCTCTCCGGGGCATTCAACCGAAGATTGTAAAGCATTTCAGGCGAAGGTACAGCAGTTGATTGATCAGGATCGTATTTCCTTTCGAGAAGGGTTTCTGTTTGTTCATCCCTAACTGCTCAGCTGTCCAAGCTCATAGATTCAGAAGGGCGTTCCCCAGCAAAAGCCAGTGGTTCAGACAGGCAGGCGCCTCAGCATTGGCAGTTCTCAAGCTTTTATATCATTTGCATCTGTAGTTTCTTTTTCTGTTAGTTACTACCTGCTTTTTAACATTTGTATGTTTTGAATGGTGATAATAATAAAGTGATTATGCATTTTTCTGAATTAATCATGTCGCTCACTTGCATGTATTTCACTCCACTTTTTCGCTGTGACTAGCAAAGTTAGGAGGGAGGATGACGAAACTGAACTCATAACCGATGATCGTATGCTTTCAGATAAGACCGTACCGATGACGTACAGGGCATTGTTTCAAATCCCCCAAACACTGGAGATATAAGGAGTTAGTCCTTTGTTAACCACTTCGAGCCAGGAAGTAGAAGTTTTTTTCGGACTTATAAACCCTCACATCTTAACCCGGGGAAGGGTAGTTGTCAGTTAGCTTGACCGAGCATTCAAGTCTTACAGAGGAGTGTTGTCTTTCGAGGACCAATCAGTTTATACCTTTCAAGAGGTCAAACCTCACCAATCAGGAGTGAGACAGTTACAATCCTTTCGGAGCAATCAAGACAACCAGTGTCACACGACTTTGTTCCAAAAGAAAGAAAGAAAGAAAGCCCGCTAAGTAAAAAGAAAGAAGAGCTGGAAAGCTAATACTTAGGCAAAAATTAGGGCATCCCGCTGGACTTCAAAAGAAATCGAAGAATCGAAAAGAACTCAAAATAAGTCAGTCCAGGCAAAAATTAGGGAACCAAAAGAATGGAAAAGAAGGGATTAAAAAGAAATTTTCCCCAGCAAATCACAAAGTCGTGTACACAGACACCGAAAGCGAAGAAAGAGTAACTATCACTCTAGAAGAAAAGCTTGTGAATTCCTTAACTGTGGTTCTTACCATTCAACATACTTCTCGAAGAGGCGAGTGCTTGTGCCAGGTTAACTGAACCTTAGGATCGGAGATCATCACGAAGAAGGGGAGGGTACAAATCAAATTTGAGCCAAATATCCTTTGTTGCACGAACCGTGAACCCGACCACGATACAACCCTTAAAAGACCTAATTGAGGTAGGGTTAGTCTGAAGCGCATTACGATAAGGTTGAGTAACCTGACTCCTTCTTGACTTGCTAGTCACATCCTTGTTGTATTTTTCACTGGCCATGTAAGCACTGCGTTTGAACTTTGGTTCATTCGTCACTTTCAATCACATGCATGTAAATGAGTGACAGCTCAAATTTTTTCAAAATCTGTATAACCATTGCATTAAGATTACCATTTGTAAATAGACGATTCTAATTGCAGGTTAGTAGTTGACATGAAAGAAATTCCAGCAGGAATGATCAAATAGGACTGAGTAATCCAGCAGTCTGAACCAGAATGGTGTATGTTGTGAAGCCTTGTGAATCAGGGGCATTATCTTCCAGTAAGTTCAGTATCAGTCAGTCTGAGGACAAGTCCCGAAGTTCCAGTTGAGCAGGGGCAGTTTGTTTGAGAAGCAGTTGATCAGAAGGAGTCTTCTCGAGAGCCAATCAGGGGCAATTATGCAGAGCGCTCAGATCGGGTTGAGTCGCTAGAACGCTCATTCAGGGGCAAGTCATCGCAGAGAATGTTGAAATCAACTGGGTTGTTAGGTGTTTAATTGGAGATTGAATTCTTTTGTCGTGCAGATGTCGGGGCAAGTATTCTCGAAGTATTCTCGTAGCAAGTTATTCAGAGCAGGTATTCCCAAGAGTTGGATTAGGGCAAGGTGAATTGTACTGGGGCAAGTTATGCAAGCCAGTCTTTTATCCCCCAGCTGAGTGTACCAGGGGCAAGTCATTCAAACCAGCTTGTTTATCCCTAGCCAGAGTTGAGTATCGGGGAATCATGTCAATACCCTTATCGAAAACCTTTCAAATAAGAAGATCTTGTTGTCGTTGGATCATTATCCTGCAGTTTAAACCTGTTGCGTGTCAGTAACCAGTCGTTCCCAAAGTCCAGTTCTCGCCTGGCAAATTGGTAACCAATTCTCGTCTGACCCAACCTTCTGTAAGCATCAGTTCCCGTCCTGGTGCAGTTTATTGTAAGCAGCAGTTCCCGTCCTGGTGCAGTTTATTGGTAACCAATTCTCGTTTGGTCACCGTTTCTTCAAGTGTTGTATCAGTTCTCGCCTGGTACATGTCATCGCGTAATTAGTTCTCGTGTGTTTTACCCCATGTGTTATACCAGTTCTCGCCTGGTGTACGTGAGCTTTCAGCCAGTTCTCGCCTGGTTGTCTATACCTTAGCTTGTTGTCCAGTCAGCTCGTCTGATGATCAAAAACACAAAAATCAATTTTCCTAACCTATTTTCCTATCAGTTCTCGCCTGGTGGTCTACCTTTGAATGCTAGTTCTCGTCTAGTATTTCTATATCTTTCACTGTGTACATAGTCCATGTTTATTCTAAAACCAGAAAAGCAAAAAAAATCTAAAGGTATCTGACACAATATTTCCCAATGACTCGCATGTCGTCATGTTCCCCGATACGAAGCTCGACAGATACAGTGCTCCGAGTAATGGTTGAATTCCTTGTGGATGTTGTTAAATCAGAATTGCTACTCTTCAGCCGATGAAAGTTGCTTGTTATCCCCGGAAGAGTCGAGATTACCCCGTATCAGAGTAGGATCAGGAGTATCTTCAGCAGATTAAAATTGATATCCTTGATAGTAGGAGCATTTCCAGCAGTGTGCTGCGCGCAATCGACCTCAGTTTGGGTCAATCCCCGCAGAGTACAATCAGTTGCCAATGGTTTGAAGAAAGCATTCCCGAGCAGAGTTGTTTCTTTCCCAGTGAAGTCGTCAAGCAGGGTTGCCTTTCCATTTCTCCAGCAGGGCAGTTATCCCCAGCGGATTTAATTTCTCGTTTCCAGCATTTATTTTGCTGAAATGGCTCTGTGACTTCAGTTCATCCCCGGTAGAGTTGATATCGCCTTCGGCATTTATTTTGCCAAGTGGTTTTCAGACCTGGTGTTCTCTGGCAGCTAGAAATTACATTAGCATTTGCATATATAGCCATTGCATTTATACAAGCATATAGCATATCCATGCCGTCTGGGCATCGCATTTTCAAACAAAACGCATAGCATATTCATGTCATATAGGGCATTTGCATCATTTCAAGCATACGCATGTCGAAACATAGACCAAGATGGTTACCTATTGGATTTCGAATTTGTTCACCTGCAGAGTTGTGTGGTTCAGCTTCTCGTCTTCCCCAGCGGAGTGATTCTTCATTTGTTTGTTACGTCAGCATCGGAAAAAAAACAACAACAACAACAACAAAGATTGACATATATCAGACTTCTGAAGCTGCCCCCTTTGTCAAAACAGGTGCCAGGCAGTTCCATTCAGAATTTCCTCAGGAGAATTGTCCTCAAGTTCGCAATGAACTGTGAGTTGACCAGATTTGATCCCATGAGAGAGATGGGAATCAAAGTGTTTGCTTTATGAAGCATTATTTCAATACTTGTGGCATCACACAGGTGTTGAGAAGGAGAAGAAAATTTATCAGAAAATTGACCAGATGTTGCCGTGACAACCAAACTTCAGTTTATTGGAAGCTATTCCTCAAGCAGTTTTGCAGTATATTCTTGCGGTTGGCAAATTTCAGGGTTCCATTTTGTATTCAACCGTCATCTACCTTGAATGTCTGAAGGCTAAGCGCTCTTCACCCATTCAGGTCGAAGTCGCTTGAATAGGGGCAGCTGTTGCACCCCAAAATTTGACCAACCGGGTCTCGCATTTGGCTCGATGTTTCGACGCATAATCGCATTCGCATCTGCATATCGCATACATTGCATTGTTCATTTGTTTTGATTTTATCAGGGATCACAACTCTCGTCTCGTGTTTCAGGTGTTTTTGATAGATAGAATCGTTTTTTGGGATATTTCGGTGCCCGTTTATTTTTACCGATTATTTTGTGTCGTTCGGTGCTTATTTTGTCCCCCTGGGAATTATGGTGATTTTTCTGGATTTTTATAGGATTTTTTAGGGTTTAATTAGCTTTTAAATCATTTTTTTAGGATTTAATAGAATTTTTAATTCTTTTTAAATCATTCTTTAGCATTTTATAGAATATTAATAGTTTTTAAATCATTTTTAGGGTAATAGGATTTTTTTAAATAGATTTTAAATCATTTGTAGAATTTTTTTATAGATTTTAATATTTTTAGATAATATAGAGTAATGTAGAAATTAATAGATTTTAAATAGTTTTAATATTCATTTCATAGAATAATAGATAGATTTTCTTTTAATAGATATTATTGATTTTCTTTTATAGAAATAATAGGTAAATAGATTTTTCATTTTTTATTTTCTTTTATAGATTTAAATAAATAATAGTTCTTTTTAGAAAATAATATAGTTTTATTAGGATTTTAATAGAAATTTAATCAAGTTTAGATTTAATAGAATTTTAGATTTAATTTTCTGATTAGTGGGTTTGTTTAGTTAAATAGGATTAAGGGTTAATTAGTTCTTTTAATATTGTTTTCAGTTTTTTTTGAGTTTTGGAGCCCATTTCGTGTGGGCCTTGTCTCCATTTTCGCAGCCCAATATCCAAAAGGTTCAGATTGTCCAAAAATGAGTCCAATTCGTCCAGCTATATTCCAGCTAATTCCAGTAAGCACCAGAAGCTTCTGGAGCGTTCCAGCAAAACTCATCAATATAAATGCCAGGCAACACGTGTCCAAAACAGAGGGTCCCACGAGTTTCATCATCCATCCGCCACGTACCCCCAGACCCTCTCTCTCTCTCAGCCACGCTGCCACCACGTGGCACGCATGCAGGGCGCACCTCCACCACCGGCCCCACGTGGCGTCTCCACACGCTTCACCAGAAGAGCCTCGCCGGCCGGCCTGCATGGCCGGCGGCCACCGTGACCTCGCCGGAAAGCCACAACAATCCCAGATCCCGGTCAATCATCCTCAGTTCCCTTCATCTTCTTCCTCCCTTAAGCTTCATCTTCCTCCCTAACTTCCATCATCAACCCCAGAAAATCCAGATCCCCAGTCCACGTTCATCATCACCAGCAACAATCTGTTCGTCTTCAAGAACTCCCCAGATCTTCATCATCACCATCCACGATCTCCAGAAAAACACCAGAAACTTCATCTCCATCAGAACGATGAACCTCATCCTCAGCGTCCACGAGCAACCTTCAAGAATCGGTTCCAGAAACGTTTTCAATCGTCATCTTCTTCATCAAACTTTATCAGATCTAGGTCCAAGAGCTTCATCAAACACGAACAGGATCCACAGATCTTCACGATCCATCAACATTCATAGAGCTTCAATCGTTTTCTCAGACGTCTTCAATCGGTTTTGCAAGAACGCTCAAGAATCTTCAACTATTCTTCCAGGGATCCGTACAAGTGCATCAACCTTCAAGAGCGTCCTTCGCAATTCTCCAGAAGCGTTCTCGTTCATACAACAGTTTTCAATCTTCGAGGACTTGTGAAGATCCTTTAGATATTCATCATCAAGATTCCAGAAATCTCCAACCATGGTCTTCGAGTGTTTTGAAGAAGTTTGGTGTTTATTCGGTGATTAGGCAAATTGTGAGAAGTTAGATGGTGTCGTTGTGAGTGAGCGTGATGTGGGGAAGGAGGTTGGGATGAAGTCTCAGAAGAACAAAAGAGGGACGAGGGAGTTTGATGCTGAGACGGTGAGAATGGAGAAGGTTGAGAGGAGGCTTTGACGGCGGCGGCGGTTAGAGAGAGACAGATCTAGGGTTCTGAAACTTGGAAGGGAGAAAGGAGAAGGAGAGGAGGGGTCATGGGCCTCAGGCCCAATCACTTTTTTTTGGACACCTCATCATCACGTTTTTGCTAGTCTGGGCCTTGGGCCCAACGAACCTATCTTGCACACACCCAGACTACTCAGTTACCCCTCCCTTCTGCATTCTTGGAGAGATTGGGCTGGGCCCTTGCTTTTTTTTATTCATTTATTTTTTACACCCTTGTAATCCAGTCCCCCCCCCCCCCTTTGTTTTCTCCTGTTTTATTTTGTTCAAAATAAAAAAAACATATAATAGAAAAAAGAGAAAAAAGAAAAATAATAGAAAAAAGAAATGAAAAAGAAAATAGAGAAAAATATTAAGAGAAATGAGAAAAGAAAAGGAGAAAATATTCATGAGAAAATATTGTGAAAAATAGAGAAATATTCAATAAGAAAAATGGAGAAAAATATTTTTGAGAAAAGAAAAATATGAGAAAAGAAAAGGAGAAAAAAGAAAAAAATATTAAAGTGCCGATTTAATATTTTTAAAGTTCATTTTCTTTTAGGGATATTTTCATAGACTTTATGTTACGACTTTTAGGATAGCTTAGAAGCTCATTTGTTAGGGGGCTATTTTCAGTCGATTTTTCAGGATAGAATAGGATAGCGTTTCCTAGGAGATTTATTTCAGTATTCAACTCATTGTAATCATTTTTCAGAGATTAATAAAACGAGATTTGAGCTGTGGTCCGTAGTAGCCGAACTACAGCTGCTCTGATTCTTCGTACCAGACGAAGATATGTAGGCATAGGATGCGATATCCTAGCGAGCACACTAACGACTAACTTTTGTTCTCTCGCGGCTGTGCGATCGAGACTTTCCCGCTGACGATTAATTGAGTACCCTTTTTCTCTCTTGCCCAAGCGCATTTGAGACCAAGCCATAGTTTGACCATAGGTTCCCGACCCTGTGAAGCCAGTTGTTTTTCTCACTGCTGTGTGAGAATGTTTTGTTTAGCCGTAGTTAGTCTGAACTACGTAAAGCTCTGATCTTCCATCCAGTGGAAGTACGTAGGCACAAGACGCGATGTCTTGGCGAGCCCATTTTCCCTGTAGTCCCGAACTACGTTGACTCTGACTTTCTCTCTTGAGAATACGTAGGCATAGAGTGCGACGCTCTATCGAGTCAATTCCCTTCCGTTTAGATTTAGCAGCCGTAGATAGATTGTTTTGCATCCAGTAGACAACCCAAGCAAGCGTGGATCCCGTCGAGTACGACGGACGTGAGGGGTGCTAATACCTTCCCCTTGCGTAACCGACTCCCGAACCCAGGCTATGGTTGCGATGACCATACCTTTTCCCCGTTTTTGCGAGGTTTACTTCGAGCGTTTCCTTTCCCGCTCTGAGGGATAAATAACGCACGGTGGCGACTCTTCTGTCAGCCGGCGCCGATTTTCGCAGTAGCGACAGTAGTCAACTGATTGCTTAACACCCAATTCACTCTTGTGACTGATCCCTCATCCTGGAGGTTTGAACTTGAAGAAAGGCCATTGCAGATAGAAGACTAATGAGCAAAGCCCTTGCCTGAAGGCCATGAAGATGGAGATTGATGCTTGTTGAAGCCTGTAGCTGATTGGAGATTACTTGGAGCCAGATGTTGATTCAAAGCTGCTGGAGCTGTTTGCTTTATTGCTGTATTTCATTTCTGATGTATTGATTGGTTTTCTGTACTGTATTGTTGCTGTTTACCCTATTGGGTTGAAAGTGAAGTCTGTTCACTTTTGCCTATTGTTTTCTAGGTTCGAGGTTGAGTGGGACTCCCTTGCCTCGCTTGTATTGCTGCATCCATGCATTCTACTGCTGTATATATCTGATATTGTTTCTGTTTCTGCCTATCCCGTAGGATCTCTGTTTCTCTCTGTGCAAGAGAGGAGCATGATAGACACTAGGTCTTAACCCATGCATGATAACATTAGGTTAGTTTGTTCCCCTTCGCAACCGTAGGTTAGAGTTCTGTCTCTTCTCGTCTTAAAACAAACAGAAAAACACAATAAAGTTTCAAACACAATAAAAGACACTTCTTCCATAAAAGAATGTGAACTCATCAAAACGTCATTTTTGTCCGCCGGGACTGTTAATCAGAAAAACCTTTTTCAGAAGGAATAAAATCAACCAGGACCAGCTTGTGTCGTACGTAGCCCGAACTACGTTTGCTCTGATCTTCCATGCTGTGTGGAAGTACGTAGGCATAGGATGAGATATCCTAGCGAGCAACCTTCCCCTCCTTTCCCGTAGGTAGGCGAACTACGTTGACTCTGATTTCTCGTTCCAGGCGGGAATACGTAGGCATAAAGTGCGACACTTTGCCGAGTCATTTTCATTTCATTTTCTTTTTAACCCTTGACCTATAGTTTAGATAGAATAACAATCCATACCAGAAAACAAGCGTGGATCCCGTCGAGTACGACGGACGTGAGAGGTGCTAATACCTTCCCCTTGCGTAACCGACTCCCGAACCCAGGTTTTGGTTGTGACGACCATACCTTTCCCATGTTGTGCGAGGTTTACTCTGAGCGTTTCCTTTCCCTCCCGTGGGATAAATAACGCACGGTGGCGACTCTTCTGTCAGCCGGCGCCGATTTTCGCAGTAGCGACAGCTGGCGACTCTGCTGGGGATCCAACGTCCCCTGACTGCTAAGGACTGCGATAGTTCTTATGCATTTGGGATCCAACGTCCCTTAAGAGAGTCAATCCTAACGCTTGTCTTCCCGTCGAGGATTTTGTATGGAGTTATTTTATATTTCTAACCTTGTATTTTCAGCTTTATATATTGATTATTATTGCTGTATCTGGGGTGTGACGGGTGTTCTGATATTGAGAGATAAGCCGGACCTGGGCTTGAGTGCACCTAGAATTAGAGTAGAAATTAGTGGGTGCCCGCTTGCTTTGCTTGCTTTGGTGTCCCATGAAATCTACACTCAGACGAGGTTCCTCTGGTTGGCCTCCTGCCCCTTCCTTTGGTTGGCGTGGGTTGCTGGTTAGTTGGATTGTCGACTCTGGGGACCGATCATTTGGAAGTTGGCTAAGTGAGGCCTCTTCAGGGATTGATGATGCCACTCCTTCTGGGAATCGTACCATCAACCCTGAAAGTCTGTGACACCGACGACCGCATAGGATGCCGTACCTTGTGCCAGTTATAGGGCCACCCACCTGTGAGGGGATTCAGGGTTATGCAGGTAACTAGACCTTCAGACCACCGGTTTGTTTCTTGATCAGGATCCTGGATATTTATGGAGGGTTCTAAGGTCTGTCAGAGACCAGGTGGAGATGTGTTCTAAGGTCTGTCAGAGACCAGTTGGTGTGTTCCGAGGTCTGTCAAAGACTATTTGGAGATATGTTTTGAGGTCTGTCAGAGACCAGCGGGAGATATGATCTGAGGTCTTCCAGAGACCATTCAGGTTATGATTATGGGGTCTATCAGAGACCAGTATTGGAGTTTTGTTTAAGGTCTATCTGAGACCAGGGGTTGAAGACTTCTGAAGGGTCTATCTGGAACTTTCTTGATAGGGTTCAGGCTATTCAGCCACGGCTTTGGTCCCTGTTGCATGTTACTTGCATCGCATTACTGCATATCCATCACCATTTGCATTTCACTAACGTGTGTCTGTGCTGCAGGTGCATTTGCATTTCCCTAGTTCTAGTGCCCAGACTTCTGAGTGTTTGATCATGACTAGCTTAAGGAGAACAGTTGCTTACAAATTGCCTACTCCTGATATTGTTCCATTACTGGGGTTGATCTCTCTTGCTGATGAGGGTGTTCGTAGGAGCTTCCGGATGAGCTATGGTAGACTACTGAGATTGGTGTGCAAACCTACAGAGGTAGAGTTGGATGGGTTGTATGCTTTGATGCAATTCTACGACCCTGCTTTGAGGTGCTTTACGTTCTCTGACTTTATTATGGGACCAACCCTGGAGGAATACGCTGAGTATGTTGAGCTGCCCGTGCAGAACCAGGTTCCATTCATTCATTATGACGCCAAGCCCAAGCCGGAGGATTTGGCAAAAGCCTTGCATATTGATGCTTCTGAACTTGTGACTACTGTTTCCCGTGGAGTTCCAGGCTTCTCACTCCAGTTCTTAGTTGGTAAAGCCCAGGAGTATGCCAAGAGCGGGTGCTGGGTTGCTTTCAATGCTGTGTTGGCTTTGTGCATTTATGGCATAGTTTTGTTTCCCAATATACCGGATTTTGTGGACTTCGACGCCTTCTACTTGTTTGCCGCTGGTAATCCCGTACCTACCTTACTCGGAGATTTCTACCACTCACTGCATTACAAGAATGAGAAAGGGAGAGGAAAGAATGTTCATCTTTGTGTACCCTTGCTGAGTATATGGTTTGAGAGCCACCTTCCTAAGAGAAGATCTGTTGCAGAGACTACAGTCCCAGTTGGTTGGCCGGAGCGCCTGATGAGGCTATCGTCGGAAGACATGGAGTGGTTTGATCGAGACCTGTTAGGATCTGAGCTCATCTTCAGTTGTTCTGGGTACCCTAATGTGCCGCTGATAGGAAGAAAAGGGTGTATCAATTACAACCCTTCTCTATTCATTCGCCAGTTCGGATATGCACTGAAGAATCCACCTCAGGAGGAGGAAGTACAGGAATCTCTGTACTTCACGGGGGATTTGAAGGGAGAATTGCTAGCTGAGTTGCAGCATGCCTGGACACGTATTAACCGCAAAGGGAAGCCACTGTTGGGTAAGAACGATTGCCAGGCCTATGCACCTTACCGGGTTTGGATCCAGGAAAGAGCAAGTCAGTTATTAATGCCATTTCCAGCTGCGCCCGTCCTTGTTCCTACTCCGGCAGAAGAGCCAACTACTGTTTCTAGGGAAGCCTACGAGCAAGTTGTGAGAGAAAAGGAAGCCTTGATGAAGATCAACGAAGGGTTAGAGCAGGAGCTAGCTCAGGTACGCAGTGAGAAGAGCAAGGCCGTATATGCTTTCCAACAACAGATCGAGCTGTTAAGCAGGTTAGGGGTTGAGTTGACTGAGGAGAAGAAAAAGCGCGAACGTCTGGGGCAAGAGTTCAGAAGCTCCCATGACATGCTTGAATCCAAGAAGAAAGCGCTTGACATCGCTCACCGAGAGATCTCTTCTTGCAATAAGACTTGGAATGCTATGCTCACCAACAATAAGAAGAGGGAAGATAAGTTGAAGCAGCAAATTTCCGACCTCGAAGAGCAGTTGAAGTCCAGCATCAAGAAGTGTGAGGAAGAAGTGATGACCCGGTATAGTGTCCAGAATGCACTAAACAAGGCAATCAAATGCAGAGATGAAGTTGTGTCTCAAAAGCGAAAACTAGAAGATTGCTTCGGAGAAGCGGCATGGGAAGAAACTGCTGAAGACGTGCGTCGTGTTCTTAAGAAGAGAAACCAACTTGTTGAAGGGCTGCTTGATCGACCAAGTCATCCAGAGACCAAGAAGTTGATAGAAGAATACCAGAGTTGTGGGAGGATTTGATCATTTCATGTAGTAACTTGTATGTTTGCACAGTGCTGACCATCACCAGGATTGTTGGTTGAGGTCATGCCTTCTCTTTGTACTCTTGGCATATTGGTTCTCTTCCGCAATATATGAGGTTTTCTGTGATTCAGCTCCGATCTTTATATTGATAAGCACTGTCACTGCATCGGCACCTTCACACTAGAATTGGGGGAATGAACTTCCCTAATGCACAGACACATTGCATTGCATTCATATCCATATTGCATTACAGGTAGTCATTGGAGGGTATCTTATTTTATGCTCTGTACCAGGTACTTTCCAGGATTGCAGATCAACACCAGCACCGCTATTCTACCCGCACCAACTGTCGACGAATCATGGATCAAATGCAGAACGAGATGCAAGATGTGCGCGAGAAGCTCGCTCTCTTTATGCAGACCATGGAGGCTATTGCAAAAGGTCAGGAGAATTTGCAAGCCATGGTCCAGCCCTTGTTGGCTCGAAATGCTGGTCACGGTAATGAGGATCATCAGTCCGTGCGAGTCGATACAGTTCATGGGGATGGCACCCCCACACCAGTGGCTCCGCCTGTAGTCAATATACCTGCTGCTAATGTCAACAACGCTACCGCTGCTGTGAATGGTAACGTCGGAGTTGGGAATGAGACTGCTGTCCATAACGTTGGGCTTGGTGATGTCAACTTGGGTGATAATATGGGAGGCAACGGCTTTGTCAATACCGGATTCGGGTTCAATGATCAGGGATTCGATAATGCTGGGAAATATGGCTTTAATGCTCAAGGCTTTGGGCAAGATGGTTATGGTGCGACCAATCAGGGTTACGGAGGTTTCGGAAATGGAAACGGCGCTGGGTTTATGGCTTTTGGTCCTGCTGGAGGAGTTCAAGGGTACGGCAACAGAGGCCGAGGTCCGGGGATGAATCAGATCAGAACTGGTCGTAATAATGGATATGATGGGTATGGAGTGGGAAATGGTATGTGGCAAGAAGATCAGCAGGAGGACGCCTTCTCCGGCGGAGGTTTCGAAGGGCCGATGGATGACTCCCAGAAGATCAGAATGCTGGAAGAGCAGATGAGGGGGGTCCTGAACCAAAGTGTTGTGGGCTTGGACATGGCAACAATGGGTCTGGTACCTGGCTTGAGGGTGCCAATCAAATTCAAAGCTCCTGCGTTCGATAAGTATAAAGGGGACACATGCCCGAAAGTGCACGTACGGGCTTATTACAGAAAGATGTCTGCATACTCAACCGATGAAAGAATGCTAATGCATTTCTTTCAAGATAGTCTGTCGGGTCCTTCCCTAGAGTGGTATATGGGGTTGGAGCCAACCAATATCAAGACATGGAAGCAATTGGCAGAGGCATTTGTAGCTCACTACAAGTATAACAGTGATTTGGCGCCCAATCGGGTCCAATTGGCAGGGCTGTCGCAGAAGAAGAGGGAGAGCTTTAAAGAGTACGCGCAAAGGTGGCGCGATATGGCTGCCAGGGTCCGTCCTCCTGTAGAAGATAAGGAAATGAATGACATGTTCGTCGGCACATTCACAGGCTTATTTCATGACATGCTGTTTCACACGTCTCTGGCCAGTTTTTCAGACCTAATTCTGATGGGAGAAAAGATTGAGCGTAACATTAAGCAAGGAAAATTCCAGGTTGAGGAATCGACTGCATCCGGCAGTAGTAGGAAGGCTTTTGGTGGGCGCCGGCAGGGCGAGGCAAGCGCAGTATTTGGAGGCCGAGGCCGAGGCCGAGGCAGGGGACGAAACCAATATCATCAGCCGCAGCAGGTGGCAAGTGTTACTATCCCGTACTAGCAACAACCACTTCAGCAACAACAACCGTCGCAGCAGCAGCCAATGCAGCAGCAGCAGCCTCAGCAGGGGGCACAGCAGGCTCAGCGAAGATTCCAGGGTGGCAAACCAAGAAGAGTGTTTGAGAAGCCTCCCTCAACATATGCTGATTTATTGCAGACATTGTTGGGATTGAACCTGGTAGAGAAGAGAACTCTGGCACCGATAACGGGAGCTCCCCCGTTTGGTTATGATGCAAGCAAGCACTGTGAGTTTCATTCTGGGGCTCCGGGCCACGATATAGAGGGTTGCTATGCTTTTAAACACGTTGTGCAGGATCTTCTGGACAATAAGACTATCAATTTCGGAACGGCAGGTCCGAATATAGTGCAGAAGCCCATGCCTAATCACGGGGCAAACGCCATTCTGACTGAAGAAGGGTTGAATCTGATTACGAATGTCGAAGATTTAAAAACGCCGCTGAGTGAGATAAAGAGCCAACTGTTACAAGGGGGCGTTTACCCGGGATGTGACGAGTATTGCTTATAATGTTGGACCCTAGCTGGGGGGTGTGATGATTTGAAGAAAGGCATTCAGGCTTTAATTGATGGAGGTATATTGCAGTTTGACCAAGCAGCAATTGAAGAGCCCGCAGGGGCAGTAGAATATGATCAGAATGATGTGGCCACTATAACGATTCCTCGAAAGACAATCACTATTGCAGCACCGGTCCAGCGACCACCGATCACCATAACTAAGGCCGGGCCGATCCCGTACGAGAACACGAAAGCAGTCCCATGGTCATATGGGTTGGAGGTGTATTGTGACGGGATAAAGATTGATGTTAATAAGCAGCCAGCCGAGACTGTGGATAATGTTGTTGGTTCAGGAGGTATGACAAGGAGTGGTAGGATCTTTATATCCCCTGAAGTGGAGGCCGAAAAACTAGCGAAAGGAAAAGGGCAAGCGGTTGAGAATGTCCCAGTGCAAGCGAGCGAA
This sequence comes from Lathyrus sativus, assembly GCA_963859935.3. Lineage (NCBI taxonomy): Eukaryota > Viridiplantae > Streptophyta > Magnoliopsida > Fabales > Fabaceae > Lathyrus > Lathyrus sativus. The sequence goes on from OZ012740.1 coordinate 377,692,670, forward strand.
AAAGAATCGGCATCGAAAGACGTGGAAGAGTTCATGCGCTTGATCCGAAAAAGTGATTATAAGATTGTGGAGCATCTGCAGCAGACGCCGTCCAAAATATATATCCTGTCATTGCTGTTGTGTTCGGAAGCTCACCGGAACGCTTTGTTGAAAGTCCTGGATACTTCCTTTGTACCTCAAGACGTCTCCGTGAATCAGCTGGAAGGAGTGTTGGCACATGTGAATGCAGGCCACAGCTTGGGCTTTACCGACTTTGACTTGACCCCGAAAGGGAGAGATCATAATATGGCGCTGCACGTATCTGTCGAGTGTAGAGGATCAGTAATGTCGCATGTATTGGTTGACACCGGATCGTCTTTGAATGTGATGCCTAAGAAGGCGATGATGAAACTGGATGTTAGAGGAATCTTGTGCACGCCCAGCGACTTGGTAGTCAGAGCGTTTGACGGCACGCGGAGAACAGTCTTTGGATCGATCACGTTGCCTCTACAGGTGGGGGCCGGGGTGTTTGCAACTGAGTTTTATATTATAGATATACAGCCTGCGTACAGCTGTTTGCTCGGAAGACCTTGGATTCATGGGGCGGGGGCAGTCACGTCCACCCTACATCAGAAGTTGAAATATATGGTCGGAGACAGCGTAGTCACTGTATGCGGAGAAGAGGACATCCTGGTCAACCATCTATCGTCATTTAAATATGTGGAGGTCGACGGAGAGATCCACGAAACACCCTGCCAGGCGTTTGAAGGGCTGCGCATCAAGGACAAAGGTCCCGGGCCGAGCAAAGTGCCAGAGATATCCGTCTCATCGTATAAAGAAGCTCAAGCTCTAGTGGAAGCAGGAGAAGCAAAGGGCTGGGGCAAAGTGCTGGACATTCCTGTGAAGATGGACCGGTTCGGGCTGGGATACCAACCGTCGTCATCAACTCCTTCCGTGGGGGCACCCCGTTTCAGAGGGCCAATCACCATCTCTGCCAGTGGAGTATGTCATGAAACCATCAATGCTGCTTCGGAATCGGACGAAGGAGACAGCGACTGTGATATGGATGCCTGGATTCAGCCAAGCACGCCAGGACAGGGACTGTGCAACTGGTCTATTCAGGAGCTTGTTCCTGTGACTCTTAAACAGTAATGCTTTGCTTTATTAATTGTTGAAAAATCTGATGTCTTGCCCGGGGCATCATGATTTGCTTAGGGCTGTGTTGTTATGAACATTGCGTGTTAATCATTAAATAAATGGCGTTTTGTCATGTGCAAATACTGTAATCTCTGTCTTTCTTGTTTTATATTTTTCAATAAAATGGCAACGTGGTTATTCGCTTTATACGCATTTTGAAGCACTTAACCATTCCTTTTGCAGGATAACATTTTCAGATGACATCCTTGAACCACCTATGACTCGTCCCGACTTTGAACACCCGGTATTTCAGGCCGAAGAAGAGGTTGTCGAAGATAGTGACGTTCCTGAAGAACTGTCTTGGTTGGTGAAGCAAGAGGAAAGAGCCATTCTGCCTCACGACGAGGTCATCGAAATTATCAACTTGGGGTCGGAAGGAGTTGAGAGGAATATTCGTATCGGAGCCGCGCTGCAGGGCGATATCAAGCGAAGACTGGTTGAAATGCTCCGAGAGTATAGTGATGTATTCGCTTGGTCGTATGAAGATATGCCAGGGCTCGATACAGATATGGTTGTGCATCGCCTGCCACTGAAAGAAGACTGCCCGCCAGTCAAGCAAAAGCTTCGCAGAACTCGACCAGATATGGCAGTGAAGATCAAAGAGGAAGTTCAAAAACAGTGGGACGCTGGTTTCCTTGCTGTGACAAAATATCCCTCATGGGTTGCTAACATCGTACCCGTGCCAAAGAAAGATGGCAAGGTTCGAATGTGCGTGGATTATAGAGATTTGAATAAAGCAAGCCCAAAAGACGATTTTCCACTTCCTCATATTGACGTGTTAGTTGATAATACCGCTCAATACTCCGTATTCTCCTTCATGGATGGCTTTTCAGGCTATAACCAGATTAAAATGGCGCCAGAGGATATGGAGAAGACTACTTTCATAACGCCTTGGGGAACATTTTGCTACAAAGTGATGCCCTTTGGTTTGAAAAATGCTGGGGCAACATATCAGCGTGCGATGACGACTCTTTTCCATGATATGATGCATAAAGAGATCGAAGTTTATGTGGACGATATGATTGCCAAATCCCAGACGGAGGAAGAGCATCTGGTGAATCTGCTGAAGTTATTTAAAAGGCTTAGGAAGTTCAGACTGAGGCTGAACCCTAATAAATGCACCTTCGGGGTGAGATCGGGTAAGCTGCTGGGGTTTATCGTAAGTGAAAGAGGAATAGAGGTCGATCCTGCTAAAATAAAAGCGATTCAAGAAATGCCGACGCCTAAAACAGAGAAAGAGGTGCGCGGGTTTTTAGGGAGGTTGAATTACATCGCCCGGTTCATATCTCACCTAACTGCTACGTGTGAACCACTATTCAAGTTGCTAAAGAAAGATCAAGCTGTAACGTGGAACGAAAACTGTCAAAAGGCGTTCGATAAAATAAAGCAGTATTTGCAGGAGCCTCCTATTTTGATACCCCCAGTGGCAGGGAGACCCTTGATAATGTATTTGACGGTTCTTGAGGGAAGCATGGGTTGTGTTCTCGGTCAGCACGACGAGACAGGGAGAAAAGAGCATGCGATCTACTACTTGAGTAAGAAATTTACAGATTGTGAATCTCGATACTCAATGCTGGAGAAAACTTGTTGCGCGCTAGCCTGGGCCGCCAAGCGTTTGAGGCAATACATGCTGAATCATACAACCATGCTCATCTCGAAGATGGATCCTATCAAATATGTATTTGAAAAGCAGGCGTTGTCAGGAAGAATTGCCCGTTGGCAGATGGTCTTGACTGAATATGACATCCAATACGTCTCGCAAAAGGCTATAAAGGGGAGCGTACTGTCTGAGTATCTGGCGGAGCAGCCTATTGAAGAGTACCAATCGATGAGGTTTGATTTTCCTGACGAGGATATCATGTACCTTAAGATGAAAGATTGTGAAGAGCCGTTTCCAGATGAAGGACCAGAGTTGGGTTCCAAATGGAAGATGATATTTGACGGAGCTGTGAACGCTTACGGTAGCGGAATAGGGGCAATCATCACTACGCCACACGGGTCGCACATCTCGTTTACTGCCCGATTGACCTTTGCCGTTACCAACAATGAGGCTGAATATGAAGCTTGTATAATGGGGCTTGAAGAAGCCATTGATTTGCGAATCAAGAATTTAGACGTATACGGAGACTCAGCTCTGGTAGTAAATCAAATCAAAGGGGAATGGGAGACACGTCAGCCCAACTTGGTACATTACATGAATTATGCAAGGAGATTGTTGCCTTTCTTCGACAGAGTTGAATTGCATCATGTACCGCGGGCATAGAACCAAATGGCTGACGCCCTGGCCACTTTGTCTTCCATGTACAAGGTCAACTTCTGGAACGAAGCTCCCCGAATCATTATCTCTCGGCTTGATAGACCAGCTTATGTATTTGCTATTGATGAAGCATCCGACGACAAACCGTGGTATTTTGACATCCTTAATTTCCTGAAGAATAAAGAGTATCCGGCTGGGGCATCCAGTCAAGATCAGAAGACTCTCAGGAGATTAGCAGGCAATTTCTATTTGAACCCGGATGGCGTCTTATACAGAAGAAACCACGACTTGGTGCTGTTGCGTTGTGTAGACGAAAGAGAGGCAAAGTTGCTCATGGAGGAAATACACGAGGGTACCTTTGGCACGCATGCTGGTGGGCATGCTATGACGAGAAAGCTGCTGCGGGCAGGCTACTTTTGGCTGACCATGGAAACCGATTGTTTCAAGTTCGCGAGGAAGTGCCACAAGTGCCAAATCTATGCTGACAAGATCCATGTGCCTCCGAGTCCTCTAAATGTGATGTCATCGCCATGGCCATTCTCGATGTGGGGAATCGATATGATTGGAAAGATTGAGCCGACAGCTTCTAACGGGCATCGGTTCATCCTGGTAGCAATCGATTATTTCACCAAGTGGGTAGAGGCGGCATCTTACGCAAATGTAACGAAGCAAGTGGTGGCCAGATTCATCAAGAGAGATATCATTTGCCGATACGGGATTCCCGAGCGGATTATCACCGACAATGGTTCAAACCTGAACAACAAAATGATGAAGGAGCTGTGTCAGAATTTCAAGATTGAACATCACAACTCCTCCCCGTACCGACCCAAGATGAATGGCGCTGTCGAAGCGGCCAATAAGAATATCAAGAAGATCGTTCAAAAAATGGTGGTTACCTATAAGGATTGGCATGAGATGCTACCCTTCGCATTGCACGGTTATCGTACGACGGTACGCACATCAACCGGAGAAACCCCGTTCTCGTTAGTGTATGGAATGGAAGCGGTATTACCATTGGAAGTTGAGATCCCTTCTCTGAGGGTATTGCGAGACGTTCATCTGGACGAGGCAGAATGGGTAAAAGACAGGTTGAACCAATTGAGTTTGATGGACGAGAAGAGGCTAGCTTCTCTAGCATATGGTCGTCTGTACCAGAGCCGAATGAAGAAAGCATATGATAAGAAGATACATCCGCGAAGCTTTCAGACGGGCGACCTGGTGCTGAAAAGGATTCTCCCGCCGCAAGCAGATCACAGGGGCAAGTGGACCCCCAATTACGAAGGGCCATACGTCGTCAGGAAAGTCTTTTTCGGAGGAGCGTTATTGTTGTCCACTATGGACGGAGAAGACTTCACGTCACCTGTGAATTCGGACGCAGTCAAAAAATACTTTGCTTAAAATAGACCCGCTGGACAGAAAAAAGAGAGTCCAGGCAAAAATGGGGCATCCTGGTGAACCAAAAATAGAATGAAAGGTTCGGGCAAAAGTTAGGGATAAAATTGAAAAAATGTACACCCGCGAAGTTGAAAACCTACACTGGGCGGCTTCGGCAAAAAAGGGTATCCCGGTGAACTGAAAACCCGTAAAGGGCGGTTCACGCAAAAGTTAGGGATTTGAAAAGCAAATGACTGCGGTCCGAATTTGATATTGCAGTGAGCATCAGTGCGGGAGAATACCCGAGGGGTCGATTATCAGATGCAACCGCTTCGGAGGTATGGATACCGGGAAAGCATTAGAGTCAGATGAGTCATAGGAGGATCAGTTCGTGGTTTTCATCTGCATCCCGTTGCCGACATGTGTACAAAGTTGATTTGTCGATATATTTATGCTTCTTGTGCATACTTGTATATTTGTTTTGCGTGACTTCCTCTTTTCAGGAGTTACATCCCGTGTACAAAACTCCGCCTATTCAGGGGCCCAATCAATAAAATATGTTATTCAGTACTTGATGTTGGTTCTTTACTGTTTTGTGCATAATAAAACGCCTAAGTTTATTGAAACTAGCATGTGTATAACATCACTGGCCCTTGCCAACGATTGTTAAAGCTTTGAATTAACTGAAAATAACGTCACTAATCTGGATCGATTTAGTTGCATAGACTTGTCTTGTCTTGTTTGTGTTGTTGCAGGTTTCATAGCCGTACGAGGAAGATGATCAAGAGACTGCAGTAAGAGAAGACTCGACTCTCACGCAGGTCATGCATGTTCCTTACTGAAGAAGGATCGAATTCCCCGGCTAGTCGTACCAAGAGGACATGCTCCAGCAAAGTCATTTATCCTCAGCTTCTGAGTATTCAGCCTCAGAAGATTAATATTTCCAATTGGCGAGCTGCGTTCAGGCAGTTTACCTTTCCCCGCAGGGTTATTTACCCCCCAGTGGAGTCAATTGATTTTTCCTAAGAGAATCATCCCATCCCCAACGGAATTCTCTTCTCAGCAAGTATTCCTCCCAGTGGAACTCAAAGATTAAGGCTCTCCCCGGCAGAGTTGGTGTGGGTCATGGCAGTTATTTTGTCAAAATACCGTATGATATCCGTTCACTTTCCCGCAGAAGTTCAATCATACCAGGCGCATCTGCTGTTCCCCAGCAGAGTTATATCCCCCAGCAGGGTGTTAATTCAATGAGGTGTTTGGGTCAAAATCCCCATTCCCTGGCTGAGTCGACTTCACTCTTCCGGCATTTATTTTGCTGGGATAATTCTGTAGCACCTGGCTATCCCCAGCGGAGTTGGCATTATTTTTCAGCATTTATTTTGCTGAAGCAGTTTCTGTATCTTAGCAGTTCGAGTCTGCATTTGCATTGGCATATAGTGTCATACTTGCATCCATCAAATGAAAAACGTAGCGTTTCCATGTCGAATGGAGCATTGCATCATTGTCGAATGCATGCATTTTGAAACATAAACCAGGTCGGCTAACTGTTTGGTTTCATGTAATGTTTCTCTTGCAGGTAGAGAGAGCCCTTGCTCAGGTGAATCAATAAAACATTTGAGGTCTCGGCATGAGACATTCAGCGAAGTGTCAGCTGTGGCACTACTCCCCACAGAGTCAGCAGGATAAGTTCTCTTTGATCCCGAGCAGAGTTACTTATTTCCCCGCCAGGGTTCTTGTTGAAGTTTCTCCAGTCCGATCAGCGGACTGTTTCCTTCAAAGTTGTTGTTACGTCAGTATTCAAAGGATTCATGAATCAGAATTTTAGAGGCTACCGCCGGTTATCAGAGCAGGCGTCCGGAAGTTCGGTTTCCAGAAATCCCCAGGAGAGTCAGCCTCAAAGTTGCTGTAACGTCAGTGATAAGAAGTTTGCGGACCAATGAAAGGATGAGTCCTAACGTGGACAGTTTTATTGACGGGTTTTCTTTGTGCTAGAGAAGATTGTTGGAATGTGGAGTCCTAACGTGGACATTTCCTCAAGTTGACAATGTGTGTTAGTCCTAACATGGACAACTTCGAGTTCTCGGTGTTGATTGAGTGTGGAGTCCTGACGTGGACAAGACGGATTACTCTTCATGTTGGTGTCCTGACGTGGACAATTTATTGCCAGCGGATAGCTTTATTCGGAACGGTGAAGTGGGCGTCCTGACGTGGACAAGTTTATAGTTCTTCGTAATGACAAGATGCGAGAGTCCTGACGTGGACGAGATTATCCTTTTTGTGTTATGGGCGAAGTGTGAGTCCTGACGTGGACAAGTCTTATTTCCCCAACAAGTCAAAGATGCGCGAGTCCTGACGGGGACAAGTTCTATTACTTCAGCTGGACAAGAGGAGATTCCTAACATGGAAAGAAGGTAGATTCCTTACGTGGAAAGTTTAGTCCTGACACGGACAAATGGAAAAGAAGTTGATTCCTGACATGGAAAGAGAAGCTTCAGTTCCTTACGTGGAAAAGCAAGTTCAGGCCTGACATGGACAGACGCAGAAAGGACGAGTGAGGTCCCTAACGTGGGAAGATGAAGATTCCTTACGTGGAAAGTTTGAAAATGATGATTCCTTACGTGGAAAGATTGAGTCCTTACGTGGACATATCAAGAGCATTCCTTACGTGGAAGGAAAAAATGGTTTCCTTACGTGGAAAGACGAGTTTATTCCTTACGTGGAAAAGTTGAGTCCTTACGCGGACATACGAAGATGTGATTCCTGACGTGGAAAGATGGAGTCCTTACGCGGACATATCAAGACTGGAGTCCTTACGTGGACAGATTGAGAATTTTATTCCTTACGTGGAAGAAGATTGGTTTCCTTACGTGGAAGAGGATTGGTTTCCTTACGTGGAAAAGAGATTGTTTCCTTACGTGGAGAGATTGAGTCCTTACGTGGACATATCAAGATCGTGTTCCAAACGTGGAAAAATGGAGATTCCTTACGTGGAAAGTTTGTATTCCTTACGTGGACGGTGTTATTCCTAACGTGGAAGAGTTTATTCCTAACGTGGACGATTTATTCCTGATGAAATGCAGACAAATGATCCCCAGCACGGTCGCTACGAGATCAGTGGGTTGTCATAACAGTCAGATTCAGCTGATGAATGTTATTCCCAAGCAAGAGCACGGTTTATTTCTGCGGTTGGCAAATTTCTGGTTTCGCTAGTATTCAACTGTCTCGTACCGCGAATGTCTGAAGGCTCCGGGCTCTTCACCCAATCGGGTCCAAGCCGTTTGAATAGGGGCAGCTGTTGCACCCTAAAATTTGCTCAACCTTATTCACTTGGTTTATGTTTCAATTGCATTAGCATTTGCATATAGGGCCATGTACATAGGTTACTCATCTGCATAACATAAGCATAGCAAGTCAGCTAACAGGGGACCAATCATTATTCTCATCTCTAGAGGCCTATAAAGAGGTTATTATCCTGATTCAACCTCATTCAAGTCATCAGAAAAGAATTTGGAAGCTATCAAGTCAATGGGTCAAGCAGTTCATCTATCTCCTAACTGAGGGTATCTGAGGATCAACAAAGAAATTATGAGCTGTGAATTGAAGGCATGGGGAGTATCTAGACATCTTGGAGGACTTAGGAAGTCATTTGGAGAAGGAGACAAGTCATTGGTGTGATCACAAGAGTTGCAGTTGAAGACAGTCAACTAGGGTTTCATCTGGGTCAACCCTGGGTCAACTCTAGGTCAATTGACTGATTGAAAGGCATTAAGGGCTATTGGAGAGATGTGGGGTTCATCATTTGACATGGAGAATAAAGATATGTTGTCATGCTAAGAAGGAATCAAGAGAAATCAAGGAGAAGAGGAGTTTCTAAATTAGGGTTTCTATGTAAAATCCCCTAGTTTAGGTCAAATTTCCAAGCAAGATAAGTCAAAATGCATGCTTCAAATGGGTTCTTGGCCAACATGAAACTTGTAGAGGATATCAAGACCTTTAATTTGAGTGGTGGAAGACATCAATGAGATTTATAGAACTCAAGTTATGGTCCTTGCAAGTTACAGGTCATCTGAGGTATCTGAAATTTTGTCTGTGAAAGTGACTTGACTTCCAAGCAATTTTTACCCCTCAAGGAAATTTCAAATGAATTTCTGGTCAACATAAGAGTTGTTACTTATTGTCTTAGCTTTCTATAATGGTATAGTATGTCTTCATATGATTTGGGGAACTCTACTTATGGTCTTGGCAAGCAAAGGGTATTTTGGTCATTTGTGAATTACAGGTCATTTTAACCTATACCCAAAACTCATACAAGGAAGCTTCAAATGGAAACCTTTACAACATCAAACTTGTTCCAAATGACATTTTGAGTCTAGAAAAGTGACCATGAGAGATTGGAAATGTTCATAGCATAAGGTTTCCAAATTGTTGAATTTAATGAAGAAAAATGGACTTAAAAATGAGATTTTTCATATCTTGGCCAAATGAAGCAAAATTATAGGTCATTTTGAATGGAAAGGGAATTTTAAAGACATTGGCTAAAGTGGAATTTTGAGTTTAGTTCATAATTTGAGAGTTATCCATGGTTGCTTGCAATGAAAGAAACATAAACCAATTTCAAGGGAATTTGTGCAAGGGAAATTTCTCCAAGTTTCTAGGAGGTTCTAACCTCATCTATATATTCATGCAAGATGGTTCATGCAAGGGTTGGTGACTTCATTTGTTCAAAACCCCAAATTCTCCACACTTTCTTCAACTTGCATAAGCTTCACAAACTCTCCATAATTTCCCTCAATTCTCACATTTGTTGATTGAATCTTCATCATCATCATACAAGGATCAGAATCCACACCTTCATGTGGCAAATTGGAGCAAGAATCGTGCCATTCATCATCATCATTCAAGAAGCATAAACTTTGGAAGTGAGTGATTCAAGGCCTTAGAACCATACTTGTTGCATACAGAAGTAATCACCAAGCTTATTGATCACTTTCCTTTCATCACAAGCATCTGATTTGGAGATCTTAGCACCTGTATCAAGAAATTGCACCAGGTTTGTTTTCTCTTCGTATGGCATGAATTAATTAGAATTTTAGGGTTTTGATAGAGTAGAATGGTTAAGATAGGATAGAAGATTGATTGGGATGATTTTGGAGAAGTTTCATGAGGTTTGAGCTTGATGTGTCAATTCTGTTGAGACTTATAACTCTTGGATTAAGGCACGAAAATGTGATTGGATTAGCATGCTGTGATCAGGATGAGTTGTAGATTAATTTAGGATGAATTTTGTGGAGAAGTGGAATAGTTGAGGACAGGTGATAATGGTGGATTCTATCTGGTATCACTATCGGGCTCGCTCCTTGGATGAGTTTCAGAATGAGATAGCATCATGGCTGTGTAGAGGGAGAGTTTTAGGGCATTTTTGGTTTTTGAATCTCATGATTTCGTGGAGGTATGAGATAGAACAGAGGGATGGAAGTATCGTGCATGAGAAGGGTTTCTGAAACCCTAAATGGCTGGAGGTTGAAGAAGGGTCAGGAGCCACACGATTGCAGTCTGACCTTTGACTTGGAGACCCAATCCAACGGACACGATTAAGTTTCAGAATGGAGGGAGTTTTTAAAAACTGAAACGCACCGTTTCATTTAGTGGAATGAAATAGGCTCAGACAGCTATTCGCACCCCCCAATTTGATGGGCCCAACGCGCTGAACCTGATCTGCTTGCTATTCTTACCCCCTCCCTTTATTTCTTTCTATTTTCATTTTTTTAATTTCCTTTTATTTTCATTCATTTTTGAAAATTCATAATAAATCAGAAATTGCATATTTTTAATTCATTCTTTTTGCATTATTTTCTTTAAAGAGTCAAGAAAATTATAAAAAATAAAAATTGCATTTTATTTTTTATTTGATATTTTTCCCATGTTTTCCAAATAAATAGCATTTTAAATAGTTTCATTTCATACATGATTTTGTTATTTTTTGTTCTATTAATTGCTTCAATATTTTTTTGCCCATTCTTTTTAGGTTGTTTAGTTTAGACATTAAACTTGTAGATACAATTTAGTTCCCATTTTTAGAAATTAATTTTAGGTGTTTAAGTATAGGTGTGAATAACATGAACAAACTAGGGTTTTAGGTGATGACTTAGGAGAATTAATTCATTTCCCTTAGGACTTAGAGATTGAATAGGTTAGCTAGGGGACTATAGGGGCTATGGGTAGTTATTAGATTCCCCTAGGAAAAAAGTCAGGATTCCCCTACTGCTATTAATCTACTGTATATATCTGATTGACTGGTGTGGTGTGCCCTCTGGGGATTATTGCTTGTATGTGTGGGTATTGGGATTGTCTGGGGATTTGGGAGAGCTGAAGACTTGAGAAGGTGAAGCCATTGGAGATCCAGATGTTGAAGTCCAACTTCCAGAGTTGAAGAGAAGATTCTTGCTAGCAGATGCTGAGGAGACTAGGGTTTAGGAGCTAGGCAGAGCTCAAGATTAGAAAGCTTGTTCCTCAAACATGGATTGCCTTGTCTGCATCCATTCTTCTCTGTGATTCAGAGTCTCTCTAAGACACTCACCCCCTTCCTTTGGAAGGCTTGGTGATAGTGTCTAAGAGATAGAACTCTTGAGAGAAAATGTCTTTTGTGTTAGAAGCAGTCTGTTCACCACCCTTGGTAGTCAACTGATTGCTTAACACCCAATTCACTCTTGTGACTGATCCCTCATCCTGGAGGTTTGAACTTGAAGAAAGGCCATTGCAGATAGAAGACTGATGAGCAAAGCCCTTGCCTGAAGGCCATGAAGATGGAGATTGATGCTTGTTGAAGCCTGTAGCTGATTGGAGATTACTTGGAGCCAGATGTTGATTCAAAGCTGCTGGAGCTGTTTGCTTTATTGCTGTATTTCATTTCTGATGTATTGATTGGTTTTCTGTACTGTATTGTTGCTGTTTACCCTATTGGGTTGAAAGTGAAGTCTGTTCACTTTTGCCTATTGTTTTCTAGGTTCGAGGTTGAGTGGGACTCCCTTGCCTCGCTTGTATTGCTGCATCCATGCATTCTACCGCTGTATATATCTGATATTGTTTCTGTTTCTGCCTATCCCGTAGGATCTCTGTTTCTCTCTGTGCAAGAGAGGAGCATGATAGACACTAGGTCTTAACCCATGCATGATAACATTAGGTTAGTTTGTTCCCCTTTGCAATCGTAGGTTAGAGTTCTGTCTCTTCTCGTCTTAAAACAAACAGAAAAACACAATAAAGTTTCAAACACAATAAAAGACACTTCTTCCATAAAAGAATGTGAACTCATCAAAACGTCATTTTTGTCCGCCGGGACTGTTAATCAGAAAAACCTTTTTCAGAAGGAATAAAATCAACCAGGACCAGCTTGTGTCGTACGTAGCCCGAACTACGTTTGCTCTGATCTTCCATGCTGTGTGGAAGTACGTAGGCATAGGATGAGATATCCTAGCGAGCAACCTTCCCCTCCTTTCCCGTAGGTAGGCGAACTACGTTGACTCTGATTTCTCGTTCCAGGCGGGAATACGTAGGCATAAAGTGCGACACTTTGCCGAGTCATTTTCATTTCATTTTCTTTTTAACCCTTGACCTATAGTTTAGATAGAATAACAATCCATACCAGAAAACAAGCGTGGATCCCGTCGAGTACGACGGACGTGAGGGGTGCTAATACCTTCCCCTTGCGTAACCGACTCCCGAACCCAGGTTTTGGTTGCGACGACCATACCTTTCCCATGTTGTGCGAGGTTTACTCTGAGCGTTTCCTTTCCCTCCCGTGGGATAAATAACGCACGGTGGCGACTCTTCTGTCAGCCAGCGCCGATTTTCGCAGTAGCGACAAAGTGTTTTTGTGTTTTTTAAAGAAGAAGTGCTTTGAATTGGAGTGTTTATAATGCATGTTGTACCAAAGTCTAAAACCTAGGATCGAATGTGTCGCATATCGCCCTAAGGACGTATACTAAACACTCTAGGCAAATGAGAGGTGGCCCCTCAATTACCATTTCCCAAGTATAAGGCTCATGGCGCAACATCCATTATCTTTATTAAGTGTTTTATGGTTGTTTTGAGATGAGAAGAGAAAGGACACTAAAAGGGGGACTAAATCCAAACCTAAAGTTGTCATGCAATGGTGATCCTAAGATTGAGATAAAGGAAATGCTGCCTAATGTTATCATACATGGTTAAGATCCTAATGTCTAACATAATCTCCCTTGAGAGATTAGATGTCCTAAGGGAAAGAAGGCAAAGAAACAACAAGAGACAACATAAATATGCGAGGATTCAAACATGGAATGCAAATGAGGGAGGAAATTGTGTGGGGTAAAGACCACCACAAGCCCATCTCAACCTTAAGCACTCATATGACAAATGCAAGAGATAAAAGGAATAAGAAATGCATCAATAGAAACACACAAAAGCATCAAAAAGTGGGATGAAATGGCCTGAACCAAACAACATCAACCACAATGCCACAAAGCAAAACAACATGAAAAGAGAAAGGACAAGAACCCTAACTCAAAGAAGGGCTAGAACAAGAGTATAAAACATCAAGGCATTCCCCAAACATCATTCAATCAAGGCATCATCATTATTTATGCAAAAGATACAACAAAAGTGTCCTCATGGTTCATCATTCAATCCATGTTTCAAATACCTCCAAAGGAGGGAACTTAGACAAACTTAAATGGTGTTCCAAAGTCGTTGGACAGAAAGGGGAATGAAATAAAAGTTCTCAAAAGAAAAATAAAGTAAACCATAAGGAAATGCAAGCAAATTCCCAAAGGAATGCAAGCTTGTTTCATAATGAAACCCTAATTGGCAACTCAAAAGCAAACAATCAAATGAACAAGAAAAATACAATATAATGACATAAAAATGAGCAAGCATCATCCTTAACATGTTAACAACATGAAACAATAGGCATTAAGAGCTCAAAGGATCCAAAAATGTCATATCAAAGTCAAACTAGGTCAAGATGTATGTATGAACCTTCCTGAAATTCTGGCTATGCAGATCACATGTGTTCCAAGAACATTGATCTCTGCTCAACAAGGACGAGGACAGATCATGACCAATTTAAATTTCCTTAAATTGTCCCAATGTCATGACCAATGTCACAACCTCTGTTGTGACATCTGCAGTCTTTCATGCTATTTATCTAACCATTTAACTTACAGAATTGTAAATGCAGAAAGATAAATAACACAATAATTGTTCACCCAGTTCGGTATCAACAACACCTACATCTGGGGGCTACCAAGCCAGGGAGGAAATTCACTATTAGTAGAATCAATTCAAAGTCAAACCTCCAATTTGCACTTCTCACTTAATCTCTATCCAATGACACTTCAGCCTAGAGACACTCTAGTACCTGAGTATACCCACTCACTCCCCTACTATCACACAACAGTGATATCAAACAATTACAAAGACAGTATGAAGAGACACTTCATACACACCTTGATCTTGCTTCTCAGCTTTAATCAAGGAACTCACACACTCTTGCTTCACAGCTTCAAGTGAGACGCAACCTAGAATCTACCTAACCAAAACAATCATCCACCAGATAATTGCTTGGATTACAAGTATTCCTAAACAGAATTTGCACGTGAAGAACAACCCTCTTCACTTACAATTATGTCTACCACAATGCATCATACAATGCAAAGGGTGACATACACACAAGGGACTCTCAACCCTAGACCTCTATTTTACACTCTAATTTTTCTTGGTATGAGTGCTTGCTTTTCTTCTGCTTCTGCTCCTCCTTTTATAGTCGTGCAGACTGGGCTTGGGCTATGCAGAAGTAACAAATATTAGTTTTAATAAATCAAAACTAATTTCCACAATTCAAGGTGTTGTGCAATTAGGTCATGGCATGGTCAGCATTGCCTTGAATCTCTCCTGAGATAACTCAAAAGTCATAACATGTTTCCTGATATTTAGCCTGAGATATATCAGGTCTCATAATAGAAAAACAAGCTCAGCCCGTCTGATGTCATACGATCCATGTCATGACATTCAGTATGACCTTCAGCTTTTGCTCACTCTTAGCTGACCAGCTTGCTCTACTGAACACTTCTACAGAATCTTCATCATGACAGTCATGGTTTCTCCAATCTTCTGCAGAATAATATTAGAAACAAGTATATTCAAGTTTTCTAAAAGGTCTCCAAGATCCTTTTATGAATACCAATACAATCTGCTCTTGTTCCTAATCCATCTCCTTGACATATTTATTGATGAGGTATTTTCAACATGGTCTCATCAATCCAAACCAATTTTGTCAAGAGATATACACTGGCAGCTCCTTCTGTTGTCATGCAGCTATGACTTGCTTAAAACACATGACAACACACTTCACTCACCATAACACACATTGTTGTGGCTGCACACCTCACACTGACTGAGGAACTTGCAAGTTACTCTAAAAATAGGAAAATGATTCAAAAATTATTCAATAAAATGCAAGAAGCTCATTAATGTGTTGGCAACCAAAGGCCAAAAGATTGCAATCAAAATCACTTCACAACATCACCATAGAAATTGATTCACAAGGGTGCTCCATTGTGAAGGAGGATTGTTTAGGGTCAACTGAAAGGCATCAAAAGTCAACTCAAAAGTCAACCAATCAAGGGCAAAATGGTTCTAAAATATTCTTCAACTCATCATTAATATGAGGATTGAATTTCATTCATTGGATCAAAATGAAATGAGAGAAATAAAATAAAGAACAAAGCATGTCAAGATTTAAGTTACATAAAACACTTCCAAAGTTAAATCCCATTTTTAATTGAAAAATAAATCATAAAATAAAATAAAAATTTCTAAAAATAAGAGGACATCTCAAAGATTCTAAAACATTTTTTTTTGGGGATTTTATCATACTTGGAAGTATTTTAAAATAAATTAAAGCTAAACAGGAATAAAATAAAAGGCAAAAAAGAAAATAAAGTGGGTTGGAGGTGCAGGAAGCAACCCAGAACGTTGGAAAACCAAATGTCCCACAAAGGGGGGGGGGGTGCCAATAGCAACCCAGCCCAACAAAAATATAAAAGAAAATAAAAACGTAAGGGTTCAGTGTGGCAAGTCAAACCAAGGCATATGGTGCAAATCAGAGAGGCACGTTGGATCAGGAAGTCAACACATCCAAGGCTCCATGTTGTGCCAGCTCATTTAATGAGATTCCCAGCTTGGTTCAGTGTATGTGGTCAAAGCAAGAACATGGTGGGTCTTAATCTGGGACGTTGAACTGAAAAGTAATCAAATCACATGGCCAGCAATGAAACACGTGGGATTGGCTGGGTTTTAAAAAAGGGAGGGAGAACCAGACGCCAGAACCACTGTTCCGGTCGTCTTCTACAGCGTGCCCTCACATACCCTTCACGGCCAAAAAACCAGAACCCTAAAAAATTAACCAAAATCAACAAATAAATAGTGAAAACTCATCTACTCTTCAAGAGGATCATGAATACATGGTTGGTTTTCAAAGAAAGCGCTTAAATAAAACAAAACAAATAAAAATAGAAAACGTGCTCACATGAAAAAGTTCACAAACGGTCACCAAATCAACCCAGAATCCATCTATGATGTACAAAGATTAAAATGACATAAAAATGGCGTGATAAAACAGCTTGAACAGAGAGATATTTTGAAAGAAAGAAACCTAGAAAATAAGCTTCCTCAGACTCAATGTGTTATCAAAGCTTGCAATAAGTTATCTAGAAATGTTCTGTGAAGCTTGGGGAATGTTTTAGGATGTTTTGTTTTGATTCAAACTCAATAAAACTTGGAAACCGATTTTCACTTTTTTCTCTCTTTTGCTCAATCTGTTCTCTCTCTAACTCTCACCAAATCCAGTTCTGAAGGCATGGGAAGAATCCTGGGATTAAATATGTTGGATTCAGATTGAAATAGGGCCCAATTCTGTCTCCTTTAAGCCCAATTGCATTTTCACTTTTTCACTTGTGGTCATTTGAATAGTGCACGAATTTCCCCTTGATTAGCTGTAAAAATGGCTCCTTTGGCTTGCATCTGAAGTCGGTGGATCAAAGGGTTGAGAATGACTCCTTGGTTTGGTCTTATGGCATGTCTTTGATGTGTAACTTAATCTTGAAGAAACCATAAAAATGGCCACCAAAATGCACTCAAATTCCAAATCCAAAGATGGTATTGTGTTCCAAATGTGTTTGGCACTCAAAATATGCACAAAGTTGATACAAAATGTTTTCAAATGAATTAATTTTGATTTTTCCCTTTTAAGCCCTTTTTCATGAAAATTCAATTAGGGATTCTTCCATTCAAGCCAAACCTTTGATGTCTTGATGTTTGGTTGAGCAAATGACCCTATTTGGAGCAAGTTTTATGTTGGAAAGATTTCCATTTGAAGTGTGCAAAGTGGTGAAAATGACCTATAATGAAAATGACCTGTAATCCTGTTTTCCCAAAATACCCCTGCCTTGTAAACCTCATAACATGAGTTCTACAAATCAGATGAAGGACTTCTAGTACTCTTTGGAAATCTAAGAGCATGAGGAGCAACTTTCATGTTCATCAAAAGTTGAGGAGAAACATCCTTCTAGGTCAAAAATGACTTGGAAGTTGGTTGACTTTTGTTGACCAAAATCACATTCATCTGAGGACCTGTAACTTGTCTGCATCATAACTTGAGTTCTATAAATCCAATCAAGGACTTCTAGTTCTCAAAAGAAAGCTAAGAACATGCTCTACAAGTTTCATGTTGGTCAAAAGTTGAGGTGAGACTTGTATCTTGAGATAGGTGGTCTTGAAGTTAGGCACTGAACATGGGATTTTACACTAAGAACCCTAATTTAGTAACTTCTCACACTCTTGATTCTTGATGAATTGATCTTGAAATGATATATCATGTATCTTAACACAACATTCCATGACCATAAATACTTGGAATTGAGTCTTAATCTCCTTCAATTTCACAGTGGACTCAAGGTTGACCAGATGAAAACCCTAATTGCACCATCTTCAACTGTAACTCTTCCCCCTTGGTGTAAACACTTGAATGAACTCCACAATGACCCTCAAGGCCTCCAATGAGCTTAAATGATCATCTCTCTTCATAAACCTGGGCTTGTGATCCTCAGATGGTCTTCAAATGGCCTCCAAGACAGGAGGTGAACCTCATACACTTATCTGCTTATCCAAAGGGATTTGACTTGTCTTTGATGATGATAACCCCCCTGTTGGCTTGAATACAACCTCTTGATTAGGCTTAGAACCCTTGGCACATTCCTCTTGTTGCACACACATCTCTTGATCCCCTGTAAAAATGCAAAATGCTATACAATGCAATATGCTAGAACAATGAAATGAAACATAAACCAAGTAAAGAAAAGGTTGGGCAAATTTTGGGGTACAACACAATGTTGTGAACAACCTTATGGAAGATGCCTCTGCTTCTTTCCTTGATATTTGTAGCAGATACATTATGACACCCTTATTTCTTTAAGACCATACATGTAAGTACAAACAGACTCTTTTGTGCCTTGCATCTTAATCTAATAGCCGCCATAAGTCACTTTAGAGTGTAAGTCTAGAATGAGATATAAATAGAATATTTTTCTTAGTAATGGCAATAATCTCATTATCTTGGATTAAATATTTTGACTTTGAAATTATTCACAAGCTTAGAACTAGATGGCGATAGCGATCAGAGATTGACATAAAGAATATTAGAGTATTGTCTTAGTATGACTAACAGAGCTCAAAGAGAAGTTAAATATTTCTCATAAAAGTGTCTTTTTAAAACAACTTCCAAAATGGTCCTCAACCAAGAAGCAATGGAGTTTCTTAAGATATCACCTTAAAGAAAAAACTCCATATAATCAAATATTTTGAAACAAGATAGCTTTAGCAACATCGCTTCTTTTCATTACTTGATTTTTATTTCAGAACACAAATGCTTCTTTTCATCTGCATCCTGCACTAATATCATCTTCAAGCGATTAAGAAATGAAGAGCATCTGATATTAGGTTCTGGTAGAATTTTCTTCTTGTTTTCAAATTTGGGAAATCAGTTGAAATACAAATATTTTAGAAGCTCTTGAAGTTATTCTTCTATCAACATATATCACAATCCATTTAGCCAGTATGAAAGTCCTTTTGACAAGAAACCAAAGTTTTTCATCATTAGTCATTCCAATGAACTTAAGCTAAAAATAGAAGGTGATATGTTGAACAGTTTTTTATCATCCAACTTCATTTCTTTTCTTTAAAAACTGCAAGACAAACCTTCAGAACACAGTAGATTCAGGATGTAAACATCACACAAAAAATTATGACTTTAGGTTTAAGTCAAGAACTAGTCCTCTCAGAATTTGCTTGAAAACATTATATGAAGTGTAACTACTTCAAGCTTCAAAAACTGACCCCCACAAACCCAAGCACAAGACTTCGAAGATAGTCCAAGCACCAGACATATCAATGGTGTTGATATACTCAGAAGTGAGATAGCGCATCTACCAGAATGCGACTACCTCTACAGATATTCAATATGCATCTTCTAAGTTGGTGAAAGAGATTTTTAGAAATATCATCTATAACACCATCAACTTCTATAGTAATACCTTTTTTTAAGGATATTCTATAAACCTTCAACAACTCTTTATCAAGTCCAATGAGTTAAAAATATGTTTGGCTTTTCCATCATTTAAATTCAATGGAATCACCCATTTGAATATGGTAGGAAAATTTGTATGATAGTTTTCATGTGGTACTTGATTCCTTCTTGAAGAAGAAATGCATTTTTCGTATTGGATCAATATATGCACCATTGTTAAGTGTTAAGCACAGACCATGCTCTGATACCATTTAAAGGAGTGAAAAGTACACAAGAAGGGGGGTTGAGTTGTGTTTCACATTTTATTATTATTTAGCTTCTTATCAGAGTCTCAGAATCAAAACTGATGTTTATATTCTGAGTTAATTCAGTTGGCAACAGATACAACAAAAGTAAATAAAATAAAAACAAAAGACAAAAGATTTATACTGGTTCTTCCTGTAACTGAGATTAGTCCATTCCCCTTGTCTTAGAAGAACTTTTAATTATAACCACTTCATGATTACAACCGCTTATGCTTCTGCATAAGACTTTTACAACAGCTCAGACCAACTGTAACAGACTTTCCTTGCTTAGAGCACATGTCTAAGACTTACCCTTGCTCACACCATCATACTGAGCCGCCGGTTCATCTATCTTTTGGTTGAGACTTCCATTTGATTAGAGCACACGTCTAAGACTTCATTTGCTTACACCATCAGACTGAGTCTCCTGCTCATCTATCTTCTGGTTGAGACTTTCCTTTGCTTAGAGCACATGTCTAAGACTTTCCCTTGCTCAATCAGACTAGCTGAATAAGACTTTCATAGCTCAAGCACTTAAGCAATGAGACTTACGTGGCTTAAACATATTGACTCAAGAATTGTTGCTTGAATCCCAATGAGACAAGAATTTTTGCTCTAGCACATAGCAGGAGACTTAATCTAAACTACCGAAGGCTCAACAGAATAGAGAACAAGGTGTATATGATGCACGCATTAGAGGTACGGGAGATCACCATAACAAAGACCTAAAGAACTTCAGATTTCTCAATATATAGAGAGGTAAGTGTTGCACCCCAAAATTTTACAAACATTTCAAGAGGTATGAGTACCAATCAAGACTATGAAGATAGCCAAGAAGGTTGTTCAAGTGTTCAAGGGTTGATATCCTTGTCAGAGAAGTGAGAAGATCCTCAGAGAGATTGGTTGAAACCAAGGTTGTGTGCCTCCTAACTTGAGAGTTGTGGGAGCTCCTCAGATGATTCTGAGGCTATGAGGATGGACTTGAAGCCTTGAGGGATCTCATGAGAAGTGTTGAGGATCACTTAGAGTCCTAGAGAGGCCATTGTACAAAACAAAGAAGACTCATCCCTGAGTGGTGCAGTTAGGGTTTGACTGGGTCAACCCCAGGTCAACTGATGATTTGGAGAGGGTTGAGACCTAATCCAAGAACCATGTGATCATGGATTGATGCATTGAGATGCTATAAGGATTATTCCAAGATAAACTCATCATGATTGAGGAGTTTGAGAAGTTTCAAGCTAGGGTTTCTAAGGCTCGACAGTGTAAAATCCCCTAGTTTGATCCCTATCTTCAAGGAAGTTTAGCTCAAGATGTGATTGTCATCTCATCTTACCCCCAACATGAATGTTGTAGAGCTTGTTCATAGCTTTAATTTGAGTACTAGAAGTCCTTGATAGGATTTGTAGAGCTCAAGTTATGACTTTGACAAGTTACAGGTCATCTGAGGCATGTGAATCTGGGTCCTTGAAAGTCACCCAACTTGCATCCAACGTTTTCCCAAGAAGGATGATTCCTATGAAACTTTGGTCAACATGAATGTTTTTCCTCATCTTCTTAGATTTCTAGATAGTACTAGAAGTCCTTGATAGGATTTGTATAACTCAAGTTATGGCTTTGACAAGTCAAGGGCATTTTGGTCATTTGGAGATTATAGGTCATTTCAAGCATAAGGCCATATCTCCTATTTCCAAGCTTCAAATGGAAAAATCTTCAACATCAAACTTGCTTAAAATGATGTTTTAAGTCTAGTAGGGAGGTCATGAGATGTTGAAAAGGCTTGCAGCAAAAAGTGATAAAAATGACCTAAAATGGAGGCATAAGTTAAATAAGTTGAAGTTGGAAATTGGAAATCCCAAGTTACACATCCAAACCATGGCATATGATAGGTCATTTTGACTCTAAAGAATATTTTAGAAACAATGGTTCATCCACTTTTTTGATTTGAGGCCTAAATCATGGGGTTGCTTTGGAAAGTGGTTGCTTGCATAATAAGGTTCAAATGCAAAACTCAAGGAAACTCAATGTACAAGCTAGATAAGTGTCTTAACATGTCATATATCTCATCTAAGGAGAATTTCAGGTCAAGGCAAGTGCTGCAAGGGGCTATGGCATGAGATGATACATGAGATGGATGAATTCATAAACTCATGACATGAGAATCCCAATTTCTCATGGGATGGTTCCATATGGTTCTAGATGAGTCTAAACCACTCTATATATGATTTAGAACTTTCTCAGATGCAAGGTTGGTGAGAGATTTGAGAGAAGAGTGAGATAGCCATTTCACTTGCTTCCATTGCAAGTTGAAATCAAATTCCACATTCTGATCCATTTCCATTCCCTCTTTCAATCCAAACATATTCCATTGATCATACTGAAGCTGTGCAGACCAAATTGGAGGCAAAACCATGGAGAATTGAAGAGATAGCACTTGGATTTTGAAGGTTGCAAGTCACAATCGGGTTTGGAGATTCAAGCTTTCTTGGCCCAATCTTTTGCAAACAGTAGCAAGATCATCATTCAAGGATTGATTCTGAAGAGTTTGAGAGCTTGAAGTGAAGGTTTACCCCATCTGTTAATCAAGATTCAACAGGTTAGTAACTTTTCTTCTACACCATGATTTAAGCATAATTAGGTAAAATTGTTAGGTTAGAACAGTTAGAGACAATTAGGTGATGGATTCTGGGAAGTTTGAGAGCAATTGGTGAAGTTTCAGTTGATGACACCATTTTTGTTTGGATCAAGAACATGAGATATAGTGAGCTATAGCATGAATTAGATATCAAGAATTAATCAGTGTGAAGTGGTGATCATTCTGAGGTAATCAATTTCAAGAATGGTGAACTTTGATTCCTGAGCATATTTGGAGGTTTGATTCGTGTTTTAGGTTTGAGAAGGTTTTAGTTGATTTTGATACCATGGTTAGACTCAGGGTGAAATTCTGGATGAACTAGGGTTTTGAATTGTAGTTTTTCATGGATAATTGAGGTGATACGATTGGGGTGAAGATCCACTTTGAAGCTCTGTTCATGGAGCTTTCCCTCCATTTCCATGGCTGAAGGAAGAAGACGAAGTGCTGGTCGTTTGATCAGGCGTGGACTCATTGACTAGGGTCAGATCTGAGGGTTGTGGTTTAATCTCACGTGTGAAAGGGGAGTCTGAAGACATTCAAAACGAAGCGTTTCATTTAAATGAGATCTTGGGCTCATTTGATATCCACACCCCCAAGTCATGGCCCATTGGATAATGCACTAGTTTTTGTTACTTTCTGCACCGTTTCTTTTTCTTTTTCTTTATAATTTGTGAATTAATTTTCTAATGGAAACTGGGCCTAGCGCGCCTTACTAATCCCACCCCCATTTTGAGCCCATTCATGAATTGAACTGAACATAGTTGCTATCTGCACCAGTGCTCTCTCATTTTAATTTCTTTTTCTCCATTTTCACTAATCTTTGAAAAAATCATAATAAATAGAAAATTAATGATTTTTGCATGGGGATTTTTTATCCCATTTCATGATCATGTTTAGAAAATTATAAAATCAAAATATTTGCATTTCATGCATTTTTAATATTTTTTTGTGTATTTTCTCTTTTAATAGCATTTTTATTCCTTTTATGTTAATGCATGGAATTGTAGAATTTTGTTTAGCTAGTTCCCTTCATATTTTTAGGCCATTCTTTTTAGGATAGACGGATTAGGACTTTAGTTCCCCTCTAGATTTATTCCATAATTTTGTGATTAATTTTTGAGTAGTTTTGATGAGATGACTTTAGGTTGTATAGAATTAGGTCAATCCTTAACATAGGTCCACAAAAACACTAGAATTTTGGGTTTCTAGGACAAGTTAGATATTGGGACATATAGGGTATTAAGGGTAGGTATCTAGGATCCCCTAGAAATTATATTAGGTTTTAATATGATAGTATACTATTTTTAATTGGTTTTTGTAGTTGATGGTTGTTTGTGGTGCCCTTGTGGGCTTGTATTTTTGTTTGCCTTGCTTTGTGAGTTTTTGTTTGGCTTGGTGGACTTGATTTTGCTTTGAGGAGCATGGAGGAGCATAATAGAAGACTTGGAGATTGAAGAGAGAGCTTGAGAGCTTGGAGTCTTGTTTGTTTTGTTGTTGTTTTAGGGTTAGGAATTAGGAAGAGCTTAGAATTAGTTAACTTCTTTCCTAAACATGGATGGTATCTTTCACCTCCATTCCTCCCCATGATTCAAGGTCCTTCAATGGTATTCACCTCCCTCCTTTGGAGGGATAAATGATGGTACCTAGGAGGTAGAACCTTTGAGGGGACCATTCCCTTGATGTTAAACCCTTATAGGTCACCTTTGGTTGTCAATAAGCAGTTTAATATCCCCAGCTTATCCAGTTAAGTGATTTCCTCTGGTTTGAGTATCTTGAGAGATGTTGAGCTTGAGTTTGAAGATGAAGACTTTATTGAAGAGTATGGAAGAGGATGATTCCCTGAGCATAGCCATTTCATCTGAAGCTTGAAGGGCAAGGACAAGAGCAAGTTGATACTTGAAGACCCAATGAAGATCCAACAAAGACTGAATGAAGAGATGAGGCTTAAAGAATTGAAGGATGAAGTTGACATTTCTAAGTGATTAAAGAGGAAGATTCCCTGAGAAGCTGAAGCTTGTAAGAGGAGAAGACCAAGTTGAGACTGGTAAAGCAAAGAGAGCTGAAGCTTGAAGATTGAGTTGATCCTTATGAAGAGGATCCAGTTGAGATTGAGTGCAGAGCTGAAGCTTGAAGATCAAAGGATAAGTTGATACTTGCTTTGAAACTTGGGGATCCTTAAGGAATCAAGTTGATACTTGTGGTTAAGAGTGAAGCCTGAAGGTGGAACTGATTAAAGAGCTGAAGCTTGAAGAAGAAGATAAGTTGAAACTTATGTTGGAGGGTTGAAACCTGGAGAAGAAAATTGATATTTGTCAAGAGTGATTGAAGTCTGAAGACTGAGTTGCTGTCAGAAGAGCTGAGGCTTGGAGTTGAGAGAGGAGTTGATCTGCTTTCTTCTTTGTTTCTTTCCTGTATTGATGTGCCTTTTTTGACTTGCTTGATGCATTAGAATAAGTTCATATCTAGACTAGGTAGAATCTAGGAGCATGATTGCACTAGAGGTTGAGTTGCTCCCTCTGCTTGTACTGTTACTGTATGGCTTTGCTTGCGGGTATTCGGTAGAGCCCAGCTCCCTTGCCCATGTGGTTTGTTTGCCTGATGGCATTTTATCCTATTTCTTCTGTATGATTGCAGTTTACTGTATTTTGCTTGATAGCATGTTATCTTTTCAGTATAATTACTGTTATTCATTCTGGCTTGAGGTTGAGATGAGCTTGTGGAGGCTGATGTCCCACACACATTTCCTCCCTCACTTGCATTGCATGTATTTTACTGTATATCTGTTTACTGTTTAAGCTGATGCTTTGTCTGTTTCTGTGTATCATTGACATGATCCCTTAGGACTCTCATTTCCTTTGATAAGGAAGTGATGATAGAACTTTAGGTTGAAACCTATGCATGATAACTTCTAGGAGTTCCCTGGTCAAACCTCAACCATAGGATGAATCCTTGGCATAACAACAGTAGGACTTGATAGTCTCCCTCCTAGTTGAGCCTGTTCTCTTATCATCTCAAAACAGCTTAAGATACAGTAATCATGAATGATTTCTTTCGTACGTCACGAGCCTTAAGCTATCTGAGAAAGGATTGTGGGAGAGTCTCTTTTCCACAGTCTGGATGTTTAGCATGGTACCCTTTGGGTGACATGCGACGCATTCACTCTCAGGTCATAGTCTTTAGTGCGATTGAAATTGCAAACGCAATAAAAAACACTTCTTCCGTAAAAGACAGAAAATAATCCGTAGTGTCCCGAACTACGTAAGCTCTGATCTCTCATACCTGTTGAGAGTACGTAGGCACAATACTGATGTATTGGCGAGCTACCTTCCCCATAACCAGTCGTAGGTCGAATAACGAAAGGTGGCGACTCTTCTGTTGTGCCGACACCTTATTTTCGCGAAAGCGACAGCTGACGACTCTGCTGGGGATCGAACCCAGAGTCTCTGGTTCTCCGGTTCCCCTGCGAGAGTCAATCCTAGCGCTTGTATGATTACTTGTTAGGTTATGTTTGTCATACCCTAAATTTGCCCGCCAGCTTTTGTAAATATTTTTGCATTTTTTTTATTTCACATTTTTCACGCCGTTTAGACACGTGTCCACCCCGATTGGGCGTTTTTCAGATCTTGACTATTTTTTTGCCCAGTAGAAGCGTGACACGTGGCCTAAGGGCATTTTGGTAAATTTTGTTTCATTTTCTCATTTTTCTTTTCAAATATTAAATTTTTGTCCATATTTTTTATTTTATCATTTATTTAATTCAAATAGTTTGTTTTATTACATTTTTTAAAATTAGAATAGTTATTTATTTTTTTCTTTAGAATAGATTTTATTTTAATAGTTTTTATATAGAATTTTAATTTAGTTAGAATTTTTATTAGAAATAGTTTTTTCTTATTTAGAATAGAAATAGATTATTTTTATAGCATAGAATTAATTTGTTTTTAGAATCATTTTAGTTTTAGAATTAATTAGATTTGATTTAATTATAGAGATATTTTAGGATTTTAGATTTAAGTTAGTAATTATAGAGATATTTTAGGATTTTAGAATTAATTTAATAATTTTAGAGATATTTTAGGATTTTAGAATTAAGTTAGTAATTTTAGAGATATTTTAGGATTTTAGATTTAAATTAGTAATGTTAGAGATATTTTAGGATTTAAATAGTTTTTAGATTTTGATTTTGATTTTAGAGTTTTAACCGTTTTTAATTTTATTAGAAATAGTTTTTATTTTAAATAGATTTAATTATATAGTTTAGAAATAGTTTAGGTTAAGTATAATTTTTTAGTGATTTTTATTATTAAGAGTTAAATAGAGTTTTATTTTGTTTTTACATAGAATTTTGTTTTGTGTGAATTTTATTAAGTTTTTTAAGAATTAGTTAGAATTATTTAGAGTTTTTAGCTTATTTATTTATTTATTATTTTATTAGAATATTTAATTTGATTAGGGTTGATTGTTATTTATTATTTAGATTTTTATTTTCTTTTTATTTTTTTATTTATATTAATTATTAATTATGATTTATGGTATTTATTAGTATTATTAAATTATGATTTATGGTATTTATTAGGATTATTAAATTAAAATTAATTTGTTTTATTATTAATAGTCAGATTTTATTTAGTTAAATTTTAATAATTTAGATTCTATTTTATTTGTTTATTTAGTTTAGGTTTTTTAGGATTTTGTTTTGATAGTAGTTAGAATTATTTAGGTTTATATAAGTAAATATTAATTAGGTTTTTATTTTTATTATTTAGACTTAAAAATAGTTTAATTAACTTTTAATTTTAGAATAGGATTTTATTATTTTTTTACATAGAAATAGAGTTGATTTTAGATAAGTGCTTACTTTTTGAATATAGTTTTTATGTTTAAATATAGTTTTTTTATTTATTTAATTTTAAAATTATTTTCTTTTTACTCTAATTACTTTTTATTTATTTATTTATTTTTGTTTATTAGAAAACTTTTTAGTTAATATAAATCAAGTTTTAGTTTAGAGTTTATTTAAAGATAGATTTTGTTAATTATGATTTATTAGATTAATTGCTTTAGATTAGAATTAATAGGTTTTTTTTATTTTATTTATTCAGAATTATTTAGGGATTAGATTATTTGTTAATTATTAGATATTATTAGTTAGGATTTGTAATTATAATTAGTCTTTATTCTTTAATTGTCATCAGTTTTTTTTCTAACCAACTTTCTCTTGAGTGAACTCACGTTAAGCATTTTTTTAGGCAAATCAATCAGCACTTTTAATCCAAAGTCATTAACCCTACAGCCTGCCACATGTCAACATTTTGGTATATATACTACTATTCACTGTCTCCTACAGGAGGACAAAACCCTAATCTGAAAGGGCAGCCTCCAAACCCTAAGGACACAACCCTACACTCAGCAACCCAAAATCCTAATTCCTAACCACCGCCCCCATCCGAATTCAGCATCACCATCAAATCTTCTTCATACCAATTTCCAATCGGAACTCCCAAACTTCTCCATTCATTTCCGCCATTTTACAGCAAAAAATACTTCCATCTTCATCATCATCCCCTTAATTTTAATATCAACTCAGAACTTACAACCAACCTTAACTCTCTTCTCCTCCATTAATCTTCCAAATACCTCAAAACCCAGAAAACCTGCATCAGAGATAACTCACCAGAAACCCATTCCCAGAACAAACCGCACAAACTCAACAATCCACCATTTTTTCGGATTCCTTCAAACTGCAATCTTCTTCAAACAACCATCACAAACTCAAACCCATTTCGGAATAAACAGAAGGAGAAGAAATAGAGAGATTGAGCATGTCAAAATAAATCAGAACCGTTGATGCTGTTGAAAACGATGATGAAGCGGTGGCTTCTGAGCTTTTTCGTTTGAACATTGTTGTGTTTTCCATGAGTTGCGTCTCGATTTTTCCTCCATGAATGTCGTTCTGTTCTACATCAGATTTTAGTGTGTGGTTTCAATTTGTTTTTTCTCTTTTTAGTGTTGTTTGACTAACGGGCCTTAGGGTCCACCGTGTCCATCTTTTTAAGAATATTTTAGTTTTTTTAAAAAAAAAAAGAATTTGTTAATATTGTGTGAATAATTTTTAATAATAGTAATATATTTTTTATAAATAAACTTTTGTAAATATATTGTTATTATTATTATCTTTTATAGTTTAAATTATTTATTTTATATATTCTTGTTTTAATTTTCTTTTTTGTAAATACATTATTATTATTATTATTATTATTATTATTATTATTATTATTATTATTATTATTATTATTATTATTATTATGATATAATTTATATTATTATTTTCTTAAATTTTCTATATATTATATACTTTATATTATTTTATACTATAGTTGTATGTTTAGAAGTTCATATATTTTCTCTTTAGAAGTTGATCTCATTTTTCATTTGTTATTGGACATTTTTCGCCTTTTAGGTCGATGACGACATTTCCGTCGTTTAGCCGTCAAATTATTGACGTGAAACAAAGGATCTGAGACCACCTCTTTTCTTTCTTATTTCTTATTCCGATTCGATTTTATTTTTAACTTGTGGATCGATGAAGTCTTTTTATCCGCAAGCGTTAGATTTTCGAAGTCGATAACCTTCCCGATTTCAAATCTATGGGGGATGACCATTGAGGTCATCTTCCTTACTTCGGGATCGCGATAGGCTACCTTCGATTAATCGACATTTTGTTTGTGGTTAAGACGAGATCCCATTCTTTCGAGTCCAGATTCAGTCCACTAACCAATTGACGACTAACTAACCAATATACCACTGTTTTAATTTTCTGTCAAATATACAACTGCTTTATTTTCTGTCAATATACCACTGCTTTAATTTTCTGTCAAATATACAACTGTTTTATTTTCAGTCATTTATATTCTTGTACATATTATATTTGTATATTATTACTATCTTGTAAATATTCAACACTTGTACATTCTTCCAAAAAAATACCTAATAAAATATCGAAACCATTAAAATTTAAATTGGTGGACTGTTGATTATATATCTTGTATATTATCCATATCCTGTGTATATTTTCCATCTCTTTGGCAGGTTCTCGAATCATCATCAATAAGGAATCAACTTTCCTTTGTATTGGATTAAAAAGAGAGGGTTAAGTGTAGACTTCTCCCTCTCCGAGTGTCGAGATGCTCACTGTAGTGTGGGTGGTTTCAATACTCGTCTTTCAATACGAAGACGACATTCTCTCTCCTCCTAAAAACCTTGGTCCCGCACCGAGTGACTTTTCAAACCTTCCCTCCTAAAACCTCGGTCCCGTACCGAGCGCACTTTCAAACCCCTTCAATAAGGAATCATTTCTCTTTGTATTGAATTAAAGAGAGAGGATTGGGTGTAGACCTCTTCCTCTTTGAATGTTGGGATGCCCACTGTAGTGAGGGTGGTCTCGATATCCGTCTTTCAATACGAAGACACGCCTCCATCCACCACCTCTCCCTCTTTAACTTCATTCCGTAACCTTTCTCACCTAAAACCTCGGTCCCGTACTGAGTGCATTTTCAAATCTTTTCATAACAAAAACTTGAATGGTCGTGGAGTGGTTAGGCGTAGGCCTTCTCCTATCCCGAGTGCTGACGTTTACCGTAGGGTTCTCTGTCGCAAAAAGCACTTACCATTCAAAACCAAAAACACTTTAATAAGAGAATGAAGTTCTCTTTGTGTTGAACTAAATAGAGAGGATTGAGTGTAGACTTCTCCCTCTCCGAGTGTCAGGATACTCACTGTAGTGTGTGTGGTCTTGATACTCGTCTTTCAATACGAAGACGCTATGTTCGCCACACATTTTTACAACAAAAACTTTGAGATAAAGAATCGGGTATTACCTGTAGGGGTTACTATCCGAGGACCTATCTCGCCCCAAAAATAATCTCAACCAATCAAACATGATACCTTGCCTCGCATGGCGAAAACCAACCTTTCAAATAGGATATGTTACGTCCGTTCTACCGCAAACAGGTACGCATAAGTCTCCTCACATGCGAGCAGCAAAACACCTAAACTGCTAGAACGCGTACGATAACATCATCCACAAAACACACCGGTTATCCGCACCGTAGGCACGAACTACGTTGCTCTGATTTCTCATGCATATTGAGAATACGTAGGCATAGGATTGCAATATCCTAGCGAGCACCTTTTTTTTCTTCTCTTTTTCACCCCTTTCCCAGAAAGGCATGCTACGTCCGTTCTACCGCAAACAGGTAACGCCTAAGTCTCCAACGAGCGAGCAACAATACACCTAACTGCTAGAATGCGCACGATAGCATCGTCTACCAGAACTCCCCCCGCACACCGTAGGCCGAACTACAGCTGCTCTGATTCTTTACTTCTTTTAAGTAAAGATACGTAGGCACAAGGGCCACAATCCTTGCCGAGCACATTCCCCCCATATCTGTAGTTCCCCGAACTACGTCGACTCTGACTTTCTCACATCTATTGGGAATACGTAGGCATAGGACTGCGAAGTCCTCCCGAGTCTGTTCTTTCTCTTTTCTTCCCTGTTCTCTCTTTCCTCCTAACTTTCTTGTTTCTAACCTTTCTTTTACCCCTTAGAACACTTCTTATAGCATAATGTTTAAGCAAATAAATTCACACGTCGACAAACAAAAGGTTCCCATCGAGTACGATGGATGCGAGGGGTGCTAATACCTTCCCCTCGCATAACCGGCTTCCGAACCCGTTCTTGGTCGCGAGACCATCTTATCCATTTCTTTCTTAAGGTTTTCTCGATATTTTCCTTTCCCCTCATGGGATAAATAAAGTTCGGTGGCGACTCTTCTGTCTATTCTTTTCGCCTCCCCGTCGTTGCACGATGCATTTTTCGAGTAGCGACAGCTGGCGACTCTGCTGGGGACTCCTAGCGAGCCAAGCCTAATTTGTTTATCGCGTGTGTGATTTTGTTTGCTTTTATCTGTTTTTTTTATGTTGTGTTCACTAACCTGTTGGGTTTATTGGATTGGTTTGTGAGGATAAAAGCTTTCTACCCGAGCTTTCGAGTATACACTAAGTTAGGAGGTGGATTCTTTCTGATTTGCGAGACTTAGGACTCGTTGAGTTGGATCGAATTCCACCGCTCAGACGAGACCCCTTTGGGATGATTATGTCTTACGTGTAGTCTTAATGGCGTCTTTATTTCCAACTTGGGAGTCCGTGACTCTAAGGACCTTTTGTAGAACCTTATTCCGAAGGTTCCTAAAACATAACTATGTGTTCATCCTTTAAAGGGAATACCGTCTTACGAGTAGTCGTTCTGATGGAAAACTTTTGAGGGTTAGTGCATGGGACTTTGTTTAAAGGCCTTTGGGATACCCTCTTATTAAACCAGTAGATTGCCCACCCGAGGGGAGAGATACCTTTTGTTGTTGTCTTGCAGGATCTGTGACTTTAATCGTTGTTGTGGATTTGTTCTCGTGTGCACTCATGGAATTGCATTTGCATAAGCATACCTGCATCATTTTGCATTTTCTTCCTTGACCAAGATTCCAAGCTTACCCATCCTCTGTTCATAACCCGCAGTTGATTTCCCGACACTCCCATTGAACTTGGGAGAGCTGTGAAGAGTTTGAATCAAAGAGGAACGTAGACGCCTTGAAGGGCCAATCAAACAAGGCAAGTTGAGGTAGCTATGCCAGAGAACAACCGCCAGGATGTTGAGTCTCCACCAGGATTTACTGTGACAACTAATCCACTGTATGATCTTCCGCCGGATGGCCATCCTCCGCAAGTAAACGTTCTTACTCGACCCCAGAGGATGCCAACGACCGATCCCATGAAAGAAAAGCTTCGCGCCCTTGAGGAGACAATTCAAGCTATGAGAGTGTCTGACATGCCCGGCCTCGATGCTGCTGATATGTGTCTAGTGCTAAACTTGGTGATTCCTCCGAGATTCAAGATACCCAACTTCGAGAAGTACACCGGCTTTAGTTGCCCGAGGCGTCATTTGGTGATGTACTGTCGAAAAATGACCCCTTACACTCATGACGATAAGTTGATGATCCACTGTTTTCAAGAAAGTATGAGTGGGGCATCATTAAGTTGGTACACAGATTTAGAAAGGAGTCATATCCAATCGTGGAGGGACCTAGCCAATGCTTTTCTAAAGTTTTACCAGTTTAATCTAGACACTCCTCCCACCCGCATGCAGTTGCAAAGCCTATCTCAGAATGAAAACGAACCTTTTAAGGGATATGCACAGCGGTGGAGAGAATTCGCAGCAAGAGTGCAACCACCACTCTCGGACAAGGAGCTGATTGACATGTTCATCAACAGTTTGCAGGGCTCTTATTTTGAAAGAATGGCTGGTTGTACGCCATCAAGCTTCTCTGACCTTGTGATTGTAGGAGAGCGCCTCGAAAGTTACCTCAAAAGTGGACAAATCCAGGACGCATCAGGCAGCCAGGCCAGTGAGATTGAATCTTTCGATGATTTCCATGAGGAAGAGAAGGATGAAACCAGCGCACTCATAGCAAACGTTGAGTATTCTCACGATGTACCAACAAAACTCTATAGTCCCTCGTCTACTCAACAGGCATCATTACCAGTACCATGTTATCGTCATGGACAATCGACCATGCCTAAAGCTTCATCCCATAAGCCACGGGTCGCTCCTCATGCAAATCAACGAGCCCATGGCCGAGGTCATCCGAATCAGCGCCGCGATCAGAATAGGCCCAACAACAACTTGGAAAGAAGGGCTGTTCCTCTTCATCCGGTCCCTATGTCACACAGTCAGCTTCTCTCGCATTTGATTCAAAACTCATTGGTGGATCCTAAAACTCTTAAGCCTGTGCCAGAACCTTACCCTCCTGGGTACAATCCCAATGCTCAGTGTGGATATCATGGAGGATCCATGGGGCACTCGACTGAAGAATGCAAAGCCTTCCAAGCCAAGGTGCAACAACTAATTGACAAAGGGTACATCTCTTTTCCAGAAGGAAGTTTGGTTGTCCATGTCAACCTCTCAGCTGTCTAAACTCGAATATTTCAAGGGTCATTTCCAGAAGTCAGTGGTCTAGACAGGCAGACGTCCTCAACATTGGCAGTCCTTGAACGCTTTTATCATTTGCATCTTGTAGTTTATTTCCTATTAATTGCTACTTGTGTTTAAACATTGTTGTTTTGAATGGTAATATTAATGGAGTTATTATGCATTTTCCGAATCAGTCACGTCGTATTCACTCATTATTTCCACTTATCCCAGACACATACACTTTTATCCACTCCACTTCATCACTGTTGTGTTTAGCAAATATTGGAGGGAGGATGACGAAAACGAAATACCCATAATAGCAAACTGTATGCTTTCAGATATAATCTCGTCAATGATGTACAGGCATTGTTTCAAATCCCCTAAACACCGGAGATATAAGGAGTTAATCCCTAGTCAACCACTTCGAGCCTAGAAGTAGGATTTTCCTTCGGATATTCAAACCCTTACACTCAACCTGGGGCAGGGTAGTTGTTCAGTTAGTCCACTATGCATAAAGCAGAATCCAAAGACATGACGGTTGCTCATCAAAAACCTATGACATGGCAGTCACGACTTTCCAACAAAATCATAAAAAAATCAAAGAGCCTGCTAAGTCCAACACCTCAAAAGGGGACTTAGGCAAAAATCAAGGCTATCCCGATGGATCTGACAAGCAAAGTCAGTCCATGCAAAAGTTAGGGATCAAAATAAAAATCAAAAGAGGTCCTCAAACCCTCAACCAAAAACAAAATAACATTTAGTGGTCACCCCAAAGGGGCACTGACATCCTTCCATCAAAATAAGGTGACTGCCATCTCAGGCAAACCTTGAACCATCAAGCTTACACCGTCAAGGTAAGCATGCACAGAATTAACTGAACGTAGGTATGGAGATCATTAAGAAGAAGGGGTGGGTACAAATATTACTTTGAGCCTAATATCCTTTGTTTTATAAACCGTGAACCAGACCACGTTATAACCCTCGAAAGACCTAATTGAGTTGAGGTTTATTCTGAAAGCATACTATCGCAAGGTTGCGTAACCTGACTCCCCACATATTTGTTAATCATCAGCTTTGGTGTCAATATCCTTGCTATATCTTTTACGCCAATCAAATTAGCACAATGTTTGGACTAACGGTCCATTCGTCTCACTACCACGACACTCAATAAACGACAATTCTTTCAAAAAACTTGCATGAACTTCACGCTAAAATTACCATTTGTGAACAAACAATTTTAATTGCAAGTCAGTAGTTGGCATAGAGGAAATTCCAACACGAAGCAATCAAGCAGGACTGGATCATTCAGCAGTCTGGATCAGTCTGAGGCAAATCCCCAAGCAATGGTCGATCATGGGGGAAATCATTCAAGAAGCGGTTGATCAAAAGTGAATTATACCAATTAGGGGCAGGCCACCCATAGTTTCTTTGACTTGAGGATAGATTCCTCCAATGTTCAGTCAGGATAAGTTGAGTCGCTTCAACGCTCTTTCAAGAGCAAGCTACTCCAAAGAGTATATTGAAGCCAACCACCAAGAATTGGTTAAACAATGATAAATCCTTTAGTGGTGCAAACTCTGGGGCAAGCCATCTCGAGGTCGTCTCTTGGCAAGCTACACCAGCAAGTTCATCCTCATCAAGCACTGTTGAGTTTAAAACGAGTGTCGGGGAATTGTACCTTCACCTCACCCAATAACCTTAACCTTCCAAAAAGGCCTTGCTGTCATTGGATCCTTCATCCCACAACCTATTACCAGCCCAATTCGAAACCTTCAAAGTCCAGTTCTTGTCTGGCAAACCTTCAAACCAGTCCTCGTCTGGTCAACCTCCGCTGAATACCAGTTCTCGTCCAGTATATGTCAGTTTTCAAACCAGTCCCACCTGGTCTACCCTCCGCTGAATACCAGTTCCCGTCCGGTATATGTCAGCTTTTAAACCAGCTCCCATCTGGTCACCCTTCCTTTTAGCCTACCATTTAACCAGCCTACCATTTCACCAGTTCTTGTCTGGTAAACCTCATCCCAAAGTCCAGCTCCCATCTGGAAAACCACAAAATCAGCCCTCCTTCAGCTTAACCTTTCGCCAACCAGTCCTTGTCTGGTGGTATACCCTCCGAATACCAGCCCCCATCTGGTACTTCAAACCCAAAGTCCAATCTACATTGGTAACCACCCAAGTCCACCCTGTTGGCACATGCATTTCCATCACCCATCTGCAATCGTGTGCATCATACGCATCGCATTCAACATCATAAGCATCTTGCTTCATAAGCATCTTGTATCATATGCATCCTAGAATCATATCATACTTTTCCCTAGCTCTTGCATCTCCGCATATTAGCATTTGCATTTTCATTTCCGTTTATGGAGCACCATTATCATCAAGCATCCGTATATGCGAGGTCAGATCCAGGATTAATCTCAAAGATTTTCAAGATCATATTCAGCCCAATCAGGGGCATTTCCGCAAGACCGTGGGCGTTCTCCCACAGAGTTGTGCAACTTTTGTTGGGCAAATTCAAGAGCTTCAATGCAATCATCAGTCCAGTCAGGGGCATTATTTGCAAAAACCGTGGGTTCTCCCACAAAATTCAAGAATATCAAAGCAAAATTCCGCCCAGACAGGGGCACCTTTTCAAGACCATGGGTGTATCACAAGATGTATTTCAACCTCGTGGTTAATCAAATCTTCAACGACAAATTTAGCCCAGTCAGGGGCATATCATTTAAAGTCAGCGATAAATGGCAATCTTTTCGGAGAAGCTTATCTCCCTACATCCTTTTGGGTGTCAGGTTTGTCTGTATTTCATTTCTCAAATTTTTATTTTCCTTTTTTGGACAAATTCAGGGTCTTCTTTGTATCTAATCGACTTATACCTTGAAAGATGAATGCTGCAGTAATTCATCTTACTCGGTCTAAGCCGATTAGATAGGGGCATCTGTCATACCCTAAATTTGCCCGCCAGCTTTTGTAAATATTTTTGCATTTTTTTATTTCACATTTTTCACGCCGTTTAGACACGTGTCCACCCCGATTGGGCGTTTTTCAGATCTTGACTATTTTTTTGCCCAGTAGAAGCGTGACACGTGGCCTAAGGGCATTTTGGTAAATTTTGTTTCATTTTCTCATTTTTCTTTTCAAATATTAAATTTTTGTCCATATTTTTTATTTTATCATTTATTTAATTCAAATAGTTTGTTTTATTACATTTTTTAAAATTAGAATAGTTATTTATTTTTTTCTTTAGAATAGATTTTATTTTAATAGTTTTTATATAGAATTTTAATTTAGTTAGAATTTTTATTAGAAATAGTTTTTTCTTATTTAGAATAGAAATAGATTATTTTTATAGCATAGAATTAATTTGTTTTTAGAATCATTTTAGTTTTAGAATTAATTAGATTTGATTTAATTATAGAGATATTTTAGGATTTTAGATTTAAGTTAGTAATTATAGAGATATTTTAGGATTTTAGAATTAATTTAATAATTTTAGAGATATTTTAGGATTTTAGAATTAAGTTAGTAATTTTAGAGATATTTTAGGATTTTAGATTTAAATTAGTAATGTTAGAGATATTTTAGGATTTAAATAGTTTTTAGATTTTGATTTTGATTTTAGAGTTTTAACCGTTTTTAATTTTATTAGAAATAGTTTTTATTTTAAATAGATTTAATTATATAGTTTAGAAATAGTTTTTAGGTTAAGTATAATTTTTTAGTGATTTTTATTATTAAGAGTTAAATAGAGTTTTATTTTGTTTTTACATAGAATTTTGTTTTGTGTGAATTTTATTAAGTTTTTTAAGAATTAGTTAGAATTATTTAGAGTTTTTAGCTTATTTATTTATTTATTATTTTATTAGAATATTTAATTTGATTAGGGTTGATTGTTATTTATTATTTAGATTTTTATTTTCTTTTTATTTTTTTATTTATATTAATTATTAATTATGATTTATGGTATTTATTAGTATTATTAAATTATGATTTATGGTATTTATTAGGATTATTAAATTAAAATTAATTTGTTTTATTATTAATAGTCAGATTTTATTTAGTTAAATTTTAATAATTTAGATTCTATTTTATTTGTTTATTTAGTTTAGGTTTTTTAGGATTTTGTTTTGATAGTAGTTAGAATTATTTAGGTTTATATAAGTAAATATTAATTAGGTTTTTATTTTCATTATTTAGACTTAAAAATAGTTTAATTAACTTTTAATTTTAGAATAGGATTTTATTATTTTTTTACATAGAAATAGAGTTGATTTTAGATAAGTGCTTACTTTTTGAATATAGTTTTTATGTTTAAATATAGTTTTTTTATTTATTTAATTTTAAAATTATTTTCTTTTTACTCTAATTACTTTTTATTTATTTATTTATTTTTGTTTATTAGAAAACTTTTTAGTTAATATAAATCAAGTTTTAGTTTAGAGTTTATTTAAAGATAGATTTTGTTAATTATGATTTATTAGATTAATTGCTTTAGATTAGAATTAATAGGTTTTTTTTATTTTATTTATTCAGAATTATTTAGGGATTAGATTATTTGTTAATTATTAGATATTATTAGTTAGGATTTGTAATTATAATTAGTCTTTATTCTTTAATTGTCATCAGTTTTTTTTCTAACCAACTTTCTCTTGAGTGAACTCACGTTAAGCATTTTTTTAGGCAAATCAATCAGCACTTTTAATCCAAAGTCATTAACCCTACAGCCTACCACGTGTCAACATTCTGGTATATATACTACTATTCACTGTCTCCTACAGGAGGACAAAACCCTAATCTGAAAGGGCAGCCTCCAAACCCTAAGGACACAACCCTACACTCAGCAACCCAAAATCCTAATTCCTAACCACCGCCCCCATCCGAATTCAGCATCACCATCAAATCTTCTTCATACCAATTTCCAATCGGAACTCCCAAACATCTCCATTCATTTCCGCCATTTTACAGCAAAAAATACTTCCATCTTCATCATCATCCCCTTAATTTTAATATCAACTCAGAACTTACAACCAACCTTCAACTCTCTTCTCCTCCATTAATCTTCCAAATACCTCAAAACCCAGAAAACCTGCATCAGAGATAACTCACCAGAAACCCATTCCCAGAACAAACCGCACAAACTCAACAATCCACCATTTTTTCGGATTCCTTCAAACCGCAATCTTCTTCAAACAACCATCACAAACTCAAACCCATTTCGGAATAAACAGAAGGAGAAGAAATAGAGAGATTGAGCATGTCAAAATAAATCAGAACCGTTGATGCTGTTGAAAACGATGATGAAGCGGTGGCTTCTGAGCTTTTTCGTTTGAACATTGTTGTGTTTTCCATGAGTTGCGTCTCGATTTTTCCTCCATGAATGTCGTTCTGTTCTACATCATATTTTAGTGTGTGGTTTCAATTTGTTTTTTCTCTTTTTAGTGTTGTTTGACTAACGGGCCTTAGGGCCCACCGTGTCCATCTTTTTAAGAATATTTTAGTTTTTTTCAAAAAAAAAAGAATTTGTTAATATTGTGTGAATAATTTTTAATAATAGTAATATATTTTTTATAAATAAACTTTTGTAAATATATTGTTATTATTATTATCTTTTATAGTTTAGATTATTTATTTTATATATTCTTGTTTTAATTTTCTTTTTTGTAAATACATTATTATTATTATTATTATTATTATTATTATGATATAATTTATATTATTATATTATTAAATTTTCTATATATTATATACTTTATATTATTTTATACTATAGTTGTATGTTTAGAAGTTCATATATTTTCTCTTTAGAAGTTGATCTCATTTTTCATTTGTTATTGGACATTTTTCGCCTTTTAGGTCGATGACGACATTTCCGTCGTTTAGCCGTCAAATTATTGACGTGAAATAAAGGATCTGAGACCACCTCTTTTCTTTCTTATTTCTTATTCCGATTCGATTTTATTTTTGACTTGTGGATCGATGAAGTCTTTTTATCCGCAAGTGTTAGATTTTCGAAGTCGATAACCTTCCCGATTTCAAATCTATGGGGGATGACCATTGAGGTCATCTTCCTTACTTTGGGATCGCGATAGGCTACCTTCGATTAATCGACATTTTGTTTGTGTTTAAGACGAGATCCCATTCTTTCGAGTCCAGATTCAGTCCACTAACCAATTGACGACTAACTAACCAATATACCACTGTTTTAATTTTCTGTCAAATATACAACTGCTTTATTTTCTGTCAATATACCACTGCTTTAATTTTCTGTCAAATATACAACTGTTTTATTTTCAGTCATTTATATTCTTGTACATATTATATTTGTATATTATTACTATCTTGTAAATATTCAACACTTGTACATTCTTCCAAAAAAATACCTAATAAAATATCGAAACCATTAAAATTTAAATTGGTGGACTGTTGATTATATATCTTGTATATTATCCATATCCTGTGTATATTTTCCATCTCTTTGGCAGGTTCTCGAATCATCATCAATAAGGAATCAACTTTCCTTTGTATTGGATTAAAAAGAGAGGGTTAAGTGTAGACTTCTCCCTCTCCGAGTGTCGAGATGCTCACTGTAGTGTGGGTGGTTTCAATACTCGTCTTTCAATACGAAGACGACATTCTCTCTCCTCCTAAAAACCTTGGTCCCGCACCGAGTGACTTTTCAAACCTTCCCTCCTAAAACCTCGGTCCCGTACCGAGCGCACTTTCAAACCCCTTCAATAAGGAATCATTTCTC
The DNA here is from genome assembly GCA_963859935.3 of Lathyrus sativus. Taxonomy (NCBI): domain Eukaryota; kingdom Viridiplantae; phylum Streptophyta; class Magnoliopsida; order Fabales; family Fabaceae; genus Lathyrus; species Lathyrus sativus. Next base: position 377,732,781 of record OZ012740.1, read on the forward strand.
TTTGTATTGAATTAAAGAGAGAGGATTGGGTGTAGACCTCTTCCTCTTCGAATGTTGGGATGCCCACTGTAGTGAGGGTGGTCTCGATATCCGTCTTCCAATACGAAGACACGCCTCCATCCACCACCTCTCCCTCTTTAACTTCATTCTGTAACCTTTCTCACCTAAAACCTCGGTCCCGTACTGAGTGCATTTTCAAATCTTTTCATAACAAAAACTTGAATGGTCGTGGAGTGGTTAGGCGTAGGCCTTCTCCTATCCCGAGTGCTGACGTTTACCGTAGGGTTCTCTGTCGCAAAAAGCACTTACCATTCAAAACCAAAAACACTTTAATAAGAGAATGAAGTTCTCTTTGTGTTGAACTAAATAGAGAGGATTGAGTGTAGACTTCTCCCTCTCCGAGTGTCAGGATACTCGCTGTAGTGTGTGTGGTCTTGATACTCGTCTTTCAATACGAAGACGCTATGTTCGCCACACATTTTTACAACAAAAACTTTGAGATAAAGAATCGGGTATTACCTGTAGGGGTTACTATCCGAGGACCTATCTCGCCCTAAAAACAATCTCAACCAATCAAACATGATACCTTGCCTCGCATGGCGAAAACCAACCTTTCAAACAGGATATGTTACGTCCGTTCTACCGCAAACAGGTACGCATAAGTCTCCTCACATGCGAGCAGCAAAACACCTAAACTGCTAGAACGCGTACGATAACATCATCCACAAAACACACCGGTTATCCGCACCGTAGGCACGAACTACGTTGCTCTGATTTCTCATGCATATTGAGAATACGTAGGCATAGGATTGCAATATCCTAGCGAGCACCTTTTTTTTCTTCTCTTTTTCACCCCTTTCCCAGAAAGGCATGCTACGTCCGTTCTACCGCAAACAGGTAACGCCTAAGTCTCCAACGAGCGAGCAGCAATACACCTAACTGCTAGAATGCGCACGATAGCATCGTCTGCCAGAACTCCCCCCGCACACCGTAGGCCGAACTACGACTGCTCTGATTCTTTACTTCTTTTAAGTAAAGATACGTAGGCACAAGGGCCACAATCCTTGCCGAGCACATTCCCCCCATATCTGTAGTTCCCCGAACTACGTCGACTCTGACTTTCTCACATCTATTAGGAATACGTAGGCATAGGACTGCGAAGTCCTCCCGAGTCTGTTCTTTCTCTTTTCTTCCCCGTTCTCTCTTTCCTCCTAACTTTCTTGTTTCTAACCTTTCTTTTACCCCGTAGAACACTTCTTATAGCATAATGTTTAAGCAAATAAATTCACACGTCGACAAACAAAAGGTTCCCATCGAGTACGATGGATGCGAGGGGTGCTAATACCTTCCCCTCGCATAACCGGCTTCCGAACCCGTTCTTGGTCGCGAGACCATCTTATCCATTTCTTTCTTAAGGTTTTCTCGATATTTTCCTTTCCCCTCATGGGATAAATAAAGTTCGGTGGCGACTCTTCTGTCTATTCTTTTCGCCTCCCCGTCGTTGCACGATGCATTTTTCGAGTAGCGACAATGTTTATTTATCGCATTTTTACTTCCCGCACTTTATTTTTCAGTATGATATGATTATCTGTACTGTTGTGGGAGGGGCATTCTGATGAGTGAGAAGCCAGACCCAGGCTTGAGTGAACATAGAATTAGTTGTGGAAATTAGTGGGTGCGTGCTTGCTTTGCAGGCACTAGTGTCTCATGAAATCCACCCTCAGACGAGGTTCTCCCGGTTGGCTTCTCTTTCAACCCTTTGGGTTGAGACGGTTGCTGGTTTGGTGGATTGTCGACTCTGGGGACCGATCATTTGTGATTCAGCCGAGTGAGGCCGCTTCATGAGCTAGTGATGCCACACCTTCTGGGTATCGTATCACCCCTCTTGAATGTCTGTGACGCTGATGAACGCATAGAATGCCGAACTTGAGTCAGTTTAGGTTCATACCTGTGAGCAGGGTTGGGTTCCTTGCAGGAAACTTTGACCTTCAGACTACCTGGTTTTCTTGACAGTGGATCAGTTTTGTTGAGATCTGAGGTTCTCATCTGCAGATATGTATTTGTTCTTGATAGAGCAAGTTTTGATCAGAGGATCTTATCATCAGATGTTTTGTTCTTGATAGAGAAGAGTTTTATTACCAGATGTTTGTTCTTGATAGAGCAGGGTCTTACTATCAGATGTTTTGTTCTTGATAGAGAAGAGTTTTATTACCAGATGTTTGTTCTTGATAGAGCAGAGTTTTGGTCATCAGTTGTTTGTTCTTGACATAGCAGATTTATGATTGGGGTCTAAAGATCTCATCAGCAGATGTATGTTTGTTCTTGATATAACAGAGTTTTATTATCAGATGTTTGTCCTTGATAGAGCAGATTTCTTGGTCCTATATCAGAGGTCTTTATTATCAGACATTTGTTCTTGACAGAGCAGAATTATGGTCCTAGGTATATGGCCCTATCAGATGGTTGTTCTTGACAGAGCAGATTTGTGGTCCTACACCAGGGTTTTCTTCTTATCAGTGGTTGTTCTTGATAGAGCAGCGTCATGGTTTTGTTGATACAGAATCTCCACAGCACAGTTGCCTTGATCTCCTGTTGCATGATTGCATTTTGCATTAGTTTACATACTCATTTGCATTTCACTAACGTGTGTCTGTGTTGCAGGTACCGTTTTCCCCGATCCAGGATTTCTTGCCTCCTTTTATATTGCTATGGGTTCTCTGAGGAAGACCGTGGCTTACAAGTTCCCTGCCCCTGATGTGGTTAAGCTAACTGGTTTGATAGCTTTAGCAGATGATTCTGTGAGGGATGAGTTCAGAAAATCTTACGACAAGTTGCTCAGTTTGGTTCGTAAACCTTCTGTGTTCGAGTTGAATGGGTTGCACGCTCTGCTGCAGTTCTACGATCCTCCGTTGAGATGTTTCACTTTTCAGGATTTTGTTCTTGCACCCACGCTAGCTAGAGGAATATGCTGATTTGCTAGGTGTGCCTATCAAGAGGCAGATGCCTTTTGTTCATATGGACGCTGAGCCTGATCTGGCTGGTTTAGCTCCTTCACTTCATCTGGATGCCTCCGAGTTGGTATTGACTAGTTGGAACAAGGTTCCTGGGTTCTCCTTGCAGTTTTTAGTGGGAAAGGCTCAGCAGTGCGCCAAGGACGGATGTTGGGTCGCGTTCAATGCCATCCTCGCTCTGTGCATATATGGCATCATTCTGTTCCCCAATATGCCCGATTTTGTAGACTTCGATGCATTTCATATCTTTGCTTCAGGGAATCCAGTCCCTACATTGATAGGAGATATCTACCATTCTGTCCACTACAAAAACGAGAACAGAAGGGGTAAGAACGTCTCATGCTGTGTACCCTTGCTTTACAAATGGCTTGATAGTCATCTGCCCAAGAGGGGTCCTTTTGTTTCGTCTGCAGCCACAACTGAGTGGTCCGAGCGTCTGATGAGTTTATCTGCAGAGGATATTGACTGGTTCGACAGAGATAGGTTGGGTACTGAGGTGATCTTCAGCTGCAGCGGGTTTCCAAACGTGCCTTTGATAGGCAGGAAAGGCTGTATAAACTACAATCCGTCGTTGCTGGTCCGACAGTTCGCTTTTGCTTTGAGAGCTCCGCCGAAGGATGAAGAGGTGCAGGAATCTCTGTACCTCACTGGTCTTCTAGAGGGGGATCTATTATCCAAGCTTCAGCGCGCCTGGAATGGTATTAGTAAGAAGGGAAAGCCATTGTTAGGAAGAAGCAACAGTCAAGCCTACGTTCCGTATGTGATGTGGATCAGAGCCAGAGCAGATGCTATAGGGATGCCGTTTCCTCATGCCAAGCCAGAAAGCCCTCCAATGATTGAAGAGCCTACTACTGTGCCCATTCAGCAGCATAATTAGGTGTTAGCTGAGCGAGATGAATTGAAGCGGGTGAATGAGGAACTGGAGAAAGAGTTGGCTCAGCTCCGAAGCGAGAGGAACGAGGCGGTTCATTCTTTCAAGAGGCAGACAGAGCTGGTGAACCAGCTAGGTACCGACCTGACTAAGCAGATAGCCGAGCATGAGCGCATGGGTCAAGATTTCAAAGTTGTCAACGACGTACTGGCTACGAAGAAGCAACACTTGGACGAAGCATATCGGAGGATATCCAAGTTCAACCAGCACTGGAAGGCTTCCCTGGCCACCAGGAAAGAGCAGGAGGATAAGCTGATGCTACAGATCTCCAAGCTGGAAGCCCAGGTGAAGGATAGTGAGAAAAGGTTTGATGAAGAATCCGCTCGCAGATACGCCGCCGAAGGCCAGCTCAACAGGGCTCTCGCTAACCTGAAGGAACGCAAACTGACGTTTGAGTCCAAGAAAAGAAAGTTAGAAGATTGCTTCGGCGAAGGAGCATGGGAAGGTTCGGTCGAAGGACTTCAGTACACCATTGTGCAGAGGGAATTACTCGTCGAGGGGTTACTCACTCTGCCTGATCATCCAGAAACGAAGGAGTTGTTTGAAGAGTATCGCGCTCGTGGCCGTACTTGACTAGTTGTATTCCTTTTGTTTTGATCATTGTTGTATGCTGACCATCACCAGGCTTGTTGGCTGAGGTCACGCTGTTGATTCATCTTGTACTCGCTGATGTTGTGTACTGCCTTGATAGGCTTGCTTTATATATGAGATTGTTATTTCCATGATTGGACTCGGACTTCTTCTTATTATCAGCACTGACACTTGTTGCACCCCAAAATTTGCTCAACCTTATTCATTTAGTTTATGTTTCAATTGCATTAGCAGTTTGCATATAGAGTCATGTACATAGTCTAATCATCTGCATGGCATAGCATGGCAAGTCATCCAACAAGGGACCAAGTACTATTCTCATCTATATGGGCCTATCAATAGGTTGTTATTCTAATTCAATCTCATTCAAGTCATCAGAGAAGAAATGGAAGCCTAAGAAGTCATTGGATCAAGCAGTGAGTCTATCTCCTATCTAAGGGTATCTGAAGGTCATCAAAGAAGTTGTGAGCTGTCAATTGAGCATGAGGAGTATATAGACATCATGGGAGACCTAGAAAGTCATTTGGAGAAGGAGGCAAGTCATTGATATGATCACAAGAGTTGCAGTTGAAGGTAGTCAACTAGGGTTTCATCTGGGTCAACTCTGGGTCAACCCTAGGTCAAATGTTTGATTGAAAGGTATCAAGGGCTATTGAAGAGATGTGGGGTTAATCATTTGACATGTGAATAAGGATATGGTGATGTGCCAAGAAGAATTCAAGAGAAATCAAGGAGAAGAGGAGTTTCTAAATCAGGGTTTCTGTGTAAAATCCCCTGATTTAGATCAAACTTCCAAGCAAGATAAGTCAAAGTTCAAGCTTCAAATGGATCCTTGGTCAACATGAAACTTGTATAGGATCTCAATACCTATAATTTGAGTGGTGGAAGACATTAAGGAGATTTATATAACTCAAGTTATGGTCCTTGCAAGTTACAGGTCATCTAGGGTATCTGAAATTTTGTCTGTGAAAGTTACTTGTCTTCCAAGCAACTTTTACCCCTCAAGGGGATTTCAAATGAATTTTTGGTCAACATAAGAGTTGTTACTCATTGTCTTAGCTTTCTAGAATGGTATGGTATGCCTTCATATGATTTGTGGAACTCTACTTATGGTCTTGACAAGCAAAGGGTATTTTGGTCATCTGAGAATTACAGGTCATTTCAAGCCTATGCCCAAAACTCATACAAGGAAGCTTCAAATGGAAAACTTCACAACATCAAACTTGCTCCAAATGGCATTTTGAGTCTATAAAAGTGACCATAAAAGATTGTAAAGGCTCATAGCTCAAGGTTTAAAAATTGGTGAATTTAATGAATAAAAAATGACCTAAATTTGAGATTTTTCATAATTTGGCCAAATGGGATGAAATTATAGGTCATTTTGATTGGAAAAAATGTTTTAAGAACATTGGCAAAAGTGGATTTTTGAGTTTGGTTCAAGATTTGAGAGTTATGCTTGGTTACTTACAAAGGAAGTTACATAATCCAAATCCAAGGGAAAGTGTGCATGGGAAGTTTCTCCAAGGTTCTAGGACTTTCTATTGTCATCTATATATTGAATTGAAGAGCTTCATGCCATGGTTGGTGATTCATTTTGTGCATGATACCAAGTTTCACTTCAATCTTCCAATTTGCAAAAGCATCTCAAACTCCATAAAATCTCTATCAATTTCCATTTTTCTTGATCTGTTCATCATCAACATCTTTCATAGATCACAATTCATACAAGAATTTGGTTGAATTGGAGAGAACTCGTGCCATACAACTTCATCATCCAAGGTGCAAGAAAGTTTCAATTGCAAGATTTAAGGAGTTTGCACAAGATCCATTGCATACAGAATCAAGCATTGAGTGTGTGGATCAAGTTCAGAGCATTGAAAGCATTGGATCAAGAGAATTCTACAACTGTTTTCACCATTTACACCAGGTTGGTAATCCATTCGAATTGCTTGATTTAGTCAGCATGTTAGAGTTTTGTTAGGTTAGAACTGTTAGGATAGGTTAGAAGATTAATTTTGGTGAGTTTGAGAAGGATCCATGGAAGTTGCCATTGGAGTGCATAATCTATTAGGGTTTGTAACTCATAGCTTATTGCACTATAATCTTAGGTTTATAGCTCATAATGATCAGTGAAAGGTGTAGATCATGCTAGGGTAAGGATTGGAAGAAATTGGAATGGTTGATGACAGGTGATAATGGTGGAGTCAGCATCTTCCACCTATCGGGTTTGGAGTTTGAGTGAGCTTTAGGGGAAACTATGACCATGGTTGTGTAGAGGGAAGAGAATGGAGTGTTTTTGGTTTTTACATCGTGAGCTCTCATGGAGAATCAAGGGAGAACAGAGAGGTATAAAACTCGTGCATGGGAGAGGAGATTTCTGGTTCTAGGGTTTGCTCAAGGTTGAAGATGAAGGAGGACCCTACGATTGTATGTTTGACTTGGACTCAAATCTCAATCCAACGGCCGTGGTTTAAAACTGAAAACGGAGGGAAATCCCAAAGGTGCTACGCACTGTTTCACTTAAAATTCTGACTGGGCTCAAATGATCTCTTGCTATTCGTACCCCCAAACCCAAGGCCCAATGATATTGAACTGTTTTAATTGCTATGTGCACCGTTTTGCTCTTTTTTATTTTTTGTTAAGTTTTCTAACTAACTGGGCCTATGAACGCATGCTTTTCACACCTCCCACTTTCAGCCCATTTTATTCTTTTAACTGAATTAATTACTTGCTGCACCCCTTAAGTCAATTAATTCCATATTATTTCTCTCATATTTTTTAATTCTTCAAAAATTCATAACAAATAGAAAAATGCATGTTTTTAATTGGTTGTTTTTGCATATTGTTCATAATTCTGTCAAGGAAATTATCATACAAAAAAATTCCAATTTCATTTTATTTTTGTATTTTTAGCATATTTTTCTTTTAAATAGGATTAAATAATGTTTAGTTTAATGCATGAATTTGGTGATTTTAGTTTGATTAAATGCTTTTATATTTTTAATCCATTCTTTTTAGGTTGTTTAGCTTAGAGCTTTAGCTTGTATATAAGATTTAATTCATAATTTTAGGATTAATTTTTAGGTGTGATTAGCATGATCAAAACTAGGGTTTAGGAGATAACATAGGTGAATTAAGTCATTTCCCTTAGGATTTGTGGTTTGAATCTTTGGGGTATGGGACTATAGGGGTTATGGGTAGTTAATAGATCCCTTAGAAATTACTAGGTTTTCCCTATTATACTATTAATATCAGTATACTGTCTGTATTTGCTTGACTGGTGTGGTGTGCCCTCTCTGGGGATTATTATTTGTCTGTGTGGGGTATTGGGTTTGTTTGGGGCTTGGGGTTTGAGCTGAAGACTATGATGATGAAGCCCATTTGAAGATCAGGAGAATCCAACTTCCAGAGTTGATGGAGAGCATCCTTTGCTCGCAGCTGTTGAGGAGTATAGGGTTTAGGAGCTAGGCAGAGCTCTAGAGTAGAGAACTTGATTCATAAACATGGAAGGCTTTGTTTGCCTCCATTCTTTCTCTATGATTCAAAGTCTCTTTCAAATATCCACCTCCTTCCTTTGGAAGGATTAGTGAATGTATTTGAAAGATAGAACTTTTGAGAGAAAATTGTCTGTATAATGTTAACAGTTAATGAGCCACCATTGGTAGGTAATTGACTGTTTAACATTCACTTCCTCTTGTTGACTGATATTCATCTTGGAGATTGAGACTTGAAGAAAAGCCATTGGGAGATTGAAGATAAAAAGCTGATGCTTGCTTGAAGCCTGGAGCTGGTTGCTGATTCTGATGAAGATTGCTTTTGCTGTTTAGTTTTAGCTGTTTAATTTTTGATGTATTGATTGAATTTCCCGGACTGTATTGTTTGTTATTTAACCTGCTGGGTTGAAAGTGAATTCTGTTCACTTTTGCCTATTGTTTTCTAGGTTCTAGGTTGAGTGGGACTCCCTTGCCTCGCTTGTATTGTTGCATCCATGCATTTTACTATTTTATTGTATATATCTGTTGTTTCTGTTTTCGTTTATCCCTTAGGATCTCTGTTTCTCTCTGCGCAAGAGAGGAGCATGATATACATTAGGTCTCAACCTATGCATGATAACATTAGGGTAGATCTTTATCCCCCTTTTCAACCCTAGGATTTGTAGAGTGTCATCTCTTCTTTCTTCAAAACAACAGAAAAACATTAATAAAGGTTATAACAGAGATCAATTCATTTCTTCCGTCAAAAAATTTGAACAAACATCAACCTTTTTGCAATAAGAAAACCCTTGTTTAAGGTGAGATTTTTCATAAAAAACACTTGAACAACTTGTGTCATGCGTAGCCCGAACTACGTTTGCTCTGATCTTCCATGCAGTGTGGAAGTACGTAGGCATAGGATGCGATATCCTAGCGAGCAACCTTCACCCATCTCCCCCCCGTAGTTAGGCGAACTACGTTGACTCTGATTTCTCGTTCCAGACGGGAATACGTAGGCATAAAGTGCGATGCTTTGCCGAGTCATGTTTTCTTTTCTTTTCAGCCCTCGTCCTTTAGTTTAGATAGAAGTGTAATCCGTACAAACAAGCAAGCGTGGATCCCATCGAGTACGATGGACGTGAAGGGTGCTAATACCTTCCCCTTGCGTAACCGACTCCCGAATCCAGGTTTTGGTTGCGATGACAATACCTTTTCCCGTCTTTGCGTTAGGTTTACTTCGAGCGTTTCCTTTCCCTTCTTTGGGATAAATAACGCACGGTGGTGACTCTTCTGTCAGTCGGCGCCGATTTTCGCAGTAGCGACAGCTGGCGACTCTGCTGGGGATCCAACGTCCCCTGGCTGCTAAGGACTGCGATAGTTCCTTATGCATTTGGGATCCAACGTCCCTTAAGAGATTCAATCCTAGCGCTTGTTTTCCCGTCGAGGATTTTGTATGGATTTATATTTCTGGCCTTTATTTTCAGCATTATATTATTGATTATTATTACTGTATTGGGGTGTGACGGGTGTTCTATGATTGAGAGATAAGCCGGACCTGGGCTTGAGTGCACCTAGAATTAGAGTAGAAAGTAGTGGGCGCGTGCCAACTTTGCTTGCATTAGTGTCTCACGAAATCTACACTCGGACGAGGTTCTTCTGGTTGGCTTCTTTTTCTACCCTTTGGGTCGAAGGGGTTGTTGGTCAGCTGAATTGTCGACTCCGGGAACCGATCATTTGGAAGTTGGCTAAGTGAGGCCTCTTCAGGATTTGATGATGCCACTCCTTCTGGGAATCGTATCATCAACCCTGAAAGTCCGTGACGCCGACGACCGCATAGGATGCCATACTTTTGTCAGATACTAGGACATCCACCTGTGAGAGGGTTTGGGGTTATGCAGGTAACTAGACCTTCAGATACCGGTTATTTCTTGGTCAGAGATCCTGGGTATTTATGGAGAGTTATAAGGTCTGTCAGAGACTAGTTGGAGGTATGATATGAGGTCTGTCAGAGACCAGTTGGAGTTATGTTATAGGGTCTATCAGAGACCAGTGTGGGAGCTTTGTTTTGGGTCTATCCGAGACCAGGGTTTGAGGAATTCTGGAGGGTCTATCTGAGACTTCTTGATATGGTTCAGGCTTTTCAGCTATAGCATTTGGTCCCTGTTGCATGTTACTTGCATTGCATTGTTTGTATACCCATTATCATTGCATCCCATTAACGTGTGTCTGTGCTGCAGGTGCATTTGCATACTCCCTGGTTCTAGTGCCCGGACTTCTGAGTGTTGATTATGGCTGGTTCGAGGAAGACAGTCGCGTACAAATTGCCTACACCTGACATTACTCCCTTACTTGGTCTGATATCTCTTGCTGATGAGGAGGTTAGGAGAAGTTTCAGAATGAGTCATGGAAGATTGCTGAGATTAGTCTGCAAGCCAACTGCTGTCGAGATGAATGGGTTGTACACCTTGATGCAATTCTATGACCCAGCATTGAGATGTTTCACGTTTGCTGACTTTATTTTGGGGCCTACCATTGAAGAGTATGTGGAGTTTACTGAGCTGCCGGTACAGAATGCAGTTCCCTTTATTCACTCTGCCGCTGAGCCCAAGTTGGAGGATTTAGCTAAGGCTTTGCACATGAATGCTTCTGAGCTGTTAGTGACTTCTTGGCTTGGGGTTCCAGGTTTCTCCCATGGTTTTCTGGTTGGCAAAGCTCAAGAGTATGAAAAGAACGGGTGCTGGATAGTCTTTAATGCTATCTTGGCTTTATGCATTTACGGAATTGTGTTGTTTCCCAACTTACCCAATTTTGTGGATTTGGACGCTTTCCATCTGTTTGCTGCTGGCAATCCGGTGCCCACTTTGATTGGAGATCTCTATCATTCATTGCACTACAAAAATGAAAACAGAAGGGGAAAGACTGTTTACTGTTGTGCGCCGCTGTTGAACATGTGGTTTAAGAGCCATCTTCCCCTGAAGGGACCTTTTGTGGATAGTGCAACTACAGCTGACTGGCCAGAGCGTATGATGAGGCTGTCTTCTGAAGACATTGAGTGGTTTGACCGAGACTTGCTGGGGTCTGAGCTTATTTTCAGTTGTTCTGGGTATCCTAATATTCCGCTGATAGGGAGAAAAGGGTGCATCAACTACAACCCATCTCTGTTCATCCGCCAGTTTAGATACGCGTTGAAAAGCCCGCCTCAGGAGGAAGAAGTGCAGGAATCTCTGTACTTCACCGGTGATTTGAGTGGAGAGTTACTAGCCAAGCTTCGGCATGCCTGGATACGTATTAACAGAAAGGGGAAACCGCTGTTGGGGAAGAATGATTGTCAGGCTTATGCACCCTACCAAGTATGGATCCGAGAGAGAGCCAGACAGTTATTGATGCCATTTCCAGATGCACCAGTCCCTGTTCATATTCCGGAGGAAGAGCCAACCACTGTCACTATGGAGGTCTACGAGCAGGTTGTGAAAGAAAAGGAAGCCTTGATGAAGATTAATGAAGAGTTAGAAAAGGAGCTAGCTCAGATGCGGAGTGAGAAAAATAAGGCTGTACGTTCTTTCCAACAGCAGATTGAACTAGTAAACAGGCTAGGTGCTGAGTTGACTGAGGAGAAAAAGAAGCGCGAACGTCTAGGTCAAGAGTTCAGAAGCTCTCATGACATGTTGGAGTCCAAAAAGAAAGCACTCGACGCCGCTCACCGAGAAATCTCTTCTTGTAATAAGACCTGGAATGCTACGCTAACCAACAAGAAAAATAGGGAAGATAAATTGAAGCAGCAAATTTCTGACCTCGAAGAGAAGTTGAAGGCTAGCATTGAGAAGCATGAAGAGGAGGTAAGGACTAGATACAGTCTCCAGAATGCACTGAACAAGGCCATCGAAGGCAGGAACGAAGTTGTGTCTCAGAAGCGGAAGCTAGAGGATCGCTTCGGAGAAGGGGCATGGGAGGAAACCGCTGGTGATGTGCGACGTGTGCTCAAACGAAGAAATCAGCTTGTCGAGGGTCTGCTTACCCGACCAAGTCATCCAGAGACCAAGAAGTTAATAGGAGAGTACCGAGCTTATGGGAGTACTTGATCATTTCAGGTATTAGCTTGTATGCTTTATTTGCATTTGTGCTGACCATCACCAGGATTGTTGGTAGAGGTCATGCCTTTTTATTGTACTCTCAGTGATATTGTATTCTCGGATTTCTCTGCAATATACGAGGTTTTCTATGATTCGGCTCCAATCATCGTATTGCTAGCACTGTCACTGCACTGGCACATTCACACTAGAACCGGGGAATGATAATCCCTAATGCACAGACACACATTGCATTTTGCATACATACTCATATTTGCATTGCAAGTTTGTGATCCATGTATCTTATTTCCTGCATCTTTAATCCAGGTATTTTCAGGATTCCAGAAAAGCGGGTCCACCGTTACTCTACAAGGATCAATCAGAAGAAGATCATGGACAACGTGCAGAGTGAAATGCAAGAGATGCGTGACAGGATGGCCCTGCTCATGCAAACCATGGAGACCATCGCCAAAGGACAAGAGCAGCTGCAGAATCTGGTTCAACCGATAGTCGCACGGGCTGAAAACAACGGGACACCGCATGGTGAAAACATTGCTGCTTCTCCCCGAATTGAGAATCGTCAAAGTGCTGATGCTATTCCCGTGACCGGTTTGAATGCTGGAGAAACTGGTCCTATAGGTGGAGGTGGGAACACCGGTAATATGAATGTCAATGCAGATACTGCTGGGGTATTTGTGGGTAATGGCAACCAGGGTTTCAATGGGGGCGTTGAGAATGTCGGAATGAATGGTATTAATGGTAACCAGGGCTTCAATGGTGTGAACATGGGGTATGGCAGCATGGCTGGCGCCAAGGCTGGGTTTGGCGGCTATGGTAATCTTGGATATGGAACTGGCGCGTATAACACTCAAGAGATGGGTAATCTGAGGTATGACCCCAGGTACGTCCAAACGGGTCCGGGCCGTGATGCTGATTATGGTGGATATGACGCAGTACCTCGCTGGGAGGATCGCCAGGAGGATGTGTTCTCTGGTCAGAACGAGGGTTATGAAAGGGCCAGGGATGACAACCATCGGATGAGATTGCTAGAAGAGAAGGTGAACGGGCTGGCCAGCCAGAATGCTCTTGGGCTGGATATGTCAAATATGGGGTTAGTCCCAGGGTTGAGAGTCCCGCTGAAATTCAAAGCACCGTCATTTAATAAGTACAAAGGGGATACATGCCCTAGGGTGCATGTGCGCGCATTTTACAGGCGTATGTCTGCATATTCTGAGGATGAAAAGATGCTAATGCACTTCTTCCAGGATAGCCTGTCAGGGCCATCGCTGGAGTGGTACATGAGCTTGGAGCCCACTCAGATCAGGAGTTGGAAAGAGTTGGCAGAGGCTTTTGTTCGACATTATCAATATAATAGTGATCTCGCCCCTAACCGAGTCCAGTTGCAGAGCATGTCTCAAAAGTCTAGTGAGAGCTTTAAAGAATACGCCCAGAGATGGCGAGATCTGGCTGCTAGGGTACACCCTCCGATGGTGGAGCGCGAAATGATGGATATGTTCATAGGAACTTTCTCTGGAATGTACTATGACCGTCTGCTCAATTTTTCGATGAGTACTTTCTCTGAGTTGATCTTGATGGGGGAGCGCATTGAAAACGGGGTAAAGATTGGTAAAATTCAAGCGGGTGAGTCCAGTTCCGCAGGAGGTAATAAGAAGACGTTTGGTGGTAAAAGGCAGGGTGATACCAATGCTGTATACAATGCTCGACGAAAGAATAAAAGTCAGAACTGGCGTCAGCAGTCGCAGGTTGCCAGTGTAACCATTCCAGGGCCTTCTCAGCAGCAGAGACAACAACAACCACAGCAGCAGGCTCAGCAGCAGCCTAATAATAATCAGCGCAGACTTCAGAACCCACGACCGAGGAGAGTATTCGAGGTACCGCCGGTATCATATGCAGAACTCCTTCAAACTTTGTTGAAATTGCAGTTAGTCGAGAAGAGGACCTTAGCACCACCTACTGGCCAGCCACCAGTCGGATATGATGTTAACGAGCACTGTGACTTCCATTCGGGTGCACCTGGGCACAATATTGAAAACTGCCTAGCTTTCAAGCATAAAGTACAGGATTTGCTTGATAGTACGGCTATTAACTTCGGGAAGGAAGGTCCCAATATCACGCAGCAGCCAATGCCCAAGCATGGTGGGGCTGAGGCCAATGCAATCATGGTAGATGATGAGTTGAACTTGGTTTCAGAAGTGAGCGAGCTGAAAACCCCTTTGAGTTACGTAAAGCAGCGCTTGTTGAAAGGAGGTGTCTATCCCGGTTGCAGTAACGAGTGTGTTGACTGTTTGATTCAACCTGGGGGCTGTGAGAAGTTGAAGAGGGGAGTTCAAAGTTTGATTGATGAAGGAACGTTGCAGTTTGACAGGGCTGTCGGGCGAGAGAAGTCTGTTGAGACAGAATCTGAGAAAGAGCGTAGAGAGATTGCTACGATCACCATTCCGTTCAAATCAGTGACAATTTCAGCATCATCGAAAAGGACGACCATTACTATTACCAAGGCTAAGCCAATTCCTTTTGAAAGCACAAAGGCAGTCCCGTGGTGTTATGGTGCTGAGGTGTATTGCAATGGGGAAAAGATTGACTTGAATGATCCGCCAGCAGGATCCGTAGATAACATAGTGGGAGCGGGTGGTATAACCCGCAGCGGTAGAATTTTCACTTCACCTGAGGTTGAAGCAGAGAGGCTTGCCAGGGGTAAGAACCAAGTTGTTGAGGGGGAATCTTCGGGGAGTAAAGAGAAAGAGCCGATAACCAAAGATGTGGAGGAATTCATGAGGTTAATTCGCAAAAGTGATTACAAGATTGTAGATCACCTGCAACAAACCCCGTCAAAGATCTCCATATTATCGTTGTTGTTGTGTTCTGAAGTGCATAGAAATGCCCTGTTGAAGGTGCTTGAGACATCTTTCGTGCCGCAAGAGATTTCAGTTAATCAGCTGGAGGGAGTTATGGCACATGTTAACGCTGGGCATGGACTGGGATTCACGGATTTTGACCTAACGCCTCGAGGGCGTGATCATAATAATGCTTTGCACATCTCTATCGAATGCCGGGGCACTGTTTTATCCCATGTGCTGGTAGACACTGGGTCCTCGTTGAATGTGTTACCAAAGAAAGCTCTGCTGAAATTGGATACTCGGGGGTTGTTGTACACACCTAGTGATTTGGTAGTAAGGGCCTTTGACGGCACAAGGAGGTCAGTATTCGGGTCGATAACGTTACCCATTCAGGTAGGTCCGAAGGTGTTTGATACAGTGTTTTACATCATGGACATCCATCCTGTATATAGCTGTTTGATCGGGAGACCTTGGATTCATGCCGCTGGGGCAGTAACTTCGACGCTCCATCAGAAGCTGAAATATATGGTTGAGGGGAGTATTGTGACAGTGTGTGGCGAAGAGGATATCCTAGTCAGTCACTTGTCTTCTTTCAAGTACGTGGAGGTAGATGGAGAGATTCATGAAACGCTGTGTCAAGCGTTCGAAGGGGTAAAGGTTACAGAAGAAGCTCCATTAAAGAGTGAAGGGCTAGAGGTGGCAGTCTCCTCATATAAAGAAGCCAAGGCGTTGGTACAAGCAGGAGAGACTCAAAAGTGGGGGCAGGTTTTGGACATCCCAGTGAAGCAGGATAAGTATGGCTTGGGGTACCGCCCATCTTCCTCGCAGAGTGCACCTAAGTACAAGGGGCCTGTCATGTTCACACCCGGAGGAGTTAGCTTCGAAAGGATTAATGTCGTGTCTGATACGGAGGAAGTGGATAGCGATTGCGACTTGGACGCATGGATTCGACCCAGCACGCCGGGGCAAAGCCTATGCAACTGGTCCATCCAGGACGTCATCCAAGTCACCAAACAGTAATGCATTGTTTTTCAATCATTGTATGATCACGTGCCTTGCCCGGGGCATCGATGATCTTGTCTTAGGGCCTAACTGTTTACCTGTATGTTTGCATGATTAATAAATGACGGCGTTTTTACATTCAAATGTTGTGATCCTTTTCTTTCTGTTTTTATTTTTTCAATAAAATGGCAGCGTGGTTATGCATTTTGCTTGCACATCATTTTGAAGCACTTAACCGTTTCCCTCGCAGGATTCACGAAATTTCAGATGACACCGACCAAAAACTTCCTATGACTCGTTTAAACATCGAGCATCCGATCTTCCAAGCTGAGGAGGAGATTGTGGAGGATAGTGACTTACCAGAAGAGCTTAGTCGGTTATTGAAGCAAGAGGAGAGAGTCATTCTGCCTCACCAGGAAGAGATTGATATTGTCAACTTGGGGTCTGAAGAATGCGTCAGGAATATCCGTATAGGGGCCGCGTTGCAGGCCGACATCAAGCAAGAGCTTATCGAGATGCTGCGTGAATACAGTGATATATTTACTTGGTCCTACGAGGACATGTCGGGTTTGGACACTGATATGGTTGTTCATCGTCTGCCGTTGAAAGAAGATTTCCCGCCTGTGAAGCAGAAACTCAGAAGGACTCGTCCTGACATGGCCGTAAAGATAAAGGAAGAAGTGCAGAAGCAATGGGATGCTGGATTCCTGGCTGTTACCACTTATCCCACTTGGGTCGCTAATATTGTTCCTGTGCCAAAGAAAGATGGCAAGGTTCGAATGTGTGTTGATTATAGGGATCTAAACAAAGCGAGCCCGAAAGATGATTTCCCGCTGCCACATATTGACGTGTTAGTTGACAACATGGCTCAGTTTTCAGTGTTTTCCTTCATGGATGGCTTTTCAGGGTATAACCAGATCAAAATGGCTCCGGAGGATATGGAAAAAACGACCTTTATCACCCCGTGGGGAACCTTCTGCTATAAAGTGATGCCCTTTGGTTTGAAAAATGCTGGGGTAACGTATCAGCGGGCTATGACAACGCTTTTTCACGACATGATGCACAAAGAGATTGAGGTGTATGTCGATGACATGATTGCCAAGTCTCAAACAGAGGAAGAACATCTGGTTAATCTGCTGAAGCTGTTCAAGAGGCTGAGGAAGTTCAGGCTGAGACAGAGCCCTAACAAGTGTACCTTCGGAGTGAGATTAGGGAAGCTACTAGGGTTCATTGTGAGCAAGAAAGGAATCGAGGTCGATCCTGCAAAAATAAAAGAAATACAAGAGATGCCAGCACCGAGAACAGAAAAAGAAGTTCGTGGATTCTTAGGGAGGTTGAATTACATTGCTAGGTTCATCTCTCACCTAACGACCACGTGTGAACCATTATTCAAGCTGTTAAAGAAAGATCAAGCGGTGGTCTGGAATGACAATTGCCAAAGGGCATTTGAAAAGATAAAAGAATACTTGCAGGAACCTCCGGTGTTGATACCCCCAGTAGCGGGACGGCCACTGATTATGTATCTGACAGTTCTTGAGAACAGTATGGGTTGTGTTCTCGGTCAACATGACGAGACAGGGCGAAAAGAGCATGCAATTTACTACTTGAGTAAAAAGTTCACGGATTGTGAATCTCGATACTCTATGCTCGAAAAGACGTGTTGTGCATTGGCGTGGGCTGCCAAACGTCTGAGACAGTACATGCTAAATCATACAACCATGCTGATATCGAAGATGGATCCGATCAAATATGTGTTTGAGAAGCAAGCGCTCTCTGGAAGGATTGCTAGATGGCAGATGGTATTGACAGAATACGATATCCAGTATGTTCCCCAAAAGGCCATTAAGGGAAGTGTTCTATCCGAATATCTCGCCGAACAGCCAATTGAGGATTATCAGCCTATGAAGTTTGAGTTTCCTGATGAGGACATAATGTACTTGAAAGCTAAAGATTGTGATGAGCCGTTGCCTGGTAAAGCACCTGAGCGGAGTTCCCAGTGGCAATTAATTTTTGATGGGGCTGTCAATTCGTACGGTAGCGGGATCGGGGCAATCATTACAACTCCCCACGGGTCGCACATCCCGTTCACGGCCAGATTGACTTTTTCAGTGACGAATAATGAAGCCGAGTATGAAGCTTGCATTATGGGGTTAGAGGAGGCTATCGATATGAGGATTAAGAATCTGGATGTATATGGGGATTCAACATTGGTTGTGAATCAGATTAAGGGAGAGTGGGAGACGCGCCAACCTAATCTGGTGCCGTACATGAATTATGCGAGAAGGCTGCTACCTTTCTTTGATAGGGTGGAGTTCCATCATGTACCTCGGGCGGAGAATCAAATGGCGGACGCCCTTGCAACGTTATCCTCGATGTATAAAGTCAACCGTTGGAATGAGGCTCCCAGCATTGTCATCTCTCGCCTTGATAGACCGGCCTTTGTGTTTGCAATTGATGAAGCATCTGACGGTAAACCGTGGTATTTTGACATACAGAATTTCCTGAAGAATAAGGAATATCCGGCTGGGGCATCCAGTCGTGATCAGAAGACTCTAAGGAGATTAGCAGGCAACTTCTATCTGAATCCCGACGACGTTTTGTATAGAAGGAACCACGATTTGGTACTCCTCCGGTGTGTAAACGAGAAGGAAGCCAACTTGCTCATGGAAGAAGTCCATGAAGGAACTTTTGGTACACATGCAGGCGGGCATGCTATGACCCGAAAGTTGTTGCGAGCGGGGTATTACTGGTTAACGATGGAAACTGACTGTTTCAAGTTTGCCAAGCGGTGTCACAAATGCCAGATCTATGTAGATAAGATCCATGTGCCTCCCAGTCCTCTGAATGTTATGGCTTCTCCGTGGCCATTCTCCATGTGGGGAATTGATATGATCGGCAAGATTGAGCCTACTGCTTCTAATGGGCATCGCTTCATTCTGGTTGCGATCGATTACTTCACCAAGTGGGTGGAAGCAACATCTTACGCCAATGTGACCAAGCAGGTGGTGGCCAGATTTATCAAGAAGGATATAATCTGCAGATACGGTATTCCTGAACGAATCATTACTGATAATGGTTTGAATTTGAACAACAAGATGATGAAAGATCTGTGTCGGGATTTCAAGATCGAGCATCACAATTCATCTACCTACAGACCCAAGATGAATGGCGCTGTTGAAGCGGCCAACAAGAACATAAAGAAAATTGTTCAGAAGATGGTGGTAACGTATAAGGATTAGCATGAGATGCTGCCATTCGCTTTGCACGGTTATCGTACTGCAGTGCGTACATCAACCGGGGCAACACCGTTCTCACTAGTATATGGCATGGAGGTTGTCCTGCCATTGGAGGTTGAGATACCATCTTTGAGGGTTTTGCTTGATGTTAAGCTGGACGAGGCAGAATGGGTGAGAAGCAGATTGAATCAGCTGAGCTTGATAGATGAGAAAAGATTGGCATCCATTACACATGGTAGGCTGTATCAGAGCTGGATGAAGAAAGCGTTCGACAAGAAGATTCGACCTCGGAGCTTTCAGACGGGTGATCTTGTGCTGAAGAAGATTCTCCCACCGCAATCGGATCACAGGGGCAAATGGACTCCCAACTACGAAGGTCTATACATTGTGAGAAAGGTCTTCTCCGGAGGAGCCTTATTGTTATCCACCATGGATGGTGAAGACTTTTCGTCCCCTGTGAACTCGGACGCAGTTAAAAAATACTTTGCTTAAAAATGACCCGCTGGACAGTAAAAAGAGAGTCCAGGCAAAAATGGGGCATCCTGGCGAACCAAAAAACAGAATAAAAAGGTTCGGGCAAAAGTTAGGGATATAAATGGAAAAATGTACACCCGCGAAGTCGAAAACCTACACTGGGCGGCTTCGGCAAAAAAGGGTATCCCGGTGAATCGAAAACCCGCAAAGGGCAATTCACGCAAAAGTTAGGGATTTAAGAGGCAAATGACTGCGGTCCAAGTTTGATTGTTAACGGTTTGGGAGCATCTGGGGGTCAATTATCCAAAGCAATCTCTTCCAAAGACAAAGATCGGGAAAGCGTCAGAGTCCGACGAGTCATAGGAGGATCGGTTCATGGTGTTCGTCTGTAACACGTTGCCGACATGTGTACAAATTTTATTCTGTATATTTGTATACTTCTGCATTTTGTTTATGTGTGACTACCTCTTTTCAGGAGTTGCATCTGATGTACAAATCTTGCCTATTCTCAGGCCGTTATCAATAAAGTGTTTTATTCAGTGTAGTGTGTGACTTCGGTTTGAATTTTTTACAGTTTTGTTTGTAAAAAGCGCCGATGTTTTTGATAAACTTACATGCGTGTAAACAGGCGGGCCTCGGCCGATGATTGTTAAAACCGAAAATTACCTGAATGGTTGTCGCGGGTGACTGCCAAGATGTTTCTTTCTTGCATAGGTTGCCTTGTGTTTGCTTGTTGACTTTTGCAGGTATTCGAAAGCTCGCAAAGTTCCCCGCCAGAGTCCATGGCAGGCTGGTACCCTTTCTAAAGGATGAACATTGTGCCCTTCCCCAGTGAAGTCGCCCCAGGCAAAATTGAATGTTATCCCCCAGGAGAGCGGAGATTGTGTCAAAGGAAAAGATAATGTATCTCCAGTAGTTCAGAATTAGCTTATCAAGCAGAGCAGAGTCCTCCCCAGTGAAGGTCGAGATGGGTATGATTAACTTCCCAGAGAGTTCTTGTGCAGTGCAAATCAGAATGCGTAGTTCAATCCCCAGCTCAGTGATAGCGGGATGATTTCCCCAGCTCAGTGATAGCAGGAGGTGTTCCCCACCGAGTGTGATCAGGTGGTTGGAGCTGCTGAAAGGAGTTTTCCCGAGCACGATTGTCCTTTCTTTCCCCAGCGAGTCGCTCTTCCTCGTCAGGAGGATCGTCCTCAGCAGATTTTGGAGTTTTGAGTTCGTGAGCTATCTTCTCAGCAGGATGGTCATCCCCAGCGGAGTTAGTTCATCTTTCCAACATTTATTTTGTTGGAAGCATATCGGTAGTATTCCGGTCATCCCTAGCGAATCCAGTGTGTCTTCAGCATTTATTTTGCTGAAGTAGTTCTTTGCACAAGCATGCATCATGAGCATTTGCATTTCACATAAGTACGTAGCATTTCCATGTTGTGTGGAAGCATTATGTCATTATCAAACACGCATTTTGAAACATAAGTCAGGTGGTTACCTCTTCAGTTTCAGATATGATGTTCCCTGCCGATAAGAGAGATCGTGGTTTCAGGAAGATGTTGATTTATGGTCAAAGTACGCAGCAATTGTATTTGTACCATCTATGGGGTTCATATTGTAAGGCACGCAGTGATCGTGTTGATTTTGAGATGTTAATTTGTGGCCCAAGTATGCAGTGATCGTATTTGTGCCAGATATAGGGTTCATGTCGTAGGACACGCAGTAATCGTGTTGACCTTGGTGCGTGTATCCGTGGTCGAATGGCGCAGTGATTGTATTCGTCCCGATCTAAGAAGATTGTTTTGTAAGGCACGCAGTGATCGTGTTGGTATCAGTTCGGGGGTTTTATTGAGCAGGGCGCGCAGTGATCGTGTTCACTCTATTATTTGGGCAGGACACGCAGTAATCGTGTGTACCGTATCATGTGATGTTTGTTGGTCGATATGCGCAGTGATCGTATTCGTCCGTTATACAGCGGTTATAGATCGACACGTAGTGATCGTGTTCATCCAGTTTTGTTGGTCGGTATACGCAGTGACCGTATTCGTCCGTTATACGGTTTGGTTATGGGGTGAGGCACGCAGTGAACGTGTTCATCTGGTTGTTTGTGGTCAAAGTACGCAGTGATCGTATTTGTCCCATGTTTGAAGTTGTGTCACAGCACGTAGTGATCGTGTTTCCTCCAGTCAAGAGGGTCGTGAAATGAAGCGCGCAATGATCGCGTTCACCCTATGTATTGGTTAGAATATGCAGTGATCGTATTCATCCAGTTATGTGGGTTAGTTGAGACACACAGCACGCAGTGATCGTGTTTTCTCCAGTCAAGAGGATCGTGGCTCAGAACATGCAGTGATCGTGTTCAAACACGCAGTGATCGTGTTCAAATACGCAGTGATCGTATTCGTACAACATGCAGTGATCGTGTTGATAGTACCGTGGGAACTTGTGACGCAGAGCACGCAGTGATCGTGGCTATCGCATCAGTTGGTTTTGTTGGTCGGCATACGCAGTAATCGTATCCGTCCTATTACATGGGTTGGTTTCGTTACACACGCAGTGATCGTGTTGACATTATTCTGGGGTTTTGTTGGTCGAGATGCGCAGTGATCATGTTTATCTCATCCGGTTGGATTTATGGTCGATGTGATTTCGGTTGTAACATAGCACGCAGTGATCGTGTTCGTTGCATTTTTGTGGATTTATGGCGTACGACACGTAGTGATCGTGTCCGTCATGTCATATTCCCCTAGCAGAGTTGCTCGATCAAGCATTTCTCTTTCTCCCCAGCCGAGTCCTTATCAGGGTATGGTGGAATTGGCGTAATGCAATTTTGGGTGGTTATCCGCAGTTTCCCCAATAGAGGCATAATCCCCCGCAGGGTGGCCTTCAACGAGGTACTCGGTTAAGATCCTCGTAGTCCCCGACAGGGTATTCTTTGACAAGTCGCTTGGTTAAGTTACTTGTAATCCCCCAGCTGAGTCTTTCTCAGGATGATGAGGTATCAGTACTATAAGGTGGTAATACATATTCTCGGGTGGTTACCCGCAAGTCCCCCAACAGAGTTATGTTCTCCAGCAGGGTGTTACTTCAATGGGTTGCTTGGTTAAGTCCCTCGTAGTCCCCAGCAAGGAGCTTGCTACAGGAGTTGTTTGGTTAAATTCCTCGTATTTTTCAACAGGGTTATTCTCGTCAGGGTGCTTGGTTAAGTCCCCAATTTCCCTAGCAGGTGTTTGACGGCCGTCGTCAGAATTGTCCCCTCAGAGTTACTTAGTTAAGTTTCTCGTTTCCCCGCAGAGTCGGTTGTTCATGTCTTTGAACATTGTCTCGTTTGGTTAAGCGTTCGCTCGTTTCTTCAGGATACGAAAGGTTGATCAGTGAAGTCAACATGACAAGTGAAGTCAGTATTCTCCCGCTGGTTAGCGTGTGCTTGGTTGATAAGTGAGATCAACAGAGGTTGATAAGTGAGATCAACAGAGGTTGATAAGTGATATCAACAATTTTCTCATTGTGGGGTGTATGCTCATTTCTTCGGAATGGAGTGGTCTGCGGACAATATTAGGTTATTTTACAAAAACAGACTGACAGATGGATGGCTAGTTGTTGCTGTGACAACATAAGTCATTTCCCTGAAAGGTTTTCCCCAAGCAGGGGTCGTGCGCAATTTATTTTTGCGGTTGGCAAATTTCCAGGTTCTTTCGTATTCAACCGTCTCGTACCTCGAATGTCTGAAGGCTGCGCGCTCTTCATCCAGTCGGGCCCAAGTCGCTTGAATAGGGGCAGCTGTTGCACCCCAAAATTTGCTCAACCTTATTCATTTGGTTTATGTTTCAATTGCATTAGCAGTTTGCATATAGAGTCATGTACATAGTCTAATCATCTGCATGGCATAGCATGGCAAGTCATCCAACAAGGGACCAAGTACTATTCTCATCTATATGGGCCTATCAAGAGGTTATTATTCTAAGTCAATCTCATTCAAGTCATCAGAGAAGAAATGGAAGCCTAAGAAGTCATTGGATCAAGCAGTGAGTCGATCTCCTATCTAAGGGTATCTGAAGGTCATCAAAGAAGTTGTGAGCTCTCAATTGAGCATGAGGAGTATATAGACATCATGGGAGACCTAGAAAGTCATTTGGAGAAGGAGGCAAGTCATTGATATGATCACAAGAGTTGCAGTTGAAGGTAGTCAACTAGGGTTTCATCTGGGTCAACTCTGGGTCAACCCTAGGTCAAATGTTTGATTGAAAGGTATCAAGGGCTATTGAAGAGATGTGGGGTTAATCATTTGACATGTGAATAAGGATATGGTGATGTGCCAAGAAGAATTCAAGAGAAATCAAGGAGAAGAGGAGTTTCTAAATCAGGGTTTCTGTGTAAAATCCCCTGATTTAGATCAAACTTCCAAGCAAGATAAGTCAAAGTTCAAGCTTCAAATGGATCCTTGGTCAACATGAAACTTGTATAGGATCTCAATACCTATAATTTGAGTGGTGGAAGACATTAAGGAGATTTATATAACTCAAGTTATGGTCCTTGCAAGTTACAGGTCATCTGGGGTATCTGAAATTTTGTCTGTGAAAGTTACTTGTCTTCCAAGCAACTTTTACCCCTCAAGGGGATTTCAAATGAATTTTTGGTCAACATAAGAGTTGTTCCTCATTGTCTTAGCTTTCTAGAATGGTATGGTATGCCTTCATATGATTTGTCGAACTCTACTTATGGTCTTGACAAGCAAAGGGTATTTTGGTCATCTGAGAATTACAGGTCATTTCAAGCCTATGCCCAAAACTCATACAAGGAAGCTTCAAATGGAAAACTTCACAACATCAAACTTGCTCCAAATGGCATTTTGAGTCTAGAAAAGTGACCATAAAAGATTGGAAAGGCTCATAGCTCAAGGTTTCAAAATTGGTGAATTTAATGAATAAAAAATGACCTAAATTTGAGATTTTTCATAATTTGGCCAAATGGGATGAAATTATAGGTCATTTTGATTGGAAAAAATGTTTTAAGAACATTGGCAAAAGTGGATTTTTGATTTTGGTTCAAGATTTGAGAGTTATGCTTGGTTACTTACAAAGAAAGTTACATAATCCAAATCCAAGGGAAAGTGTGCATGGGAAGTTTCTCCAAGGTTCTAGGACTTTCTATTGTCATCTATATATTGAATTGAAGAGCTTCATGCCATGGTTGGTGATTCATTTTATGCATGATACCAAGTTTCACTTCAATCTTCCAATTTGCAAAAGCATCTCAAACTCCATAAAATCTCTATCAATTTCCATTTTTCTTGATCTGTTCATCATCAACATCTTTCATAGATCACAATTCATACAAGAATTTGGTTGAATTGGAGAGAACTCGTGCCATACAACTTCATCATCCAAGGTGCAAGAAAGTTTCAATTGCAAGATTCAAGGAGTTTGCACAAGATCCATTGCATACAGAATCAAGCATTGAGTGTGTGGATCAAGTTCAGAGCATTGAAAGCATTGGATCAAGAGAATTCTACAACTGTTTTCACCATTTACACCAGGTTGGTAATCCATTCGAATTGCTTGATTTAGTCAGCATGTTAGAGTTTTGTTAGGTTAGAACTGTTAGGATAGGTTAGAAGATTAATTTTGGTGAGTTTGAGAAGGATCCATGGAAGTTGCCATTGGAGTGCATAATCTGTTAGGGTTTGTAACTCATAGCTTATTGCACTATAATCTTAGGTTTATAGCTCATAATGATCAGTGAAAGGTGTAGATCATGCTAGGGTAAGGATTGGAAGAAATTGGAATGGTTGATGACAGGTGATAATGGTGGAGTCAGCATCTTCCACCTATCGGGTTTGGAGTTTGAGTGAGCTTTAGGGGAAACTATGACCATGGTTGTGTAGAGGGAAGAGAATGGAGTGTTTTTGGTTTTTACATCGTGAGCTCTCATGGAGAATCAAGGGAGAACAGAGAGGTATAAAACTCGTGCATGGGAGAGGAGATTTCTGGTTCTAGGGTTTGCTCAAGGTTGAAGATGAAGGAGGACCCTACGATTGTATGTTTGACTTGGACTCAAATCTCAATCCAACGGCCGTGGTTTAAAACTGAAAACGGAGGGAAATCCAAAAGGTGCTACGCACCGTTTCACTTAAAATTCTGACTGGGCTCAAATGATCTCTTGCTATTCGTACCCCCAAACCCAAGGCCCAATGATATTGAACTGTTTTAATTGCTATGTGCACCGTTTTTCTCTTTTTTATTTTTTGTTAAGTTTTCTGACTAACTGGGCCTATGAACGCATGCTTTTCACACCTCCCACTTTCAGCCCATTTTATTCTTTTAACTGAATTAATTACTTGCTGCACCCCTTAAGTCAATTAATTTCATATTATTTCTCTCATATTTTTTAATTCTTCAAAAATTCATAACAAATATAAAAATGCATGTTTTTAATTGGTTGTTTTTGCATATTGTTCATAATTCTGTCAAGGAAATTATCATACAAAAAAATTCCAATTTCATTTTATTTTTGTATTTTTAGCATATTTTTCTTTTAAATAGGATTAAATAATGTTTAGTTTAATGCATGAATTTGGTGATTTTAGTTTGATTAAATGCTTTTATATTTTTAATCCATTCTTTTTAGGTTGTTTAGCTTAGAGCTTTAGCTTGTATATAAGATTTAATTTGATAATTTTAGGATTAATTTTTAGGTGATGTTTAGGTGTGATTAGCATGATCAAAACTAGGGTTTAGGAGATAACATAGGTGAATTAAGTCATTTCCCTTAGGAGTTGTGGTTTGAATCTTTGGGGTATGGGACTATAGGGGTTATGGGTAGTTAATAGATCCCTTAGAAATTACTAGGTTTTCCCTATTATACTATTAATATCAGTATACTGTCTGTATTTGCTTGACTGGTGTGGTGTGCCCTCTCTGGGGATTATTATTTGTCTGTGTGGGGTATTGGGTTTGTTTGGGGCTTGGGGTTTGAGCTGAAGACTATGATGATGAAGCCCATTTGAAGATCAGGAGAATCCAACTTCCAGAGTTGATGGAGAGCATCCTTTGCTGGCAGCTGTTGAGGAGTATAGGGTTTAGGAGCTAGGCAGAGCTCTAGAGTAGAGAACTTGATTCACAAACATGGAAGGCTTTGTTTGCCTCCATTCTTTCTCTATGATTCAAAGTCTCTTTCAAATATCCACCTCCTTCCTTTGGAAGGATTAGTGAATGTATTTGAAAGATAGAACTTTTGAGAGAAAATTGTCTGTATAATGTTAACAGTTAATGAGCCACCCTTGGTAGGTAATTGCACTACTAGAAAAAAGACATTTGGGAAAATTATTTTACATCGGGTATTCACTCGAACCAATGTAAAATCTAAAAATATAAACACGGTGGCAGTATCGTAATTAATAAAAAAAAGTTTTATAACATCTATTACATCGGGCCAATCAATCCACCGATGTAAAAAATTAAAAAAAATTAGTAAAAGGGTTTTTAAATCGGGTATATTTCCAACCGATTTAAAAAATAATAATAAAAAATAATTAATGAATGAGATTTTAAATCGGTTCTTAAATCCACCGATTTAAAAAGCCACTCAAAAGTAATAATAAAAAAATTAATAAATTAGATTTTAAATCGGTTTTATTTCCACCGATTTAAGAAGTTATTTAATTCATTTCCTTAATTAATGAATGGGATTTTAAATCGGTTTTCAAATCCACCGATTTAAGAAGTTATTTAATAAATTATTTTTTAAATCGGTCTTAAAATCCACCGATTTAATAAAACATAGATTTTAAATCGGTTTAAAAACCCACCGATTTAAAAGATAATTAATGAATTGGATTTTAAATCGGTTGTAAAATCCACCGATTTAAAAAGTTACATGGATATTTCTACTAAACCCACAAATACTGTTTCTTCACCAAAACTTGCACATTTTACCAAAACCCACTACGAACCTTCACCAAACCCGCCGTTCTCCCTCCCTCCCTTCGTTCGCCGTTCTCCCCCCTCCGCCGTTCGCCGTTCGCCGTTCTCCCTACCTCCACCGTTCGACGTTCTCCCCCCTCCGCCGTTCGCCGTTCGCCGTTCTCCCTACCTCCACCGTTCGACGTTCTCCCCCCTCCGCCGTTCGTTGTTCTCTCTTCCTCCGCCATTCTCCCTCCCTCCGCCGGTCACCGTTCTCACCACCATCCGAACACGGTTTCGATTCTGACATCATTTTAAGGTTCTATACTCCTTAATTTTAATTCATATATGTCTATGTTCTTTCATTTTTTTTATTCTTATATCCGTTAAAGGTTAGGGTTAGTTCAAGATTAAATTGTTGAAATTGTTGATTCTATTGTGGTTTTTTCGTCTGAGATTTAGGGGAGGTTTTGTTGATTTATCTATAAAAATTCCTTAGAATATATGGTTTTTTGGTTATAGTCATTGTTGCTTTATTTTAGACCCGAAAAATGTTTGATTAATATTAAAAATAATTAAATTAGCGTAAATATATAACTGGTGATGACTAATGAAAGATAACAAAAAAGGGTTATGGTATATAGTATATACTTCATTTGTATACGTCGGAAGATATTCGAAGATGGGTCAATTCCCTGAGAAAGAAAAGGGGGTTTGGAATCCAATCTGTTTTGGTTACAGATGAAGACAACATTTGGGTTGGAAGAGTTAGAGTGAAGTGCTGCTGCTACATTGAATGCAAATTGGAAAAGAAGTGAAGTCTTTCCGCTGTGTAGAAAATTGATTATTAATTAGAAAAAGAAGAAGAAGAAGAAATGAAACAAGTAAAATTGTAGGCAGAGAAAAGAATAGTAGAATAAAAGAGATGTCAAACTATCATATAACGATTAATAAAAAAAATTAAAATTTAATAAAAGAACAGAAAAGAATATAATCGAAGAGAAAAAAAACTACATCAAAAAAAAATTGCTTTTATATATAATTATAAATTAATTAAACTAAATAAATCTCCAAAATCTAAAATTGAATATCAGTTAAATTTTAGAGGAATATTTAGTTTGTCTTTTTATATTTCATAAATAAAAGAAGAGGTTAACAATACTGAATTATCGGTGTAAATAAATCTCACACAAATATTTAATCAAAATATTGAAATTTTTGTCAAATTATATTAATTTTTTAAAATTAAAAAAGTGATTTAACGGATTACATATTTTTATTAGTTCATAATGTAAACATATTTTAAACTGTATGTTGTCTTTTCTCATTAGAAAAATTAAAAATTTAATTAAGGCAATTCAATTTCACTTTAAGAGTGAAATAATAATAATAATAATAATAATAATAATAATAATAATAATAATAAATAATTAAAATTATTAATTTATTATACAAGTGAAAGTTAAACCCAAAAAAAACAGAAAGGTTAACTATTTCCTGAGAAAACGATGGTAATTATCAAAGGCGGTGGCGGGAACAGCCACCGTGACCTTGACACTGTCTCTTTCACCCTTCACCGGCACAAACAAACAGTACCTTTCATTGCAAATGGGCCCCACAAACAGTACCTTTCATCTCTTTTATTCTACTATTCTTTTATTAAATTTTAATTTTTTTTATTAATCGTTATATGATAATTTTATAATAAAACATAAAATTAAATTAAATATTTTTTATATATTATAAGTAGTTTTAACAACTTATCCTATGTAATATTTTTCTTTTTTAATCAATATTACTTTCTCATTTTCCTTTTTAATTTTGGGTTGCTAACTATTGGTCTGATTTAGCGAATTATCAACGGAGTGATAAGATGTTTGATTAACATACTTTAAATTGGGAGTAATATTAAAAATAAAATCATTCAAACATTTAAATATTATTATATTATAAAAATAATTGATTAATGATTGATTAATTATATTTGATTGATTAATTATATTATAACTAATTTTATTGATTGAGTTTCTAAAATAGCCTTTTTTTTTCTTAAATGAATTGAAACAAAAGACTATAAAAAACGGTATCCCTTTCAATTGATATGATACTACCTACCTATCACATCAATTAAAATTTTATTGATATGATACTACCTACCTATCACATAAAAAATGAAAAAAAAAATTAGGTAGATAATAATGAATGAAAAATATGGCACATGCATTTAGCAATAAAAGAAAAAAAAAAGAAAACAAGTGTATTAATAATATTCTAACACAAGACAGTAGTAGTACCAAGTAAAAACAAAAGATTGAAGTGTGAGGTGAGGGAGTACTGTACCTAAGGGGAAAAAAAAAAGTAGGATTTTGAAGGGTGTTTTTGATGATAAAAATTACATGAGAAATATAAACATATTATTAGGCTTGTTTTAATTTAGAGATATATTAAAATAAATAAATTATAATTTAGTGATATGACGTATTAAAAATTACAATCATATTATTAGACTTGTTTTAATTTAATATATATATATATATATATATATATATATATATATATATATATATATATATATATATATATATATATATATATATATATATATATATATATATATATATATATATATATATATATATATATATATATATATATATATATATATATATATATATATATATATATATATATATATATATATATATATATATATATATATATATATATATATATATATATTTGATATTAATTTAAACTAAAATTGAATATTAATTTTTAATATTGACATATTAATTAAAATTTACTAATTTAAAATTATTAAGTTATAATTAAAAATAATTTAGTCTATATAATTGCAAATAAAAGAGGTGTCTCATGGAATTATTTACCAGTAGTAATTTATGTAAAAGTTACGAGTAATTAGTGGTGTCTCATGGAATAAAAATTGATTTTTCGTTTCTCGCAGGATTTGTGTCCCTCTTTTTCTCTTAATCGCAAGTCATTCGGCCGCCACATAATTGCAGGTTTTGTTTTCATTCTTTATAACTTCTTAATTCTTCTTTTATGCCATGTGTTTACACATAGATACTTTTTGTTCTCTCTAATGTCTAAAAGAGGGACTATTATAGGCATTCCAATGATTTAACTCTGTATGCATTAATAATTTCGGAACATAGGTATGAATCGTAGTTGGATGAGAGCCAATCGATTAAGTTTCGAGTACGAACAAGGAGTGATGGAATTTCTAGAGCTTGCTGAAAGTAATGCTAAAAAAAATCTTGCTCCTCCTAAGAGTGATGCTGAAAAAAGTCTTCATTTGCTTTTTCTCTGTCCATGTGTTCGTTGTGCAAATCACGAACCAAAACTCAATAAGAAAGAAATCATGGATCATCTAATTTGTCATGGGATTTGTCAAAGTTATACACAATGGATATGGCACGGTGAGGTAGTAGCAAAGTCAAATGTGTCCCAAAGAGATAATGTTAGTGCAGAAATGGATGATCGTCTGGAAGACATGATGCGTGATATTGGACAAGATTCGTTTAAGAAGGCGCACGCGTATGATACTTTATGCAGTGACAAGGATAAACCTTTGTATCCGGGATGCACAAATTTTACACGTTTGTCAGCCGTGTTAAAATTGTTTAATTTGAAGGCAAATAATGGGTGGACTGACAAAAGTTTTAGCGAATTGCTTGAATTGTTGACACAGATGCTTCCAGAAGGTAACGTAATGCCAAATCGTTATTACGAGGCGAAAAAGATATTATGTCCGATGGGTTTGGAGTATGAAAAGATACATGCATGCCCTAATGATTGCATATTATACAGAAAAGAGTATGTAAACTATAATCATTGTCCGAAGTGCAAGGCATCCCGCTACAAAAAGAATGCTGGTGATTCTAGTGATGATGAGGCGGTAAAAAAGGTTCCTCCCGCGAAAATGGTATGGTACCTACCAATAATTTCAAGGTTCAAGAGACTATTCGCTAATGCAAATGACGCAAAGAATCTTAGATGGCATGCAGAAGAAAGAAAGTGTGATGGAAAAATTTGCCATGTAGCTGATTCTTTACAATGGAAGAAAATAGATGTTTTATTTCCAAATTTTGGCAAAGAGTCGAGAAACCTTAGACTTGGACTTTCAACTGATGGAATGAATCCGTTTGGTAATCTAAGTACTAACCATACTTGTTGGCCTGTTCTCCTGATGATCTACAACCTATCTCCTAGGTTGTGCATGAAGCGTAAATATATTATGTTATCGATGATGATTTCGGGCCCAAAACAACCCGGAAATGACATAGATGTTTATCTAAGTCCTCTGATTGATGATTTAAAAGTGTTGTGGGAGGAAGGGGTGGATGTTTTTGATGCGTATTCTGGTGAACAGTTCAATATGCGTGCCATATTGTTTTGCACCATCAACGATTTTCCGGCATATGGCAATTTGTCTGGTTATAAAGTTAAAGGGCATAGAGCATGTCCTATATGTGAAAAAGACACATGTTACCATCAACTTGTAAAAGGAAAGAAGACTGTTTATCTCGGGCATCGAAAATTTCTAGATCGTTATCATCCATATCGTAGATTGCGGAAAGCTTTCAATGGGGAACAAGAGCATGGTGTTGCTCCAAAGCCCTTAACTGGAGAGGAAGTTTATCAACGACAACAAGGCATTAATGTCGTCTTTGGAAAATACCAAAAGCAATCTACTGTGAAAAATATATGGAAAAAGAGGTCGGTTTTCTTCAATCTTCCATATTGGTCTAGTCTTGATGTAAGACATTGTATTGATATGATGCACGTGGAGAAAAATGTATGTGATAGTTTAATCGGAACACTTCTCAACATTCAAGGCAAGACAAAAGATGGTTATAATGCTCGTCTGGATTTGAGTTTGATGGGTATACGAGAAGAGTTAACTCCACAACATATAGGTAATAAGATATATTTGCCTCCTGCCTGCTACACTCTGTCTAAAAAAGAAAAAATAAGTTTCTGTGAGTGTTTACAAAGTATTAAAGTGCCGCATGGATACTCATCAAATGTCAATAGGCTTGTCTCAGGTAAATATCTCAAATTAATTGGATTAAAATCTCATGATTGTCATGTCTTAATGCAACAGCTACTACCAGTGGCTATTCGTGGGATATTGCCTAACAATGTTAGGAAGACTATAACTAGGTTGTGCTTATTTTTCAATGCAATTTGTTGTAAAGCCATTGATCCATTAAAGCTAGAAATTTTGGAAAATGAGGCTGCAGTTATCTTATGCCAATTAGAGATGTATTTTCCTCCTTCATTTTTTGACATTATGGTTCACTTGATTGTTCATCTAGTAAGGGAGATTAGATTATGTGGTCCAATTTATTTACGATGGATGTACCCAATAGAGCGATACATGAAGATCTTAAAAGGGTATACAAAAAACCCACACCATCCGGAAGCATCAATTGTTGAGAGGTACATCGCAGAAGAAGCAATTGAGTTTTGTTCGAACTATTTGTCAGAAGTGGATGCTGTAGGGGTTCCCAAGTCTCGTCATGATGGAAGATGTGAGGGTGTGGGTACACAAGGTTTAAAGGTCAAGAGCTTAAGTATTGATGTGGTTCTTCGAGCGCATTTGTATATATTGAATAACACGGATGAAGTTCAACCTTACTTATCTGCTCACAAAAGCATCATAAAGAAAAAGTACCCCAAGATGAATGAAAGATGGTTGTTAAAAGAGCATAATAAGAGTTTCTCTGAGTGGTTTAAAGAAAAAATTTCTAATGAGGATAGTGGTTCCAATACAATTAAGTGGTTGTCCTATGAGCCTAAATGTAACATAATAACTTGGAGTGGATATGATATTAATAAAACTTGCTTTTGTACAAAGTCAAAGGATGATCGTAGTACCACACAGAATAGTGGGGTTATGATTGTGGCCGAGTCCATGCACTTCTCTAGTGCTAAAGATAAAAACCCGGTTATGGCATCTACACCCTACTTTGGGGTGATTGAAGAGATTTGGGAAGTTGATTATGTTGTGTTTAAAGTTCCTGTATTTAAATGCAAATGGATTGATATCAACAGTGGTGTAAGAATCGATGAATTCGGAGTTACATCGGTTGATCTTAGCAAGCTAGCTTATGCGGACGAACCTTTCATTATGGCGTCTCAAGCAAAACAAGTGTTTTATGTCACAGATCCTTCTAATAAAAGGTGGTCAGTGGTTATACAAGGAAAGGTGCATGATAGTGATGAAAACCAAGATGCAAACCTTGATATTTCCGAAACTCCTCCTTTCTCAATGAATGTGCCTACCTTCGTTGAAGAAAACGAAGAGGATGACGTGCATGCTATTCGCATAGATCATGAAGAAGGCATATGGGAGGACTAGTAAGGTTATTTTATACTTTAATTTCTATTTATTTATTTATTTAGTGCTTAATTTTATGTCTAATTGTTTATATTTTATGCTTAATTTGATGTCTAATTGTTTATATTTTGTGCTTAATTTGATTTCTAATTGTTTTTATTTTGTGTTAACAGATACATGACTGATTCAACCGACAACCCTTCTTCATCTAGTGACCCTAAAAAAAGAAGAGTTAGAGGTCCCACTTTGATGACACAAATTAACAAAGTTCATCAAACGGGTGAAAAGATAAAGGTCGAGTTTCATCCGATGACTAAGGGATGTATGGGTAAAAATTCTTCAAATTTTAGGAGTTACATAGCGTCTCTTGCTCGACAAAGATGTAGTATTTTGAAAAATGAGTGGAAAGACATAGATGAAGGCATAAAAGAGGCTATTTGGACTGATGTTCAGGTATGTTTTACTGCTACACTTTATTATATTTTATAATCATATACTAACAACATATGTCGTATACTATATGTGTAGGCTCATTTCACTATTCCAGAACCTCATGATCCAAAGAAGGATCCGTTGAAGAAAGAATGGATTAAATATGCAGGAGAGCGATGGAGAGCTTTTAAGACACAACTCACAAGCGAGTATATTAGACACCCCAAAGAAGGTCTAGCTCCTCCATATATCAGGTATAATTATATTAAAGAAGAAGTATGGAAGGATTTTGTGCAGTCTCGAGACACTCCTGAATTTAAGGTTAGTAGGAGTTATAATTTTTTTTTTGCATAACATTTTTATTATGTTTAGTATGATTAATAACTTTTTGAGTTTATAATAGGAAAAAAGTCAAAAGGGTGCAGCAAATGTGGCTAAGAATGTATACCCACATGTATTATCTCGTGGAGGGTATCGTTTGCTTGAGGAGAAAATGATAAATGAAAGGAGATCATCGAGAGATGATTCTACCTTAGATGATACTGGTAGTCCATCTCCACCGTCACGCCATGAGTTATGGAAAAGAGCACGACAAAAGAAAGGGGGAGAATACACATCAAAGGCTACACAAGTTGTTGCTGAGAAAATTGTAAGTAAAAAAATATGGTTTTTTTATTTTGCAGGATTCTCTAGTTATAATTGTGATTGATAAAAAATATGGTTTTTTTCATTTTGTAGGATTCTCTAGTTGAAGAAGCTGAAAAGGGTGGCTTTGTTTCGGATGGACATAATGATATCTTAACAGCAGCCATTGGAACATCTGAGCATGGCGGTCGTGTTCGTGGTGTTGGAAAACACCATAAACAAAGCACTTTCTTTGGCAGATCATCTTCACGTCAACGACAAGACGATATAAAAGAACAATTTACAGAGTTATCATCTAAATTAGAAGCAAAGCTTAGAGCTGATTTTGATCAAAAGTTGGCTGAAGAGCGTAAGGCAATGGAACAATCTTTCATGGATACACTTAGGTCTATGGGTCTCTCGCAACAAAGCACTGAAAATAATAATAAATGCATTGTACAATGTGAAGCTGTTGATGGAAGTGGAAAAGGAAGTTGTTCAGCTGCAAAAGTAAGCACAAAAGAAAGAGAAGGAGAGGACAATGTTGAGAGATTAATGAGAATGGTTCTAAGAATGGGTGATGATCATTTGACAATAGAATTAAGTCATTGTGCGAGCGCCAGTAATTTTCATATGTCAGCTAAGTGTATCAGAGAGCTGTTGGTGGGTTTTAATTGGCTTGATGTGTCTACCCTCCAAGTTTGGTGCACGTAAGTACATTTTCTATTTTTATCAGTGTCAATATCTATTAATATGCTATATCTCTCATCACTTTTATTATAATGTTGATTTTAAAATTTTTTAGGTATATTCATCGTTTGTGTATTGATACTTCACAATCTAAAGTATACGGATTTATGGACCCTGCTATGTGTTCGTACGTTGATCATGTGCCGAGATCTCAAGCATATGTCAAACAATACATACAACATAAGTTACGTGACGAAAAGAGAGAGTGTCACTTGCTACCATTTATTCATGGGTAAGTTTGTATGAAACTATGTTTTCTATTTTTTTAATTTTGGTAACATATATAATTCAATTTTGGTAACATGAAATTGTGACTTTTGTGTTTCCACACACATGTACAGAGGTCATTGGCAATTAATAGTCATGTGTCCAAATGATAATACGGTGGTCGTCTTTTGTTCCCTTCATCATGAACTTAATCAAACCATGACAAAAATTGTTACAAAGTAAGTTTATTTTTTAATGTTCACTTCATCCTATATACATAATTTGTTACAAAAGTAATATCATATATTGTGTGGCTTTATATGAATTTTTTTCTTCTGAATTAGTGCTTTTGGGGTTCATCAAGCGGCAAATGGGAATAGAAAAAAGGCTACATGGCTTCAACCCAATGTAAGTGTGGTGTAAATTATAATTAGATATTTAATTTTATCATATAAGTATTTACTAATTATGTCATTCATTTGTAGACAAGGAAACAACCTAACTCTAATGATTGTGGGTATTATGTGATGAAAAATATGTTGGATATTGTCTCTGCCAATATAACTAACTCTTGGATGAAGGTAATAAAAATGACTTTAATTTGTTATTTACTTTACGTTTTGCAACTTAATATGAATTTTCAAAGAATAACTCTATTGTTACTTACGTGTTGTAGGTATTTGATGACCCAACGAACCTATCGCCCGATGATTTGTATGATTTGCGACTCCGTTGGGCAACATGTTTCTTTGAATTATATAAAGGTTAACCTTTTTGTTGTTGTAGTACATTTGTGTAGCTTTTTGTTGTTAGCACATTTGTGTATAAAGGTTAACCGGCCTTTTTGTTGTTAGTACATTTGTGTATATCCTTTATATTGACACTTTTGTGAATCACTTATTTGTATACTAGATATTTGGTGCAATCAAATTAGATTTATGAGAAAAATATGAAACTAACGACCTAAATATGATCTATGTGATGTTGCAAAACTATGAAAATAGCGACCTAAATGTGGTCTATATGATGTGCACTATGAAAATAGCGACCTAATTATGGTCTGTGTAATGTTGGAAAAATATGAAAAATTAGGTACCAAAAAAGATACAGGGAACGACTAAAAAATAGGCAAATAATTTATACTCGTAACAGTACTTTTTACATCGGGCAAAAGAAAAAACCGATGTAAAAAACTACCTTTTACATCGGTTTAACCACAGAACCGATGTAAAAAGTGTCAGCAATTTTTTTCCTACAGTACTTTTCACATCGGTTGAACCAACAAACCGATGTAAAAAAGTGTCAGCATGAAATTTTTTTTTTCCTCCAATACTTTTTACATCGTTTTGTCACGCAACCGATGTAAAATACCCACCTTTTACATCGGTTTTTCTCTGCAACCGATGTAAAAAACACCATTTTATAATTAAAATTTACAGTTATAAATTTTTTTTCACATCAGACTTAAAAATTTAACCGATGTGATTGGTGTATTTCTTACATCGGGCCACAAACCCGATGTAAAATGTCTTTGATTTATTACATCGCCTGGCTTTACATCGGACTAAGACCCGATGTAAAAAGTCAATTTCGCCCGATGTAAAAAGTCGTTTCTGCACTAGTGGATTGACTGTTTAAAATTCACTTCCTCTTGTTGACTGATATTCATCTTGGAGATTGAGACTTGAAGAAAAGCCATTGGGAGATTGAAGATAAAAAGCTGATGCTTGCTTGAAGCCTGGAGCTGGTTGCTGATGCTGATGAAGATTGCTTTTGCTGTTTAGTTTTAGCTGTTTAATTTTTGATGTATTGATTGAATTTCCCGGACTGTATTGTTTGCTGTTTAACCTGCTGGGTTGAAAGTGAATTCTGTTCACTTTTGCCTATTGTTTTCTAGGTTCGAGGTTGAGTGGGACTCCCTTTCCTCGCTTGTATTGTTGCATCCATGCATTTTACTGTTTTATTGTATATATCTGCTGTTTCTGTTTTCGTTTATCCCTTAGGATCTCTGTTTCTCTCTGCGTAAGAGAGGAGCATGATAGACATTAGGTCTCAACCTATGCATGATAACATTAGGGTAGATCTTTATCCCCTTTTTCAACCCTAGGATTTGTAGAGTGTCATCTCTTCTTTCTTCAAAACAACAGAAAAACATTAATAAAGGTTATAACAGAGATCAATTCATTTCTTCCGTCAAAAGATTTGAACAAACATCAACCTTTTTGCAATAAGAAAACCCTTGTTTAAGGTGAGATTTTTCATAAAAGACACTTGAACAGCTTGTGTCGTGCGTAGCCCGAACTACGTTTGCTCTGATCTTCCATGCAGTGTGGAAGTACGTAGGCATATGATGCGATATCCTAGCGAGCAACCTTCACCCATCTCCCCCCCGTAGTTAGGCGAACTACGTTGACTCTGATTTCTCGTTCCAGACGGGAATACGTAGGCATAAAGTGCGATGCTTTGCCGAGTCATGTTTTCTTTTCTTTTCAGCCCTCGTCCTTTAGTTTAGATAGAAGTGTAATCCGTACAAACAAGCAAGCGTGGATCCCATCGAGTACGATGGACGTGAGGGGTGCTAATACCTTCCCCTTGCGTAACCGACTCCCGAATCCAGGTTTTGGTTGCGATGACCATACCTTTTCCCGTCTTTGCGTTAGGTTTACTTCGAGCGTTTCCTTTCCCTCCTTTGGGATAAATAACGCACGGTGGCGACTCTTCTGTCAGCCGGCGCCGATTTTCGCAGTAGCGACAACACTCAGGCACTAGGATCGGGGGGAATCTCCCTAACGTACAGACACACATTTGGATTTTCATGAAGCATTTGCATAACGAGCATTTTGTTGTTTTTCCTAACCCTTTTGTGTTTCACAGGTTGTCGCAGGTTATTTCAGGTTGTCTCAGGTGGTTCCAGGATTGATCAGAGACCGATTCACTGCTATCCGACTAGAGCTAATCAAACCAGGATCATGGAGCAAGTGCAAACTGATGTTCAGGAGCTCATGCAAGCAGACGCTAATGGCCAGGATCAGCTCATGCAAGCAGACGCTAATGGCCAGGATCAGCTCAGAACTTTGGATCGCTTCATGGAGCTCATGCAAGCAGACGCTAATGGCCAGGATCAGCTCAGAACTTTAGTTCAGCCTTTGATTTTGAGAGTTGATAGCAACGGCGTACTCTATGGTGGGACTGTGCCTACTCCTCCACCAGTTGAAACTCCGCAGAATGGTGTTCCCGTGACCGGGGGAAACGGCAGTGCTAACGGCAATGTGATGGCCAACATGGGACTCAATGCGACGGGCGTCGGTAATGGGAGTCTGGTAGCTAATGTCAATATCGGGCCGGGCAACGACAATGCAGGCGTCGGGAATCTGTTTGTGCCCCAACCATGGCTAGAGGATCGTCAGGGCGATGTGTTATCTCAAAGAGGTGCCGAAGGGGAGCTGAATGCTGAAGCGCGCCTTAGATTCAAGGCACTTGAAGACAAGATGAGAGATATCGAGAATCAGAATACTTTGGGCGTTGATATGTCCAAGTTGGGATTAATTGCTGATTTCAAGGTGCCTCCTAAGTTCAAGGTACTTGATTTTGAAAAATATAAGGGCACCACCTGCCCTCGCGTCCACCTGAGATCGTACTACAGAAAAATGTCAGCTCATTCTAAGGACGAGAAGTTGCTGATGCACTTCTTTCAAGACAGTCTTTCCGGGCCATCCCTCGAGTGGTACATGAGTCTGGAGCCCACTAGTGTGCGCACATGGAAGGATCTTGCTGAAGCATTTGTGCACCACTACCAATATAATAGCGACTTGGCCCCGAACCGAGTTCAGCTGCATAATCTGTCGCATAGGAAATATGAAGGGTTTAAGGAGTACGCCCAGCGGTGGCGTGAGTTGGCAGCCAGGGTTCAGCTGCCGATGGTTGAACGCGAGCTCGTGCAGATGTTTGTAGCCACCCTCCCAGGGGTTTACTATGAGAAGTTAGTCAGCGGTATGTCTGGGACGTTTTCAGATCTCATTATCACGGGTGAACACGTCGAAAATGGGATCAAGATCGGGAAGATTCAAGGTGAGTCATCCTCAGTTGGGGGAGGCGGAAAGAAACCTTATGCTGGCAAAAAACGGGAAGGAGAAGCGAGCGCTGTGACCAACGCTCGAAGAAAGGGTAAAGGTCCTCACCAGCAAGTGGCCAGTATAAATATCCTGGCAGCTCCGCAGCAGCAGCAGCAGCAACCGAATCAACAGGGATACAGAAAGTACCAGAATCGGACACCTTTGGCGAACCGTCACTTCGAGACACCGCCCATGTCGTACGCGCAACTCTTGCAGACTTTGCTTCAGCTGTAGTTAATCCAGAAGAGGACGTTGGCTCCCTTGACAGGGGCACCTCCGCCAGGGTACGACGCGAATGCCACTTGTGAGTTCCACTCAGGGGCACCAGGCCACACAATAGAGAACTACAAAGCCTTCATGCATAAGTTGCAGGACATGGTGGATGCCAAGATCATCAACTTCTCCGATAATGTGCCAAATGTCACGAAGAATCCTATGCCGAATCATAGGGGAGGTGGAGTGAACACCATTATCGAAGAAGAGAGTTTGGATTTGTTGACTGATGTCAGAGAGCTGAAGACGCCGCTTAGCTTCGTTAAAGCTAAGTTGCTGAAAAGAGGGTTCTTTCCAGGTTGCGGAGAGCTATGTATGGACTGTGCCACACGTTCTGATGGATGTGAGCAGTTGGTAGAAGGAATTCAAAGTCTGATGACTGAAGGGATTCTGCAGTTTAGCCGGAGGGCTGAAAGTGGGTCAGGAGAGGTAGTGCTGAAGCAGGCCGATGAAGTCGCCACCATCACCATCCCTCGCTGGCTGATAACTATTTCCGCGCCCAGACCGCCTATAATTACTATCACTAAAGCTGGGCCAATACCCTTCGAAAGCACTAACGCCGTCCCGTGGCATTATGGGGCTGAAGTCTACTGCAACGGATAGAGGTTAGAGCTAGTACCGTTTGGGACGACTGTGGAGAACCTTGCGGGAGTCAGTGGTATCACTCGCAGCGGCAGAGTGTTTGCACCGCCAGAGGTCGTGGCGGATAAAGCGGTCAGAGCTGATGCGGCCGATAAGGGTAAAAGTAAAGTCGTTGAAGAGGCCCCGTGTGGGGTAGAAAAAGACTTGCTTGTTAAAGATGCCGAGGAGTTTATGCGGTTAATTAAAAAGAGTGACTACAAGATTGTAGATCATCTCCATCAGACGCCCTCGAAGATTTCCATTATGAACTTATTGCTGTGTTCTGAAGCACACCGCAATGCGCTGCTGAAGGTGTTGAACGCCGCATATGTACCGTAAGAAATATCGGTAAATCAGCTAGAAGAGGTTGTAGCCCACGTAAATGCTGGAAATGGGCTAGGCTTCACGGACCTAGAGCTGATACCGAAGGGGAGAGACCACAATAGCGCCCTGCACATCTCGATAGAGTGTAGGGGCACGATTATGTCGCACGTGCTGGTGGACACGGGTTCGTCGCTCAATGTTCTTCCGAAGAAGGCATTAATGAAGTTGGATTCTCGTGGAGTGATTTGCACACCCAGTGATCTGGTTGTGAAGGCGTTCGACGGAACTAAACGACACGTTTTCGGGGAGGTGACCCTGCCAATTCAAGTTGGTCCGGAAACGTTCGACGCGGATCCATGCTGCTGGTGCCGTGACCTCCACGTTGCACCAGAAACTCAAATATGTTGTCGGGGGAAGCATCGTAACCGTGTGTGGCGAGGAAGACATAATGGTGAGCCATTTGTCGTCCTTCAAGTATGTGGAGATGGATGGCGAAATCCATGAGACTCTTTACCAAGCGTTCGAAGCCGTCAAAGTGAAGGACGTGGCTCCTGTAGTCACAGAAAAGCCAGAGATGAATCTCTCCTCCTTCAAGGAAGCTCGGGCCGTTGTCCAAGCCGGATCTACCCCAGGCTGGGGGCGAATTTTGGAGATACCTAACAAGCAAGATAAGTTTGGGTTGGGATATTCTCCTGGAGCTGAAGCTTCTTCTTCTTCTTCTTCTAGCAGTGCGGCGCGAGGTAAGGGGCCGGTCCAGTTTACCAGTGGCAGAATGATTTTCGAAAGCATCAACGCAGTGTCTGAAGACAACGGAGATAGCGACTGTGACCTCGACTCTTGGATCCAGCCAAGCAAGCCAGGCAAGGGCCTCAACAATTGGTCCATCAAGGATATCATCCAGATGACAAGCGAAGAGTAATGATTTACTTTTTTCCAATCATTGTACAACCCTATGTCCTACCCGGGGCATAGTGGTTTTATTGTCAGGGCCTTGTTGGATTATGTACATACATTTTGTTAATGAATCAAAGGCGTTTTCTTCGTATTCAAATATTGTGATCTCTGTTATTCCTGTTTTATATTTGTTTTGAAAAACATTAAAATGGCAATGGGGTTTGTGCTAACCTGCACATCCTTGTTTTAAACGTAACCCTTGTTATTGCAGGATCCACATAACAGATGACATCGACTCTGGACCTTCTACGGCTCACTTCGACTTCGATTGCCCGATCTATCAAGCCGAAGAAGAGATTGATGAAGACGAAGACCTTCCTGAAGAGTTGGCCCGCTTGTTGAAACAAGAGGAGAAAGTTATTCTGCCTCATGAAGAGGAGATTGAGATCGTGAATCTGGGTTCTGAAGAACTCGCCAGAAACGTCAGGATAGGGGCTGCATTGCAGAATGATGTCA
The DNA here is from genome assembly GCA_963859935.3 of Lathyrus sativus. Lineage (NCBI taxonomy): Eukaryota > Viridiplantae > Streptophyta > Magnoliopsida > Fabales > Fabaceae > Lathyrus > Lathyrus sativus. The sequence continues at coordinate 377,775,433 of OZ012740.1, forward strand.
AGCAGAGATTAGTCGAGATGCTGAGAGAGTATAGTGACGTCTTTGCTTGGTCATACGAAGATAGGCCCGGACTTGATACGAACATCGTGGTCCACCACTTGCCGTTGCGAGAAGATTGTCCTCCCGTTAAGCAGAAGCTTAGGAGGACGAGACCAGATATGGCCGTTAAGATCAAAGAAGAAGTGCAGAAGCAGCTTGATGCTGGCTTCCTAGCGGTCACTACATACCCTCCGTGGGTCGCCAACATAGTGCCTGTACCGAAGAAGGACGGTAAGGTACGAATGTGCGTCGATTATCGGGATTTGAACGGGGCGAGCCCTAAAGACGATTTCCCGTTGCCTCATATCGATGTGTTGGTCGACAATACAACCCAGTTCTCCGTGTTTTCATTCATGGATGGCTTCTCCGGTTACAACCAGATCAAGATGGCGCCGGAGGACATGGAGAAAATGACATTTATCACTCCCTGGGGAACATTTTGCTATAAGGTAATGCCTTTCGGTCTAAAGAACGCAGGGGCAACTTACCAACGAGCAATGGTAACTTTGTTTCATGATATGATTCATCATGAGATTGAAGTCTATGTTGATGACATGATTGCGAAGTCCCAAACGAAGGAGGGACATCTGGTCAATTTGTTGAAGCTTTTTGAGAGGCTTAGGAAGTTCAGGTTGAGGCTGAATCCTAACAAATGTACTTTCGGAGTACGATCCGGAAAGTTACTGGGGCTTATCGTGAGCGAACGAGGCATCGAGGTTGATCCTGCGAAAATAAAAGCCATACAAGAAATGCCAGTGCCAAAAACAGAAAAAGAAGTTCGTGGTTTCTTGGGCCGAATAAACTACATCGCAAGGTTTATCTCTCAGCTCACGGCTACATGTGAACCGATGTTCAAGCTTTTAAAGAAAGATCAGGCAATTATCTAGAATGAGGATTGCCAGAAGGCATTCGATAAGATAAAGCAGTATCTTCAAGAACCTCCAATCTTGATACCCCCTGTGGCTGGACGGCCACTAATCATGTACTTGACAGTTCTTGAGAATAGTATGGGGTGTGTTCTCGGTCAGCACAACGAGACGGGCAGAAAGGAGAATGTCATTTACTACTTGAGTAAAAAGTTCACTGACTGTGAATCTCGTTACTCGATGCTGGAGAAGACGTGTTATGCACTAGCCTGGGCTGCCAAACGTTTACGACAGTACATGCTCAACCACACCACTATGCTAATTTCGAAGATGGATCCGATCAAGTACGTCTTCGAGAAGCAGGCTCTGTCGGGCAGGATTGCTAGATGGCAAATAGTGTTGACGGAATATGATATTCAGTACGTTTCCCAGAAGGCCATCAAGGGAAGCGTATTGTCTGAATACCTTGCCGAACAGCCAATCGAGGACTACCAGCCGATGAAATTTGAACTCCCTGATGAGGATATCATGTTTCTCAAAGCGAAAGATTGCGATGAATCGTTGCCCGACGAGGGGCCAGATAGGAAGTCCCAGTGGAAGTTGATATTCGACGGGGCGGTTAATTCCTACGGAAGTGGCATAGGGGTGGTCATCACGACTCCCCACGGATCCCATATCTCGTTCACTACGAGACTGACGTTTCCAGTCACCAATAATGAAGCGGAGTACGAAGCATGCATCATGGGTCTAGAAGAAGCAATTGATTTGAGAATCAAGAACCTAGACATATATGGTGACTCGGCGCTTGTGATTAACCAGATTAAAGGGGAGTGGGAGACTCGTCAATCGAATTTGGTGTCGTACATGAACTATGCCAGAAGGCTACTTCCGTTCTTTGATCGAGTGGAACTCCATCATGTGCCCAGGGCGGAGAATCAGATGGCTGATGCCTTAGCCACGTTGGCTTCGATGTATAAAGTCAATTTTTGGAATGAAGCTCCAAGAATTGTCCTTTCTCGCCTTGATAGACCTGCGTTTGTCTTTGCAATCGAGGAAGCCGCTGACGGCAAGCCATGGTTCCATGACATCCAGACTTTCCTTATGACTAAGGAGTATCCTGTGGGTGCGTCAACCCAGGATAAGAAGACTCTGAGGAGGCTGTCTGGAAATTTTTATCTCAATCCTGATGGAGTGTTGTATAAAAGAAACCACGATCTCGTGCTACTCAGATGTGTAGATGAGAAAGAGGCGGGTATGCTCATGGAAGAAGTCCATGAAGGCACATTTGGTACGCACGCCGACGGGCATGCTATGACGAGAAAGATCCTGAGAGCAGGATACTACTGGCTGACGATGGAGTCTGATTGCTTCAAATTCGCGAAGAGATGTCATAAATTCCATATTTATGCTGATAAAGTTCATGTGTCGCCGTGCCCTTTAAATGTCATGTCCTCCCCATGGCCGTTCTCCATGTGGGGCATCAACATGATAGGCAAGATCGAGCCCACTGCATCTAACGGTCATCGCTTCATTCTGGTAGCTATCGACTACTTCACCAAGTGGGTGGAGGCAGCCTCGTACGCTAATATGACCAAGCAGGTGGTGGCTAAATTCATAAAGAGGGATATCATCTGCCGTTACGGAGTTCCCGAGCGGATCATTACTGATAATGGTTCAAATCTGAATAATAAGATGATGAAGGAGCTGTGCCAGAGTTTCAAGATTGAACACCACAACTCATCTCCTTATCGGTCGAAGATGAATGGCGCCGTTGAAGCAACCAATAAGAACATAAAGAAGATTGTTCAGAAGATGGTTGTGACCTACAAAGATTGGCACAAGATGCTGTCGTTTGCATTGCACGGTTATCGTACGACGGTGCGTACGTCAACCGGGGCAACTCCTTTCTCTTTGGTGTATGGTATGGAAGCAGTCCTACCGTTAGAAGTGGAGATCCCTTCTTTGCGAGTCGTGGTTGATGTGAAACTCGACGAGGCAGAATGGATTACGAACCGACTGAACCAACTCAGCCTGATGGACGAGAAGAGGTTAGCGTCGATTGCGCATGGTCGTTTATACCAGAGCCGAATGAAGAAAGCTTATGATAAAAAGGTGCGTCCTAGAAGCTTTTAGACGGGTGATCTCGTCCTGAAGAAGATTCTTCCTCCACACTCTGATCACCGGGGCAAGTGGACTCCCAATTACGAAGGTCCACATGTCATCAGCAAGGTCTTCTCGGGAGGAGCTTTGTTGTTATCCACGATGGATGGTGAAGATTTTGCATCCCCGGTGAACGCGGACACAGTTAAAAAATACTTTGCTTGACAATGACCCGCTGGAAAGAAAAAGAGTATCCAGGCAAAAATGGGGCATCCCGGCGAACCATAAAAAAGGAAAAAGGTTCGGGCAAAAATTAGGGATATAAATTGAAAAAATGTACACCCGCAAAGTCGAAAACCCGGATGGGCAACTTTGGCAAAAAAGGGTATCCCGGTGAATCGAAAACCCGCAAAGGGCGGTTCACGCAAAAGTTAGGGATTTGAAAAAGCAAATGACTGTGTTCTGCGTGTGGACTTTCTTTGTTTAGTGGTTTGGAAGACCTGAGGGCCGTTTATCTGAATCAATCTCTTCTGAAGCTGAAGCGTCGAAGAAGTATCGAAGTCGAGTGGGTCATAGAGGGATCAACTCATGGTGTTCGTCTACGCCTCGTTGCCGACATTTGTATATACTGATGTATATTTATGTTTTATTTTTGTGCGGCTTCCTCATTCCAGGAGCTTGCATCCGTTGTAAAACATTTTTACCCATTTAGGGGTTCGCTATCAATAAAACGTATACTATTCAGCAATTCTGTTTGCCTGTTTAGCATTTACCTGTTTTGTTTGCGAAAAAGAACGCCGATGTTTTTGATAAAATGCGCATACATAAACTTACTGGCCTAGGCCACTGATTGTTGAAACAATGAATTACTTGAACATTATCACGAGATAATAACCTTGATAGGTCCCTTTGAGAAGGGTATCTTGTCTGTTCGTTTGTGTTGTTACAGGTGTAGCATATCCCAAGCAGTGCGCCGTGCGCATCCCCAAGCAGGATAATTCCTCACTCTCCAGCAAAGTTCAGCAGCCTTTCCCCGCAGAGTCTGAACATGGGACCGCGAGCATTGATATGTCTCCCCAAGCAGAGAAAATTCTCCCCAACCAGATGCGTCCTGAGGAAGGATCACCATCTCCCCAGCTGAGTCAGGTGCCGAAGCGTATGTTAATCCCCCAACACCGGGTCACAAGTGCAGGCCTCGTAAGGAGACTATTCACTGAAGTGTGTAGTAGCTGATGGTCCAAGACTGAAGTCTCCAGCGGAATTGAGATTCCCTACAGAGTCGTACTCTCCCCCGAAGCCGGATGATTCCTGCTTCCCCAGCGGAATTGAAATTCCCTGCAGAGTCGTACTCTCCCCGGCAAGCAAAATGATTTCTCCTTCCTCAGCCGAGTTTGCGGATCCCCAAGAGAGCCGAGTCCTTGGAAGCCGCTCGGGACCATGATTGGTTTTCCCCAGTGGAGTGTTGAATAGCTGATGTTGTGTTTCCCCACCGGAGTCGTTATCTCCGGGGAGTAGCCGTGAAGGCCGTGCAGTTTATTCCCGCGATTGACATCGCTTTCCCTCAACAGGTCCAGGTTCTCGTAGAGCTTTGTTCCCCCGCAGCAGTCAACTGAAGTTGTGTTCCCTGCGGAGTCCAATTGAGATTGGTGTGACCTTGTTCTCCTTGGCAGGATGATTCCTCCCCCTATCTGAGTGGTTCTTTCTCCTTGACAGGAGGATTCTCCCTTCAGCATTTATTTTGCTGACGGGATCGCATCATTGTGCATGATTGCATAGCATTTATCATAAACGCATAGCATTTCCACCGTGTGGAGCATTGTGCCATTGCTAAAGCATATGCATAATAGACATGATCTAGGTTGTTACCGTTCTTGTTTTGCAGGTGTTCTGCTGCAGAATTGATTACTCAGGATGATTCTTGAAATTCTCCCCAACGAAGTCGCTTGCTCAAGATGATTCTTGAATCCCCCAGCAAAGTCGCTTGCTCAAGATGATTCTTGACGTCCCCAGCAAGATCGTTTGCTTAAGATGATTCTTAAGATCCCCAGTGCGGTCGCCAGAGTTGGTTGCTCAAGCTGATGCTTAGAGTCCCCGGCAGAGTGTTTGCTCAGGATGATTTCTGAAATTTCCAGCATAGTCCCCGGTTCAGGATGATTCTTGAAGTCCCCGGCGGAGTTATTTGTCTGAGATGATTCTTGAAGTCCTCAGCAGAGTTGATTCATCCAGAATGATTTCTGGATCCCCGAAGCAGAGTTACTTGATAGTTCTCTAGAATCCCCAGCGGAGGTGCATCATCCCCAATAGGTTTCTGAACAGCGAAGTTGAAACTTCCCTCGAAGACTTGATGATTGAAGTCTGGCCGTGTTAATGAAGCAGTTCTCTCAGCTGATGTGGAGTGCCTGATGGCATAGGTTTGGATATTCCCAATTGGTTCATGATTGACCAAGAATTCTATTTCCGACTTGATGATGAAGTCTGGCTGATGCCCAAAAGTTTTCCTTGAATGCCTGACGGCATGATTTAACGTGATCAACCTGATGGTTGACCTGATAAGTCCCGAGGAATCTTGATGCCTGATGGCATGATCGACCATGTATTACCGGTTACCAGGTGACCAAGTCTCCAGCTAGTTGTCGTGCAGCTAATGTTCCAGTGTTCGAAGATTTGTTCCCGTCAGAGTATCGTGTACTTGTGCAGTTGGCAAATTTTCGGGTTTGTTGGTATTCAACCGTCTTTTACCTTGATTGGTTGAGAGTCGTTCGCTCCTCACCCAGTCAGGTTCAAGCCATTTGAATAGGGGCAGCTGTTGCACCCCAAAATTTGACCAACATTTCAAGAGGTATGGGTACCAATCAAGACTATGAAGATAGACAAGAAGGTTGTTTAAGTGTTTAAGGGTTGATATCCTTGTCAGAGAAGTGAGAAGATCCTCAGAGAGATTGGTTGAAACCAAGGTTGTGTGCCTCCTAACTTGAGAGTTGTGGGAGCTCCTCAGATGATTCTGAGGCTATGAGGATGGACTTGAAGCCTTGAGGGAGCTCATGAGAAGTTTTGAGGATCACTTGGAGGCCTAGAGAGGCCATTGTACAAAACAAAGAAGACCCAGCCCTGAGTGGTGCAGTTAGGGTTTGACTGGGTCAACCCCAGGTCAACTGATGATTTGGAGAGGGTTGAGACCTAATCCAAGAACCATGTGATCATGGATTGATGCATTGAGATGCTATAAGGATTATTCCAAGATAAACTCATCATGATTGAGGAGTTTGAGAAGTTTCAAGCTAGGGTTTCTAAGGCTCGACAGTGTAAAATCCCCTAGTTTGATCCCTATCTTCAAGGAAGTTTAGCTCAAGATGTGATTGTCATCTCATCTTACCCCCAACATGAATGTTGTAGAGCTTGTTCATAGCTTTAATTTTAGTACTAGAAGTCCTTGATAGGATTTGTAGAGCTCAAGTTATGACTTTGACAAGTTACAGGTCATCCGAGGCATGTGAATCTGGGTCCTTGAAAGTCACCCAACTTGCATCCAACTTTTGCCCAAGAAGGATGATTCCTATGAACTTTTGGTCAACATGAATGTTGTTCCTCATCTTCTTAGCTTTCTATAGAGTACTAGAAGTCCTTGATAGGATTTGTAGAACTCAAGTTATGGCTTTGACAAGTCAAGGGCATTTTGGTCATTTGGAGATTATAGGTCATTTCAAGCATAAGGCCATATCTCCTATTTCCAAGCTTCAAATGGAAAAATCTTCAACATCAAACTTGCTTAAAATGATGTTTTAAGGCTATTAGAGAGGTCATGAGATGTTGAAAAGACTTGCAGCAAAAAGTGATAAAAATGACCTAAAATGGAGGCATAAGTTAAATAAGTTGAAGTTGGAAATTGGAAATCCCAAGTTACACATCCAAACCATGGCATATGATAGTTCATTTTGACTCCAAAGAATATTTTAGAAACAATGGTTCAGCCACTTTTTTGATTTGAGGCCTAAATCATGGGGTTGCTTTGGAAAATGGTTGCTTGCATAATAAGGTTCAAATGCAAAACTCAAGGAAACTCAATGTACAAGCTAGCTAAGTGTCTTAACATGTCATATATCTCATCTAAGGAGAATTTCAGGTCAAAGCAAGTGCTGCAAGGGGCTATGTCATGAGATGATACATGAGATGGATGAATTCATAAACTCATGACATGAGAATCCCAATTTCTCATGGGATGGTTCCAGATGGTTCTAGATGAGTCTAAACCACTCTATATATGATTTAGAACTTGCTCAGATGCAAGGTTGGTGAGATATTTGAGAGAAGAGTGAGATAGCCATTTCACTTGCTTCCATTGCAAGTTGAAATCAAATTCCACATTTTGATCCATTTCCATTCCCTCTTTCAATCCAAACATATTCCATTGATCATACTGAAGTTGTGCAGACCAAATTGGAGGCAAAACCATGGAGAATTGAAGAGATAGCACTTGGATTTTGAAGGTTGCAAGTCACAATCGGGTTTGGAGATTCAAGCTTTCTTGGCCCAATCTTTTGCAAACAGTAGTAAGATCATCATTCAAGGATTGATTCTGAAGAGTTTGAGAGCTTGAAGTGAAGGTTTACCCCATCTGTTAATCAAGATTCAACAGGTTAGTAACTTTTCTTCTACACCATGATTTAAGCATAATTAGGTAAAATTGTTAGGTTAGAACGGTTAGAGACAATTAGGTGATGGATTCTGGGAAGTTTGAGAGCAATTGGTGAAGTTTCAGTTGATGGCACCATTTTTGTTTGGATCAAGAACATGAGATATAGTGAGCTATAGCATGAATTAGATATCAAGAATTAACCAGTGTGAAGTGGTGATCATTCTGAGGTAATCAATTTCAAGAATGGTGAACTTTGATTCCTGAGCATATTTGGAGGTTTGATTCGTGTTTTAGGTTTGAGAAGGTTTCAGTTGATTTTGATACCATGGTTAGACTCAGGGTGAAATTCTGGATGAACTAGCGTTTTGAATTGTAGTTTTTCATGGAGAATTGAGGTGATATGATTGGGGTGAAGATCCACTTTGAAGCTCTGTTCATGGAGCTTTCCCTCAATTTCCATGGCTGAAGGAAGAAGACGAAGTGCTGGCCGTTTGATCAGGCGTGGACTCATTGACTAGGGTCAGATCTGAGGGATGTGGTTTAATCTCACGTGTGAAAGGGGAGTCTGAAGAGATTCAAAACGAAGCGTTTCATTTAAATGAGATCTTGGGCTCAGTTGATATCCATACCCCTAAGTCATGGCCCATTGGATAATGAACTAGTTTTTGTTACTTTCTGCACCATTTCTTTTTCTTTTTCTTTATAATTTGTGAATTAATTTTCTGATGGAAACTGGGCCTAGCGCGCCTTACTAATCCCACCCCCATTTTGAGCCCATTCATGAATTGAACTGAACATAGTTGCTATCTGCACCAGTGCTCTCTCATTTTAATTTCTTTTTCTCCATTTTTCACTAATCTTTGAAAAAATCATAAAAAATAGAAAATTAATGATTTTTGCATGGGGATTTTTTCTCCCATTTCATGATCATGTCTAGAAAACTATAAAATAAAAATATTTGCATTTCATGCATTTTTAATATTTTTTTGTGTATTTTATTTTTTAATAGCATTTTAATTCCTTTTATGTTAATGCATGGATTTGTAGAATTTTGTTTAGCTAGTTCCCTTCATATTTTTAGGCCATTCTTTTTAGGATAGACAGATTAGGTCTTTAGTTCCCCTCTGGATTTATTCCATAATTTTGTGATTAATGTTTGAGTAGTTTTGATGAGATGACTTTAGGTTGTATAGAATTAGGTCAATCCTTAACATAGGTCCACAAAAACACTAGAATTTTGGGTTTCTAGGACAAGTTAGATATTGGGACATATAGGGTATTAAGGGTAGGTATCTAGGATCCCCTAGAAATTATATTAGGTTTTAATATGATAGTATACTATTTTTAATTGATTTTTGTAGTTGATGGTTGTTTGTGGTTCCCTTGTGGGCTTGTATTTTTGTTTGCCTTGCTTTGTGAGTTTTTGTTTGGCTTGGTGGGCTTGATTTTGCTTTGAGGAGCATGGAGGAGCATAGTAGAAGACTTGGAGATTGAAGAGAGAGCTTGAGAGCTTGGAGTCTTGTTTGTTTTGTTGTTGTTTTAGGGTTAGGAATTAGGAAGAGCTTAGAATTAGTTAACTTCTTTCCTAAACATGGATGGTATCTTTCACCTCCATTCCTCCCCATGATTCAAGGTCCTTCCATGGTATTCACCTCCCTCCTTTGGAGGGATAAGTGATGGTACCTAGGAGGTAGAACCTTTGAGGGGACCATTCCCTTGATGTTAAACCCTTATAGGTCACCTTTGGTGGTCAATAAGCAGTTTAATATCCCCAGCTTATCCAGTTAAGTGATTTCCTCTAGTTTGAGTATCTTGAGAGATGTTGAGCTTGAGTTTGAAGATGAAGACTTCATTGAAGAGTATGGAAGAGGATGATTCACTGAGCATAGCCATTTCAGCTGAAGCTTGAAGGGCAAGGACAAGAGCAAGTTGATACTTGAAGACCCAATGAAGATCCAGTAAATACTGAATGAAGAGCTGAGGCTTAAAGAATTGAAGGATGAAGTTGACATTTCTAAGTGATTAAAGAGGATGATTCCCTGAGAAGCTGAAGCTTGTAAGAGGAGAAGACCAAGTTGAGACTGGTAAAGCAAAGAGAGTTGAAGCTTGAAGATTGAGTTGATCCTTATGAAGAGGATCCAGTTGAGATTGAGTGCAGAGCTGAAGCATGAAGATCAAAGGATAAGTTGATACTTGCTTTGAAGCTTGGGGATCCTGAAGGAATCAAGTTGATACTTGTGGTTAAGAGTGAAGCCTGAAGGTGGAACTGATTAAGGAGCTGAAGCTTGAAGAAGAAGATAAGTTGAAACTTATGTTGGAGGGTTGAAACCTGGAGAAGCAAATTGATATTTGTCAAGAGTGATTCAAGTCTGAAGACTGAGTTGCTGTCAGAAGAGCTGAGGCTTGGAGTTGAGAGAGGAGTTGATCTTCTTTCTTCTTTGTTTCTTTCCTGTATTGATGTGCCTTGTTTGACTTGCTTGATGCATTAGAATAAGTTCATATCTAGACTAGGTAGAATCTAGGAGCATGATTGCACTAGAGGTTAAGTTGCTCCCTCTGCTTGTACTGTTATTGTATGGCTTTGCTTGCAGGTATTCGGTAGAGCCCAGCTCCCTTGCCCATGTGGTTTGTTTGCCTGATGGCATTTTATCCTATTTCTTCTGTATGATTGCAGTTTACTGTATTTTGCTTGATAGCATGTTATCTTTTCAGTATGATTACTGTTATTCATTCTGGCTTGAGGTTGAGATGAGCTTGTGGAGGCTGATGTCCCACACACATTTCCTCCCTCACTTGCATTGCATGCATTTTACTGTATATCTGTTTACTGTTTAAGCTGATGCTTTGTCTGTTTCTGTGTATCATTGACATGATCCCTTAGGACTCTCATTTCCTTTGATAAGGAAGTGATGATAGAACTTTAGGTTGAAACCTATGCATGATAACTTCTAGGAGTTCCCTGGTCAAACCTCAACCATAGGATGAATCCTTGGCATGACAACAGTAGGACTTGATAGTCTCCCTCCTAGTTGAGCCTGTTCTCTTCTCATCTCAAAACAGCTTAAGATACAGTAATCATGAATGATTTCTTTCGTACGTCACGAGCCTTAAGCTATCTGAGAAAGGATTGTGGGAGAGTCTCTTTTCCACAGTCTGGATGTTTAGCATGGTACCCTTTGGGTGACATGCGACGCATTCACTCTCAGGTCATAGTCTTTAGTGCGATTGAAATTGCAAACACAATAAAAAGCACTTCTTCCGTAAAAGACAGAAAATAATCCGTAGTGTCCCGAACTACGTAAGCTCTGATCTCTCATACCTGTTGAGAGTACGTAGGCACAATACTGATGTATTGGCGAGCTACCTTCCCCATAACCAGTCGTAGGTCGAACTACGTTGACTCTGATTTCTCGTTCTCTGATGAGAATACGTAGGCATAAAGTGAGACGCTTTGCCGAGTCATTTTTCTTTTCTTTTTAAGCCAGCCTTGATAGGTAGATAGATAAACCAACCCGTCCAGTAAACACAACAAGCATGGATCCCGTCGAGTACGACGGACGTGAGGGGTGCTAATACCTTCCCCTTGCGTAACCGACTCCCGAACCCAGACAATGGTTGCGATGACCTTGTCTTACCTTTTTTCGTTAGGTTTTTCCGATCGTTTCCTTTCCCGCTCCGAGGGATAAATAACGAAAGGTGGCGACTCTTATGTTGTGCCGACACCTTATTTTCGCGAAAGCGACAGTAAGAAAACTTAAGGCTTTTACAATTACAACCTAAAACTGAAAATCTACATATTACATAGAGTTGATAATTGCTTGATCTTGCTACTCCTTCAACAGAAGAATCCTTGTTAAAAATTCACGCTTGAATCTTCAGCCATATATATAGACTTTCTAGAAACTAGCCATTGAGAAAGTGACTTTATCAAGTGTATTTGATTTTGCTCTATAGTACAAGAGATGTTAAAGATGGATGCACAACAGATTTCAGAATCTAGTGTCTTACACATTTAACCTTTGAGTCTTTAAGAGGTTATGTAATAAAAGAGCCATTAGGAGCAGATATCCATAGAATGTACCAGCTTTTCTTGAGCCTTGCAATCTTGTACACTTGAGCTGACAAGCTGATAAGATAATACAACATGCTTTCAGTAGTACAGATAGTCTACAACTTTATCACCAACTCTGAATGGTATCAAAAGCTGATATACAATTACTAAGTATGAAAACTCGTCTCAACGCTGAGGCCTTCAGTTCAGAGTCTTCGTCAAACCACACTAGAAATTGTTCTTCGAACTTTGCCACCAAAAGCTAGAAATGAAGCAACTCCAAGTATTTCTTAAGTAAAGCAGATTCTGATTATTTATCTACAAGAACAAGAACCTGTATAAATAAAACACGCATCAAATAACCCTTTGTTCTTTTAATACTTTTGTCATCATAAAAACTAAAATAAAATATGTCAAGAACAAATCTTGTTCTAACAGAGAAGTCCAAATACAAGCAAATCGGAGGTTGTTCTTCGAGTAAAAGCATCAATCTCTTGTTGGGGTTGGATGTAATCTTTTGATACCTTATATATTTCTCTTAATCTATGTGTTTGTGAACTAGTTTTGATTCAATATTGATGTTGCTTTGATTTCATATAATGGGTTTGTGATATTCATCTATCAATGAGAAAACTATTAACATAGTTTTGTGAGTTGATATTCACTAGTATCAAGCTTGTGATAATAGAGATGAAGAACTATGTTCACATACATAAATTAGTTGAATACATGTAAAAAGGGTTAATCGTATATACATATTCTAATAATGGTGTTTTAATGCTCTATGTCGTGAGTTGCGTGAGACATCACAATTGAGGCAATATGGTTGTTCTCTCGACTTTGCGTTAGATATAACCTCGGCTGTGGGTGATACATGAGGGTATTAGACGAATGATTGATTTGTGTTTAACTGGTCAGAAGAGTACATGTGTTATCGATTGATGAAAGTCCAATCCCAACAAGCTTAGAAACATAGAGACTGTTGAACAAAGTTTTTTCCCTTGCACCGATCCCTTTGGAGAAGAAAAAACCAGGTACTCAATAAATTTTTGCTTTCCGCTTTACCGTGCGAACAAAATGGCGCCGTTGCTGGGGATTGGTGTTTAGATATTGAATCACATTCCAATAGTTTCTATATTTTTGACCTTTGTTCAGTTTTTTATATTGTATATATACTTGTTTCCTTTCACGTTGGCTCAAGTGTTGGTTAGGTATAAATGTTGATGAAAACTTCTAGATTGATTGCTCTTTTTCTACAAAGTATCCAATGAAGATTCTTCCGAGATTGGATAGTGATGATAAGATTTTTAATGTGATGAATGCATGCAAGGTACATGGTTACCACATTCTATAATTGTAGAATTATTAAGAATTTTGTGCTATGTATAAATTTGTACTCTTGTTTCATTTTAAAACTTATTTGAATGCTTGAGTCACTTAGGTCCAAATACCAAAAATTGTGAGAAACCTCCATTGTTTACTAAATGCTTGGATACCTAATAACTTTGTTTAATTCGTTTGATTCATGTTTAATCTTTAATTATTGTAATTTTGTGGAAGCATTAGAAAGGATCAAGGAATTTGTTTATATTTAGCATAACCATATCTAAAAGTAACTTAATTGTGAGTAATGAGAATTTGTTAACCCCCTTGAGCCTAATAGATTAGATCCCATTTTAGTGACGAACTTGGTTTATGTAAATATCTTGAAAGTTTAGTTCATTATTGAATTTTGTGGGATTCTAAATTTTTTTTAGCCCATGCCAAAACACAATAAGTTTTTCTCTAGCAAAGAATAACAAGATTCACAATCTGGAAAATTCTTATTCATGTAGTAAATATCATGCTCTTTACTATCTGTCTCATCCTATTGTCTTAGGACATAACCCATCAAGCCATCCAAGACTGTCAAGTACATAATTAGAGGCTTCCCTTCCACAGGTGGATCAAAATAGGAGGTTCAAGAAAATAATCTTTGATACTATTAAAAGCTCTCTGACAATCTTAATTCCACACAATACTCTGATCTTTACAAAGAAATTTGAAGAATGGCTCACACATGGCCGTCATGTGAGAAATGAACATGGAAATGTAATTCAAACGTCCGAGGAACACTCTGACTTATTTTTCTCTTTTAGGTGCAGGCATATCTCGAATAGCCTTGACTTTATCAGGATCCACCTCTATACCTTTCTAGCAGACAATGAAACCTAAAAGCGTACTAGAATGGACACCAAAAGTGTATTTGTTTGTATTTAGATAGAGTCTTGATCGGTGTCTACTGACGGATAAATCTGCAAGCATACAATTGACCGTGTTGTGTTAAAAAGATTGTCGAATCCATAGGGAAAGATAATCAAACTAATGTTATATATGGTTGCTGTGCAAAGCTAAGGCTTGAGTTAAATAGAAGTTAACACTAATTATGGGGCTGAAATCAAAAATCTAATAATAATACTAAAACGAGACCGAAATAAGATTTCCGCGCACCTAAGGGACCTTGTAGAAAAAGGGTACTAATTGCATCTACATGCCTATTCTGTAGGATATACCGACTTAAAGGCTCCGCCTCACGCTCTCGCGGTCTTAACTAATCGTACTTCTTAATCCCAAGATTTTACTCCCGCTCGCCCGGTAACTAAGAATTACCCTTTGAAAACCAATAATATCCTAATCAACATCTAAAGCGCTCTTGCTATATTTAGATATCGATGCCTAATTTCTACTATCTGGTTCACTCCTCACGCTCTCGCGAATATCGGCTTAAACCTTTATTTTCTTCTCACTTTCGTGACGAAACAATGTTAAATAACCTCTCACTCTCGTGATAAAGCTACTTAAATTATACTTAGAGATTATAACTAAAATGGAATTGTTGTTGAAGCTCAACGAATTGCAGGCTGTGATGGTAGCAACAACGGAGTCAAATTGCCCCATAGTGATGTCTTTCGTTACATGGGCTTATGTTATTATTTTCAACAAAGCTTGTCGATGAGCGGGAGAACTTAGCAGTAATGACATAATTGATATCCTGGATGGTGTCTGGTTGAGTTGGTGATCCACTGTCGCGCGCGGATCAAAAACGAGTATTTTAAAATGTAGTAAAGCGACAATAACTCAGATGTCGATGCACAAGGATTTCTGTTGATGAAATAACCAATTGAAAACGATTATGGGGGGGTTGTTTTGATTCATAATTCGATTAAGAAAATAAACAGTAAAATAAGTGATTTTTAATTAATTGATTAAAACAGGTTAATCGACCGATTCGATTCCCAACTTATCATCAATCATTACAATTCCAATTCCCCAAGCGGTTCCAACCCCTATTCGATTGCAATATTGACAAACAAGCATCGACAATACTACACGACTTATATTCCTAATCACCGAATTAAGCAAACGGTTAAAGATGACGCAAATTAACGAAAAAGCTAAGTTAACCGCGATTTAGGTAAGGAACATCGATCAATCGAATTAAATCCAATTTATTTTATAAGAACGAATTAAGGAAACGAAAATTATAAAACGAATTGGAAAGGAATTGATTAAAATCGAAATTGTAATAAATTTCAAAGGATTACGAAATTCGAAACTGGCAGATTTTCCCTCGGGATTAGTTCGCCATGGAATACATGAAAGCAAAAGAAATTTCGTAAAAACTAGGGTAAAAACTACAGTAGCATGGCAGTAAACCTTATAAACAAAATAAGGTTTGCATTACACACTCTACTGGGTCGGAGACATAAACCAGGTCCAATACGGATGACCTAAAACAACTAAGTTGTTACAGCCAGAAACTTCAACGAATTATGCGAGACTCATGCAATCCGAACCAGATTCTTCGTGCAATATGAAAGTTGTAGATCTTTTTCTTATCTTTCCAACGAATGGTAGAACGCCTCGATCTGATTTCTATAGCTCCAGTTATGAATTTTTTATTAAAAGATGTTAATGCTGAAAATAACAAACAAAAATCAAATAAGGCTGAAAATAAATTGAATTGTAAAAACATCATAAAATAGAAAAATAAATAAACCAAACTATAGACATGCTTAAGTATAAACATAGAGGAAGTTGCATCAAAATGCACTGATCAAATTCCTCGACACTTGAACCTTTGCACTCTGAGAAAAGTATTATCAAAACTCATGAAACACAAAAACATTTAGATACTCATTCTAGGCTGTAAACTCTTCTTCGGTCTAGATTGCATCGATGGGTACTAATTTTGCACACTAAGGATATCTTAAGAACACAAATTCACAATTGTGAAATCATAAAGCTCCCTCCTATACAAACCAATCCAAATCATGTTATTATGCTTAAGTCTAACTTACTCATCCTCCTTTTTGCTCTCTTTCATTCTAGTGCAATCACATTAAGCCTTTTATCTATTCATACACATGGTAAATAAGCTTGTTAGTGACTATGATCCATGTATTTTCAACAATTCAAAATTAGACACTTTTTTTAAGGTTTCACAACCGTTAGCATAAATGACCGGGTGAGGGTCACCTAACTTAAAAGGCGGATTCCTATTTTAAATTCTTATTAAGCACGGGATCATTCACTTATTTGCATCAGCTTAATTACTTAGCGTGTGATTTCTAGATGGTGTTGACTGCTAGATAAACAACTTAAGAGCTATTAAAGGACGAGAACTCAAGGTTATGTCATAACAAGTATTTAAATCGATTTCCATATTCGGGAGACTTAAGGTGTTAAAACGGTTCTGATCTTATGAATTTTCCCAAGTCTCCAGAATCTAACCTTAAATTAATCTATAGCCTAAAAATTTCAAAATATGCATTCTGTTTCTAAGTAAACAATTTTCTTTTTAAACGAAAACAAAACCAACAGAAATAAAGAAAACAAAAAACTATAGAAAACAAAAGGTTCCCTCCCCCACACTTAAAATAGACATTATCCTCAATGAAAGGGACTCAATTATAACGTAAGAGTGAGAGAAAGGAAAGGGTGCTCCCTGGTCAGGTTGCAGTGTAGTTGGGTGCTTCCAAAGAAAACTCTTTTATGGTAGCATCTTCAGGTAATGAACTTTCATGGAAAGCTTCAGCCGCTGCCCATTGACCTTGAAAACCTTGTTAGTACCTGCACTTTTAATTTCTACTGCACAATGGGGGAAAACATTAGTAACAGTAAAAGGGCCAATCCATTTGGATCGAAGTTTCCCAGCCATAAGCTTAAGGCGGGAGTTAAACAGTAAAACCTGTTGTCCCACAGAGAATTCCTTCCTAGAAACCATTTTATTGTGAAAGTGTTTGGTTTTCTCTTTATAGATTCCAGAGCTTTCATAAGCTTCTAGCCTAAGTTCTTCAAGCTGTTGTAACTTGAGTTTCCTTTCAATACTTGCTTGATGCATCTCTAGATTACAACTCTTTACCGCCCAATAAGCACGGCATTCTATCTCAATAGGAAGATGACATGCCTTACCAAAAACAAGTCGATATGGAGACATCCCTATTGTTATCTTGAAAGCTGATCTTTGAGCCCAGAGTGCATCTTCTAGACGACATCTCCAATCCTTTCTGTTTGGTTGCACCATTTTCTCTAGAATCTATTTGATCTCCTTGTTAGAGATCTCAGCTTGCGCATTAGTTTGTGGGTGATATGCAGTAGATACTCTATACACAACTCCATACTTCCGAAGCAAAGCTTCCATTGTACGGTTACAGAAATGAGTGCCTTGGTAACTTATAATAGCTCGTGGAATTCCAAACCTGCAAAAGATATTAGACCTGACAAAATCTTTAACAACTCTAGAATCATTTGTCCTATTGGGGATAGCTTCCACCAACTTTGAAACATAATCGACATCAAGTAAAATAAAGAGAAAACCAAGTGATAGAGAGAAGGGACCCATGAAGTTGATTCCTCATACATCAAACACCTTATAGAAAAGCATAGATTGTTGAGGCATCTCACTCTTACAAGTCATGGCTGTACCTGCTATCTGGCACTCTTTACTAGTGCGGTAAGTCTCATAAGCATCCTTAAAAATAGTAGGCCAATAGAAACTTGATTCAAGGACTTTTCTTACAGTCCGTTGTGGGCTAAAGTGTCCCCCTACTTGAGTGGCATGAGAAAAATTCAAAATGGATTCAATCTCATAGTCGGGGACACACCTCCTAATAACCTGATCACTACTAAATTTCCAAAGATAAGGATCATCCCACACATAGTATTTGGCATCACTCTTGAGCTTGTGATATTGTGCCTTAGATGCACCTGCAGGAAAAACACCAGCAACAAGATAATTAACAATATCAGCAAACCAAGGAGTAACTCCCTGCTCTATTCTGCTCAGGTGGTCAGCTACTAAGTTATCGACTCCACTTTTGTCCTTAATCTCTATATTAAACTCTTGGAGCAAAAACATCCACCGAATTAATCTTGGTTTTGCTTCTGGTTTCTTTAAAAGGTACTTCAAAGCTGCATGGTCAGTAAAAATAACAACCTTGGAAACTAGCAAATATTGTCTAAACTTGTCAAGAGTAAAAACAATCGCTAAAATTTCCTTTTCAGTGGTAGTGTAATTAGCTTGTGTAGAATCTAAAGTCCTAGTAGCATAGTAAATAACATGGGCAGCCTTGTCCACGCTTTGTGCAAGGACCTCTCCAACTGCATAATTGGATGCATCACACATAATCTCAAAAGGAAGGTTCCAATCAAGAGGCTGTATGATGGGGGTGGAGGTCAATGATTTCTTCAAGAAATCAAACGTCTACTTGCATTTCTCATCAAAATTGAAGGTCACGTCGTTCTTCAACAAGTTTGAAAACGGAATAATTATCTTGCTAAAGTCCTTTATGAAGCGCCTGTAAAAACCTACATGACCAAGAAAAGAACGAATCTCGCGAATGCAAGATGGGTAAGGCAATGTAGGAATCACATCAATCTTAGAAGGGTCTACTGAAATTCCTTTTTCAAAAATTATGTGTCCTAAAATAATTCCCTGCTCAACCATAAAGTGACATTTTTCATAATTTAAAACAAGGTCAGTTTCGATGCATCTCTCTAAAACCATATTCAAATTGTTCAAACATGTATCAAAAGAAGAGCCATAAACAGTGAAATCATCCATAAACACTTCCATGCAATTTTCAATAAAATCAGAGAAAATGCTAATCATGCATCGTTGGAAAGTGCCAGGAGCATTGCAAAGGCCAAAAGGCATCCTCCTATAAGCAAATGTACCAAAAAGGCACCTGAAAGTGGTCTTTTCTTAATCTTTAGGTGTAATATGAATCTAAAAGTAACCTGAAAAACCATCAAGAAAACAATAATGTGATTTACCTGCAAGCCGTTCGAGCATTTGATCAATGAACGACAAAGGAAAGTGATCCTTTCTAGTCGCCTGGTTCAGCCTCCTATAATCTATATAAACCCTCCAACTATTCTGAACTCTAGTGGGAACAAGTTCATTCTTTTCATTTTTTATCACAGTGAGTCCAGAATTCTTTGGTACAACCTGCACTGGGCTTACCCAGTTACTGTCAGAGATAGGATATATGATACCTGCTTATAACATTTTGGTTACCTCTTTCTTCACCACATCAAGTTTTAAAGGATTAAGCCTCCTTTGGGGATGCCTCACTACCTTAGCTCCTTTTTCTAGCATAATCCAATGCATGCACCTGGAAGGGCTAATACCGGGAATGTCCGCCAAGGGCCACCCTATTGCCTCTTTGTGCCTCTTTAAAACCTGCAAAAGCATACTTTCTTGATCGAGATCAAGGTTAGCTGAAATAATAACTAGAAGCTTATAATTTATGTCTAAGTAGGCATATTTGAGATTTTCTAGGAGAGGTTTGAGGTCTAAAGAAGGAGGTTGCTCAATGGATAGGATGGTCAGGGCAGCAGGGACGTCCAGAGCCTCAGCCGCATAAACCACTTCATCGGTAACC